>CM023485.1:40266920-40624831 GCA_013339685.2 Hyalomma asiaticum | reverse complement strand
TGCGGGAAACGCATTTTGTGCGACTTCTGATCGAGTCAAAATGTCACAAAAAACGCAAGACTATAGTCTTACCTTTTTTGGCATTTTGGGCAAGATTTTGAGAGACCGTATTTTTATTCAGGAAGGCGCGCAATAAGTACAGGAATGCTCTACGATGCGGGAAAACGCATTTTGTGCGACTTCCTGAATAAAAATACGGTCTCCCAAAATTTTGCCCAAAATGTCAAAAGAGGTAAGACTATAGTCTTGGGTTTTTTGTGAAATTTTGACTCGATCAGAAGTCGGACAAACTGCGTTTTACCTCATCGTAGATCATTCCTCTACTTATTGCGCGCCTTCCTGAATAAAAATACGGTCTCTCAAAATCTTGCCCAAAATGCCAAAAAAGGTAAGACTATAGTCTTGGGTTTTTTGTGAAATGTTGACTCGTTCAGAAGTTGCTCTAAGTACGTTTGGCCGCATCATAGAGCATTCTTCTACCTATTGCGCGCCTTCCTGAATAAAAATACGGTCTCTCAAAATCTTGCCCAAAATGCCAAAAAAGGTAAGACTATAGTCTTGGGTTTTTTGTGCTTCATTCACCAAGGCTCTAGACTTACCTCAGAAATGGGGTGTTGGGATAAGTTGAACAGATCAAAGCGCAAGTCGACATACTTGCTCACAGTAGCATCTGCAGTCATACACGAGCCTCACGAGCATATTGGCGGAATATTTTATTTCGGTTGAAAAAATGCTTCATTCACCAAGGCTATAGACTTACCTAAGGAATGGGGTTGTATCATGGTCGTTATGTTTGTCGTAAGGGGGCAATCGTACAGATAGTGATCTGTTGCCTCGCATGTCACCTTTTTTGGCATTTTGGGCAAGATTTTGAGAGAGTGTATTTTTATTCAGGAAGGCGCGCAATAAGTAGACGAAGCTCTACGATGCGGGAAAACGCCTTTTGTGGGACTTCTGATCGAGTCAAAATTTCACAAAAAACCCAAGACTATAGTCTTACCTTTTTTGGCATTTTCGGCAAGATTTTGAGAGACCGTATCTTTATTCAGGAAGGCGCGCAATAGGTAGAAGAATGCTCTATGATGCGGCCAAACGTATTTAGAGCGACTTCTGAACGAGTCAACATTTCACAAAAAACCCAGGACTATAGTCTTACCTTTTTTGGCATTTTGGGCAAGATTTTGAGAGACCGTATTTTTATTCAGGAAGGCGCGCAATAAGTAGAGGAATGATCTACGATGAGGTAAAACGCAGTTTGTCCGACTTCTGATCGAGTCAAAATTTCACAAAAAACCCAAGACTATAGTCTTACCTCTTTTGACATTTTGGGCAAAATTTTGGGAGACCGTATTTTTATTCAGGAAGGCGCGCAATAAGTAGAGGAATGCTCTACGATGCGGGAAAACGCATTTGCTGGGACTTCTGATCGAGTCAAAATTTCACAAAACAGCTAATACTATAGTCTTACCTTTACGAAACCCATGACTGCAGATGCTACTGTGAGCAAGTATGTCTACTTACGCTTTGCTCTGTTCAACTTACCCGAACACCCCATTTCTGAGGTAAGTCTATAGCCTTGGCGAATGAAGCATTTTTACGACCGAAATAAAATATTCCGCCAATCTGCTCGTGAGGCTCGTGTATGACTGCAGATGCTACTGTGAGTAAGTATGTCGACTTGCGCTTTGATCTGTTCAACATACCCCAATACCCCATTTCTGAGGTAAGTCTATAGTCTTGGTGAATGAAGCATTTTTTCAACCGAAAGAAAATATTCCGCCAATATGCTCGTGAGGCTCGTGCATGACTGCAGATGCTACTGTGAGCAAGTATGTCGACTTGCGCTTTGATCTGTTCAACTTACCCCAACACCCCATTTCTTAGGTAAGTCTATAGCCTTGGTGAATGAAGCATTTTTTCAACCGAAATAAAATCTTCCGCCAATCTGCTCATGAGGCTCGTGTATGACTGCAGACGCTACTCTGAGCAAGTACGTCGGCTTACGCTTTGGTCTGTTCAACTTACCCCAACACCCCATTTCTTAGGTAAGTCTATAGCCTTGGTGAATGAAGCATTTTTTCAACCGAAATAAAATATTCCGCCAATCTGCTCGTGAGGCTCATGTATGACTCCAGATACTACTGTGAGCAAGTATGTCGACTTACGCTTTGATCTGTTCAACTTACCCCAACACCCCATTTCTTAGGTAAGTCTATAGCCTTGGTGAATGAAGCATTTTTTCAATCGAAATAAAATCTTCCGCCAATCTGCTCATGAGGCTCGTGTATGACTGCAGACGCTACTCTGAGCAAGTACGTCGGCTTACGCTTTGGTCTGTTCAACTTACCCCAACACCCCATTTCTTAGGTAAGTCTATAGCCTTGGTGAATGAAGCATTTTTTCAATCGAAATAAAATCTTCCGCCAATCTGCTCAGTGAGGCTCGTGTATGACTGCAGACGCTACTGTGAGCAAGTACGTCGGCTTACGCTTTGGTCTGTTCAACTTACCCCAACACCCCATTTCTTAGGTAAGTCTATAGCCTTGGTGAATGAAGCATTTTTTCAATCGAAATAAAATCTTCCGCCAATCTGCTCATGAGGCTCGTGTATGACTGCAGACGCTACTGTGAGCAAGTACGTCGGCTTACGCTTTGGTCTGTTCAACTTACCCCAACACCCCATTTCTTAGGTAAGTCTATAGCCTTGGTGAATGAAGCATTTTTTCAATCGAAATAAAATCTTCCGCCAACCTGCTCATGAGGCTCGTGTATGACTGCAGACGCTACTGTGAGCAAGTACGTCGACTTCCGCTTTGATCTGTTCAACTTACCCGAACACCCCATTTCTGAGGTAAGTCTATAGCCTTTGTGAATGAAGCATTTTTTCAACCGAAATAAAATCTTCCGCCAACCTGCTCATGAGGCTCGTGTATGACTGCAGACGCTACTGTGAGCAAGTACGTCGACTTCCGCTTTGATCTGTTCAACTTACCCGAGCACCCCATTTCTGAGGTAAGTCTATAGCCTTGGTGAATGAAGCAGTTTTCAACCGAAATAAAATCTTCGGCCAATCTGCTCGTGATGCTCGTGTATGTCTGCAGACGCTACTCTATGCAAGTACGTCGACTTACGCTTTGATCTGTTCAACTTACCCGAGCAACCCATTTCTGAGGTAAG
This sequence comes from Hyalomma asiaticum, assembly GCA_013339685.2. Lineage (NCBI taxonomy): Eukaryota > Metazoa > Arthropoda > Arachnida > Ixodida > Ixodidae > Hyalomma > Hyalomma asiaticum. The sequence continues at coordinate 40,621,654 of CM023485.1, read as the reverse complement.
TCTATAGCTTTGGTGGATGAAGCATCTTTGCCGTATAAGTAAAAAAATTCCTAAATGTAGCTATAATGGCTTAACTGCTCGTGAGGCTCGCGTGGGATTACACTGGCTGGTGCCGGTAACTACGTGGCTAAGAGCGCGAAAGCCATCAGTGTCGAAAATGACGTAGATACTCACATTTCTCTTCACATTTTTCAAAGTTTCTCTTCACTCGCACTGACTATATTCGTAGGTTTTCATTTCTGAAGGCCTTCTAGATTGTCGAAAAAACGCCATAGAGTTACGGGGAGTCGTGCCACGAGTGCGAGAGTGCCACGTGGGGCTGTTACCAGGAAAGTTTCACTCACGCTTACTATAATGGTAGGTTTTCATTTCTGAAGGCCTTCTAGATTGTCGAAAAAAAAAAAAACGCCATAGAGTTACGCCTGGTTGTGACACGAGTGCGAGAGTGCAGCGTGGGGCTTCTACCAGGGAAGTTTCACTCGCGCTGTGTATATTGTTAGGTTTTCATTTCTAAAGGCCTTCTAGATCGTTGAGAAAAAAACGCCATAGAATTACGCGGGGTTGTGACACGAGTGCGAGAGTGCCGCGTGGGGCTATTACCGGGAATGTTTCACTCGCACTGACTATAATGCTTATGCGCTGTTTAATTAAAGATCAACCGTTAGCAAGCACAGCCGATGTTATTGCACAACTTCTGTCTGGTGCAGTGACGTTTTCTATATATGGAAGCATAGGAAAGTCACGAGAGCCTCGGGTGCTGATGCCACCGTTTTACTTGAGCACGCGTCATGGGACATCATAGTTCGCTGAACTGCGCCCGGTTTCCTGTTAGGAAAGCAACGTTTCACCGCAGTGCGTCACTCCTTCGCTCCCGACCACCCCACTAGAGCCTACATGTTCTGCGCGCAGAGCAATGTAAATCTATGAGGCATACTTGGCGCCCATCCTAGATAATGAAGGTGCGTCTTCCTCCCTCGAATCCCTGCCCCCTCCCCTCCCGCTTCTTCCCGCCTTCGCAGGTAGTCGAAAGAAACAGTCCACACAGTATGGGTTCAGTTGTTAACAAAAAGCTTTATACAAAATATAAATCTTACACATACGACACAAAATAATGAAACAACAGAAAACTAAAAACCAGTGCACATTATTTCATGCACGGGAGGGTGAAATATAACTCAGTAATAAAAACATCGGGCAATGCACTTTCCGTCCTGTGCCTGTTTTTACAATCGCCGTGGCGTGACGTCGCAATGACGACAGCACACATCGATGACACTGGTACGAAAACAAAAACGACAAAACAGTAAGAATGACAGTGTCATCTACGAAGCTCAGCGGACTTGGAAGAATCAGGGTTGGAGAATGTGCGTACGTGCTTGTTCTCTATCACGCGCTCCTCGTTCTCTGGGCGGTCTCGTTTTCAAATACCAATCACAGCACTGAACAGCGATGTTCGTTCCGGCAGTTACAAGTTTCTACGCTCGGCAGCGCGATTTCCGAAAGTGGTATACGTAGTTTATTTATTTGTTTTTTTATATGCCACCTTCTAGCCCTGAAAAGTGACACTGAAACTGATGTGTCACCAACGCCTCTTCTCCTCTTTCATTCCCCCTTTCCCAGTACAGGGTAGTCAAACTGAGATCTTCTCTGGTTAACATCCCTGCCTTTCCCTGGCATTTGTTTTCTCTCTCTCTCTCTCTCTCAAGCAGCGCGGTACAGAATTTGGCGAAGCTGACCAATGACTGAGAGAAATAAGCCGAAGTCGCATCCCCGTGTAAATCTAGCAATAAGTAAAACTGTCCAATAGCGACCCAGTACGTGCAAGGACTACAATTACTGCCATTGGTTTCGAGCACATCTGAAAAAGACCCCGAAAGCACAGGTAACAACAGCGAGTGGTGCACAGCCACCGGATGAATGCCATGAACTCATGGAGGCAACTGCAGGCGTACCAAGGGAGACAAAGCAAAAAAAAAAAAAAAAACGCTACGTGCAGAGCAGGAACCTTGTACAGAAACCAACTGGCATGTTGACAGCAAGATGACCGTGTCGTGAAAAGCCATTTTCTAGTTCGACAAAACATGGGAACTTTTGTTTGACTTAAACGTACGTGCTAGCATTGCGCGTTGGCAAGCTTGTAATGTGACAGCGGGCCCACGTAACGGGGACGCCTCAGGTTGTTTAAAAACTGAGACTGGTGGCAAGTTCGGTCACACCTTGTCCCTAACTTGCTATAAAGCAGCAATGCGCGAGGTGGAATTCCTCGTAAAAAGAAACCGCACATTCACTCGTTTACAGGTACGCCTGTCCTTCTTGTAGGAAAACAATTAGGAACAAATATGAGTGCAAGGCCTTCATCTCTTTGGTATAAAGTAGCTGCAGCATAAAGAAAAAAAGAAAAGAAGCGTTGGCTCATTATTCTTTATCTTAAGTTTTGCAGGTTTGCTTTGTATCTCCGTGAACCTCGAAAAATCCTGCCCTACAAGATCGAACACCATTCGCTGACTAAGTGCGAAACTTGGTTATTTGCACTAACATCGGGAAGCCGGGTACACTTGTTTGGCAACGACGTAAAAGAAAACATCACAGAGTCATTCGCCTTTGGCACCGAAGCACTAGACAATTTGGCATGTTTTTGGCACATTTCGTCGGCGAACACTGCACCGACTCAGGTTCAAGTTGATGCATGTAATACTGCACTTCGAATAAACGCGCTGAGAGATGGATGAGAAATGTAAAAGAAAAAAAGAAAGGGGGGGGGGGGGGGAAGGGGGCGCACGGAAACTTCGTATGCACATGAGTCGGTTATATTGGCAAGCACAGACTAGCAAGCAAAAGTAGAAGAAAGAGAGATACATAAAGAATTAAAGAGAAAGAAGTACGCATTGCACATTTTCACATGCAACTTATTCATTAACACTTGTTGAACATACCTAGACCTGGAACCATGTTTAAAAAAAAGTCACGAAGGAAAACTCAGTACGGTGTTCCCTGAAATTTTCGTTCTGTCCTACTATGTTTAAATCGAGGTGGTTTGACACAAAAAAAAAAAAACGCAGGAAAACATAAAAGTTAATCAGCTATAATACAGAGTGACTAGTTACACTCATCAATCAGGCTACAAATGTGTACGCCCAGTGCTACGAAATTCTGATTAGTTGTGGAACAGAAAGGAAAAATAAAAAAGACAAATTTCAACGCTAAAATCAGGGAAGTCAACAGGAGGAGTATACCAATATGTATAACAGCACAATTAATGCCGCAATGACATCACTGGCGTGAAATTGTCCAATAGAAATACGCTTTTACGAATGCACATTTGTTCTTTTTTTTTCTTTTGACTGACTAGTGCCACAAGCTTTGTACGACAGAATGACGATATTAGTTCGCACTTTTACCCTTCTAAGAGTTGCGGCCAGATGTAGTCGATGCGCTGCCCGAACTGCCTCGAGGGAGGGTGTAACGCACTAAATAAATGGTGCAGTCTATACATTGTTGCTCACAAGCAATCTTGGGTCAACAAATGTATACTATAGCCACGATTTCCAGTAATTCAATCAATGCATTCAGACACGCATATCTTTAGCACGGGATGCAAGTGAACCAAATTTGGTCGGCGACAATTCGCCCTTCCTCGACTGCATAATATCGGGCAGGCAACGAATTTCGACAGGACAATTTGAATGTGCAATCATGTCTCCTCAGAAAATAGTAATTTCGAAAAAGAAAGAGAAAAGCGGACTAGAAACACGCTCGGTAAAACGAGACCGCGTAAGTTCCGTCAAGTGCGCGATATCTCAAGGAAACCGCGGGGTCTTGAGTGTCAATGAGAATCGCTATGTCACCCAATGCTTTGTTTCTAAATATGCCGAAGCCGAGAGACTACAAAGGACGGTACCTTGACGCACCGTAAATGGCACATATATTGCACAAAGGTCCACGCCTTCAATGTAAAATGGCACGCGAAATAAATGAAATAGACTAAAGGATGTCGACAGAACACACAGAAAGGGGAGCTTTAGCTTTGGGCGAGGCAGACGAAATGCGCATAAGCTACTGCAGAAGAAAGAAATATGACACGTCAGCACCGCTACTGCGAAGGCTACCCGTGATTCGAAAGCCTTCTTCACACTTGTATTTCAACACTGACTGCGGAGAGTCACGTTTCATTTTTACTAGCCTTTGTTTCCTTAGCTTGTCGCTTTTTAGACACGAGAAGAGGGGGAAGCGCGGCGAGGAATCAAGACACGACACGAGAATGAACTCAAATGAATGAAATGGAGTTAAGGAACACAAGCGAACCGACGCATCCCGACGGAGCTGCTCAGATAGAGTCAGCGGCTCCGATGGCGCGAGTCGATTCGTGAAAACGCTGGCAACAATGGAACGGACGACGGACACGCGTCCTAAGCGAGAAAGAGCGAGAACAACACAGCACGCACGCCCTCACGTGATGCTTGTTACATGGAACGGACAGAAACGAAAAAGAATGAACGAAAAAAAAAAAAACGACTAAGTGGTAACTGACGATAAAACAATACTGATGAAACAAAGCTCGTCACAACGACAACTCGCGTTGCAACCTTTCACACGCGTATGTCTATGTACATGAAAGTGGCATCAGTGGTCGACACTGTGGACGACAGAATGAGCCTTCTTTGGTGTGCATTCGCTGTATGAGGCCAAGGGGGCTTAAACCTCCTAGCATGAGGCTTGGAGGGGAAAAAAACACAATAAAGGATGTAAGAGTACGGACAACTTGTACAAATTCATTTACAAAACGCGAGTTGCGATCGGCTCGGGCACAGAGGCACGGCTAGACCTGTGCCTCGAACAGTTGAAAAGTGAGAGAAGCTTTTATTCACCCCTTTCCTGCGGCCTACTACAGGCTGCCGCCGCTGATCGTAAACCATAGGAAAGGGGTGAATCGGCCGCTACATGCTGGAGTGAAGCCGGAGGTTACTACGCAAATGCTCCTCACTAGGAGCAAGCGCTTAACTTACACATTCGCCAGAGAGTGCGCGTGCGCAGTTCCAACAGCTAAGCTTCGTTAACGATTGTTCGCACAAGCCTTTCGGTTCGTGCTCCGGAAATACGCGACCTCGATGAAGGATGGCAACAACGGCGTTAAAAAAGAAAAAGGAAATGCGTCGTTTGTATAGAACCCTTTCACTCCAGCATACAGAATTTACTCTCTATCTTACGCTCGTGCAGTGGTGTTTAGTTACGCCGATGTTACAGTAACTACAGCTGTCCAGGGGAAAAAAATGTAAAAAAAAAAAACACTAGCACGAAGTGTTCGTGCACCGTATTCATGTTGTGCGCAATAATGGCAAATTAAAGCGACGGGCTTCGGTGAACAACAAATTTATAGAGCAAACCAGAGAGGTCGCCTGCTTCTGTGCCACGAGACGACGCAACGCTTCTTGAATCGCAAAAGAGAGCGAAAAAAATAATAATAAAGGAGCGTAAAAAGATTCTGCTCCTTCCAACTGGCACAAGCAGCTTTTAGTTTGTATGTATATGCATATATATATAATATAGATAAATTCATGTATTTATATATTTATATCTTCAAATATGCGTGTGAGGAATACGCATGTGAGATTGCATTTCGGACGCGAACTTGCGCGTCACTTTCACCTTGCGGAGTATACCAACTTCTATACACGTCTCTCTCTCTCTCTAGATTATGTTCAACTGTGACAGAGTGCGACGCGCTGCAGACATGAAACGAATGCGTCAAAAACAAAATTCGCGAAGATGCGGGAAATGAATGAAGTATAATGGAATCCCCTATGTACACGGTTTGATTGCATACCACTAAATGTCAGTTTGCCGTTTGCTTTTTTTTTTCTTTTCTGCTTGTTGTCATGCTGCTCGCGACTGTAGCGTTTAGGAGTACAAGAAAAAGGAACGACACAGACGAAAAGCTCCTTGTGACTCAGTGAGTTTGAGAAGAATTAAAAAAAGGAGGAAAAATAAAACGTTAGAACGAACCGTTGCCGCTCGACAGGTGCCGCCATAACCTCATTTCTTACTGCGCATGCGTCGTACGGTCCAACAACACCCACCGCTCAACATGCAGGGACACAATGATGGTATACAGAGCGGTATCAGTTCGCTAAGAGTCCTAGGTGCTGGAAGCAATTTATGAAAACGACTAAATTTCTTCAGTTCTTTGGTCTCGAGGGAATTGCACGTCAACCCGAGGAGGAAAGAAAAACGACTAGCCGCACATCAGTTGACTAGTGCAAAGCACGACAGGCGAGGGCCTTGCTGAGCTGACTACCCTTAGATTACTTGGCTGAAAATAATACCTTGCTAGCTAAACACAGCACAAGAGGAGGACGATGAAATGTTTCGTGACCACATGCACAGAAGTGAAAGAAACGATAATGAGGCATGTACAAGGACCCAGCTGGAAAAGCAATATCATTTCGAAAGCTCCGAGGAATTCTAGTGCAGTTAAGTAGATTGTGAGACCAGGGACGTACGAATAACGATTTTGGTTGTCTATGCTCACACAGCTGCACTGGGAAAACGTCTTGTACAGAAATGTGAGAAGTTCACTACAGAGTTGCTGAGCGAACAAGGAAAAGAAAAACCTCAGCGTTCACACCTTTCAAGGGACATTTAGTGTGGCATGTTGAACCAGCGACCACGTAAAAAAAAGAAAAAGAAAAAAAAGGAAGAAGAACCAGGTACAATGCCGCAGCTGTTACCTGCGTCTTGAGAATTTGAACACACAGAACCAGCAACAAGGCCGACAAAGATTAAAAAAAAAAGTTAATGAGAACTGACAGAAGTGATAACAGAGCCCTCCCTGATGATTAGAACTTTGGCAGGCGAGACTCCGTAGACGCTACAGCGACGTCACAAACTGAGAATATTTCAGGAACAAAACAACGCCGACAGACACGTCGCACGAGCCGACAGTCATGGCACAAAACGAACGGTCGTCGAGTAAATTAGCCGAGACGACTACAGCGCGGTAAACAGTGAACACTCACTCGCGCGCACACAAAAGCGCGCGCACGCGAACGCGTCGCAATAATCTAATGTTCATACAAGCGTCGAAGGATATACATTTTAAAGAACGCTCGCGAACAGCCATGTACACAACACTATAGCACAGCGTAAAAACAGCATTTTTTCCCCTGTGTGTTAGATGTATCAGCGGAGAGGAAAGATAGCGAAGTAGGCGGAAAAAGAAAACAAATGAAATAAAAGATAGAGGGCAAGTTCCGACAAAGTTCATTTACGCAAAGCGCGTCCCTCGAGTCATTCAGTCATGTCCACTGTCGTTAAATTACACTTTCTTCTTTTGATCCCGTGAAGCTGCTGCAAATCGTAGGCGATAACGAAGCGAGCCTCGCGCCATGTTTTGCTCTTGTTCTTGGAACGGTGGCGGGACGAGGTGACGAAAACGTGGACCTGCGGCTGCGTCGGAGAGTAACCGATGATAGTCCGGAGACAAGCAGGATGGGGTTACGGAGGGGTGACCGGAACTGTGCAGCCACACTGAGGGGGTTACTGCTTCAAGTTCGCGGTCACACGCGCACACACACACGCACTCCCATTCGCGAAAGAAAGCACACGCACGCCTCGCATCTCTCTGTCTTCGAGATCCGCTTCCGGTGCTTGTCCGAGTCTCGATAGCTGTCGATGTCGGGGAACAGTGAGTGCACCGGTGCTCGGCGAAGGCGTCGACCCTCGCCAAAGGGAATCGCGCCGCCGGAAGCATGCTTGTCAGGCAGCACAACGGATCGTCCGATATCTCCCTCCCTGGGCGCACCAGCATGCGGCTTCCACAGCCGGGGAATGCGGTCCTCGAAGCACGGCACCCTTGTTCACCATCAGTCCAGGCCTGAACACCCACGGCGGCCGCAAACAGGCGGGGCAGCAGGAGAGTCGGTCCCGCAGTTGACTTACAGGCCACAGGAACACCGTCGAACGAAGCTGACGCGAAACCTTGAACACACGAAGAACTCTGTCGACGGAGCAGCGGCTGCCCTTTTCCACACTCTCGCCGTAACCTGCAGCTCACCCGCTCCTTGGAATGCATTGACAAGTTCGCCGATTGCCACTTTCCTTCTTCTTCTTCTTCTTCTTTCCCTCGTTTCAGCTACTTGTGAACCGCTCCTCAGATCGGCTGCTTGCACCACACTGGAGGTTTTCAATATGCCGTTTGCGACTGCAATTAATAAGCAAAAAAAAAAAAAATGCAGAGGCAAAGGCGTGTGGCTTCTCGGGACCAAGCAGCCGACCCAGCTGTCCAGCTCAAACCGGCGCTTTCCCTGCGGGATCCGGAGGGTCGCGCCGGGAAAGTCGGGACGGGTCTTCCTCTGGCGATAGGCGGCTGAGGATGGATGAGTCGCTCGCCTTTACTTGCCGTTCTCTCGGTAGGGCTTGCAGTAACTGAAGCGGTGGTTCATGTGCTGGCTGTAGGAGCCCGAGTGGGAAAAGCGCTTGAGGCACTTCTGGCACTGAAAAGGCTTCTCGCCGCTGTGCAGCCGCTTGTGTTCCGTCAAGTGGTGCTTGTGTTTAAAGGCCTTGTCGCAGACGTCGCACTTGTGTGGTCGCTGGCCTACAAGAGGAACGGAACGTAAGGTTACGGCACAGTCCGCGGGCATCACTGAGCGCACGTATAAGACCGAGGCACATGAGGCAAGCGGTTGCATGGTAATTAACGCGTGAAAAGAGGGTGAGAAAGCACTGACGAACACTGGAAGGACAGGGTGACGTCGTCAGATGGTGACAGTATATACACGTACAGAAATGGGCGGGGTCGGTTCTTCTGAACATTTGGCTGCTCTGCCACAGTACTGAAGCACTCACTCCACTAAGTCCGTGCGTGACGACTGTCCTGCCGAGGCCCAACGTTAAAGTCGCGCAAGAAAAAAAAAAGAAAAAAATGTAGCGATTATAGCAGAGGCGAGTGCCCAAGTGAAGCTGGCATGACCTTCTCAGGAAACAAGACGTATCGACTAACAAGCGTGCGAAATATACGTACTTCCGAATATGCGGATTATTGGAAACAAGGAGGACAGGCGAAGAAAACGACACTGCTTTGGACATACACGCGTACTATATGTGTGTGTGTGCAGACATTATGTACTATCAAAAGTTTTGATATCGCCAACCTTATCAACAACCTTGCGCCCATGACATAAAAGGCACTTCAAAGTTATCCGAACAAAGCAACTCTACCTGAAGTGCGTACGCAGGGGCGATATACGGCAAGGGAGTATCTGTTGCCTGGGCCTTACTAAATGTTCCCGTTTAAAATCAGCAGTGCCTTTGTGTGCTTTGCTGCTGCGCTCACAGGGAGCATATAATGAAGAAAGCGGCACACCACTTGTTTGCTTGTATGGTTCTGAACGGCGACGTCAAGCGGTTTACTTCGATATGCTTTATATAGTTCTCCCGCATTGTGGGGGTAGTACATGTTCTGGGCATAATTATTTGTGTAATTCACATTGGTGGAATTCGTGTAGCAGGTCCTGTTTGTATACCTATACTCAGTTTAGAGAGAAGTCTATAATCGTTCACTTTCCACAATGAGTAATGAATACTTTACTGTATTCTTGAAGTTGGCGTTTGCTTTTTGACGTATAGTCGTCAACAGTGACAACAGCATTGAACAAAAGTGTGAGCATGAAAGGAGGTTTTCATAAACTTGATCGATTGATTTATGGGGTTATGCGTCCCAAAACCAAGGTACTATTATGAAACTGACGCCGTAGTGGAGGGCTTTCAAAATTTTAAGCACCTGGAGTTGTTTAACATGCATTGACATCACACAGTACACGGGCCTCAACATTTCGCTTCCATCGAATTGCAGCCGCCGCAGCCAGGATTCGATCTCGCCACCCTCGGATCAGCAGCAGAGTACCATAGCCACTAGACCACCATGACGGGTTGCCTTCGTACTGTCCTATGTTCACACTCCATGCTATGTTCTCTGCTTAATGACCAACTTACACGCCCGAAGCCTGTATATATATCCCTCATGAAAGTCATAACACTGACCTGAGTGTTCATATTTATGCCTGGCGAGAGAGCTCTGCTTGTTGAACGTCTTTTCGCACTGATCGCAGCAGAAGTTGCCGGCATCGTCAGAAGTGCCATCGCCCTTCGCCGACAGCTTGCGCTTCTTGGAGCCCGGGTGGCGTGGGTCTTCGTCATTTGATGGCGATGGGCAGTCATCGTCCGCCAAGCACTCCGCATCGCCCTATGGGTGAATGGAAATAAGCGCACTTAGACACTGCTCTAATGTAGCCTTGTTAACTGATTCATAACGGACTCGCACGTGGATAACACCAGGGAATCTCGTAATCGGTGACCTTGAAGATATTCCCACTATATATACGCTACGAAACAGATTTTCGTGTCGAACTTCATAGAGGCGCCAATAACGAAGAAGGCATGCCGTGTTGTGTCTCTGAAGCGTTCCTTAACGTCGCTCGTCTTTCCTGCATTTTGCTTCTTTACCATCACAAGGGTAGCTGTGGTATGTTCAGAACTAAAATTTAAATTATTTGGACTGCCGCGTCAAGCCAAGAGCCACAGTGAAGTAACGCTCACCTGTCTGAAGCTTTTCTTCCGGTAGCACTTGGGACTGCCGGGTTCTCCGCTTCCTTGGTCCTCCCCGTCGGGGTAGAATATCGGTGAAGACAGCATCTTCCCGCCCCTGAAGCTGGAGGCACCGTGCGAGGGAGGGCTGTTGGTTGCGTCGCGGCTGTCCGATGACGTCGACGAGCGCATGAGGTCAGCGCTGGTAGGCGGCGAGAGCGCTGCGTGCGGGGAGGTCAGCACCAGCCCCATGACGGAAGCGGGTTCCTGCGGCGCCGATGGGTAGCCGTGGTGATGCCTCTCCCGGAAGGAAAACTCGCGGAACCGTTGCAAGTCGGCCTCGAAGTCGAAGCTCTTTAGGGCCGACAGCGCGAGCAACCGGTTGGCGGAGGGCGACAGCAGTGGGCTTGCGGACTGAAGCATGGCAGTCCTCAACTCTTCGGACGCCGTGTAGGGCACGAGGGAACTTCGAAGCGACGAAAGTGGTGACCTACGCCGTTGCGATATGTCGCCGTTGAGAAACACCGACTCGTTCTCCCTGGGAGTCGACGTCCGCGGAGATCTCTGGCTCAGGTTGAGAACTTCGCAGTCGTTTTCCTGTTCCCCGGGACCGCTGCTGAAACCGCCTATACTCCAAGGTGTATTTGAACCAGAACCGCCGCCCATGGTCTTGACCGAAAGATCCAACGGCTGTTCGGATTCTGCCAGGGCTGGGTCCGATGGCTGTCCGTCCGGTAATGACGCACCACCATTGAGCGCCACGCTGAGGGAACTGTACGACACCGGAAGCAGGGAGCCCATGATGTCTCCAGATTTGGGCGCCGGAGGCGAACTAAATGGCGGGGACGACAGCTGACGAGAAGAGGCAGAAGACGACCCACCCCGTCTCGCCTGAAACCAGGCGCGCACGCTCCTCGTGCTCGAACCAATATCTCGCGCGAGGCTGCACAGATCATCGCGATTTGGTGAAGGATCAATCGAGAAGGCGCTTTGCAGGAGCATTTCCCCCCGCGCCGATATGGTGTCCGGTCGGGACCGCCTACTGCCACCATCCTCACCGCTGTCGTCGTCGTCGTCAGTCAAGTCGCTTCCACCGCTCGACTCGCGGCCAGCATCGTCCCTGGCCGCCGGTAAAGGAAAGAGAGCAGTAGCGCCCTTGAGGTCAGAGTAGAGATTTCGGTTCACATCACGGCTAGTGGTGCACGTGTATCGTACGTGGTGGCCCAGTGCTAACGGGCTGTCGAACGTGGCAGCCTTGCAGTGGTCGCACGGGTACTCGCGCTTCGGCGGTGAGCCGTCGCGGCTGGCATGTAGTGGACTGGCGCCCAGCAGGACGGGGAGAAGGCCGTTCTTCTTGGGCGGGGGAGGCGAGGAACCATTGCTGCGTTTGGCAGCCGCGGCGTCCACCATTTCGAGGATGTTCTTGACGATGTCTGCTTGCGGCAGTAGTTTGACATCGCCATTGTTTACGGGCATCGAGGCCTTCTCCATGGCAGCTGTGCTGGCTTGCAGCATTTGGGCGATCTCGGTGAACGGAGGAGGCAGGGCGGACAGGTGGTACTGTGGGGAAAGCGCCGGGAGCTGGCCGGCCAGGAGGTGTTGAAGGGCGAGAGGAGACGCGTATGGAGGCAGGAACGGTGGCGGCACGCCGGGCTGGCTCGCGGAGGATGGCGAGCGGGCCGTGTAGTCGCCAGGGAATGCGAAGCGGTCCTGCATAAAGGCGCTCGCAAGGGGAGACACCGAGACTTCGCCGCCGGCGCCGAACTTTGGAATGATGGGCCGGAAGGTGTTGTTCTGGGGGCCGCCAGTGGCACCATTAGCAGCACGTTGCCGCGCCGCCTTGGAGTCCATCTTGCGGACCTGCAAAACAAATCGAGATTCGTATTCATCGCCGCCGTGGTCAACCTGCATTTATGCCTACCGCAAAGAGGTCTTTTTCAATTATCGATCTCCGTCCTACCTTGTACTGCAAAAGCTGTCTATATGCCTGACCTTGTTTAAGTGCGAAGCACTTATTGGCGAACTTGAGCAATTCTGTCTGTCTGTCTGTCTGTCTGTCTGTCTGTCTGTCTGTCTGTCTGTCTGTCTGTCTGTCTGTCTGTCTAGCTGGCTACGTGTCGGTGCTCCCCCGGTCCTCTCGTTCGCCTGGTATACACCAAATTCGGATGGCCGGGTACGAATGTATCACGAACATGAATGAGTCCTCTATACATCTCTAACATGATATACTTGCCACGTACGTCAAGAAATCACGTCTGGCTCATACGCGTAGTGCTCGTCCCTTAATATACGGGTATTGGCCACAGCTGTTTGAACTTTATAAAGCCCATGCCAATCTCGGGCTAACTAAAATAGACGTTTAACATATCATTAGAACGCACACAAAAGCAACAATGGGGCACCGTTTGTCGTAGCACAGGACCGTAATGTGGACACGACAAACACGCAGACACACATGAACGCGCTGTAATCTCCGAAGAGGTAAGTCGGTATCCAACCTAAGTCAACGAGGTGTCATGCAGGCATGTGCACGCTACCCATAGGCTACAGCTGATCTTCCCGTCTTTGTTGGCATGCTTTGGCATGCTTCGATTTTGGCATTTTTTTCTTGGCATGCTTTGGTAACACCCTCCACATACCGGAGCCAGGAAACACGTATAAAGTCTTAAAGCTTTTTGTCGCTCAGCATCTCCAAGCCAGTCCCATTGCAATGGACAGAACCTAGACGTGTGAACACATTCGCCTAAATATTGCCGAAACCGCTGTCGGAGTCATGTATCCAACAATGAAAGCATCGTAGTTTGTTTACACCACGAGCCACTGACACCAGCAGACGAAGTTGCTGCGACTCCGTCATGAGTTGCTGTCAGTACGTGACTCAGATCCATGGGTCAGACCGTGCTGGTACGTCACGGTGGAACCGATCCCCCCCCCCCGCCCCGCTCCCGAAATCAAAACCGACAGTGAGTTTTTAAAAGACCTGTATTACAAATACATATTCCTACGTTCCGAGGCACCGTGACACTCTTTTTACAGTTCTTGACACCAGTGCTTTTATCTAGAGCAAGAACACGAAAATGTCTAAAAATCGTGTCAGTACTTTTTACCTTACTGCCTGACAACCATACACCTTTTGATTGACTCCTCCATGACAACCACACTAGTGAAACCAACTGCAGTACTGTTCTTACGAACCTTTTATAGAAACTTTTCTGTGTACAGCCGAAAGGAGGTATACCTATATATTGCTCTTTCACACAATAACTTACCCATGTAGCGATTGTTGAACGACTTCCCTTTGCGCAACCCACCGAAGCACTTTAGCGCGATTCTTTAGCTCCTTGGTTATGATCGTATTAAAACTTCTTTTCTTTTTAAACACAAGCGCTAACAGCTTCCTCATACTGCACCAGAATTTTTTCAACAGTGATAGGACGCTTCTACAGCTATAACGGTAAAATGGGTAGGTCGTTCCACTCCTCAAAATCGGGTAATGAAAGCTGTTTAACTAGTTACAGTGCTACTTTTAAACAAGTACTTGTTGCAATTCACTCTACTCACACATAATATTAACCTTATGAATTATTTAGAATTCATTGATCAGGTCCGCACATCATGGCTTCAACAAGCACGTACTCATGTGAAACTCAGTTAATATCCTTTACTAATGCACTCGCATTATATTCTTCATCAACCATCACCTTGCCGCCTGAACTGTCATCTACCTTTCGGATTCCTTCGATTAGTTTTACCACGGTAAAACTACTTACTTTGCAAACTGCGTCCACTCAATATTGAAGGTAAGCTCTCAATCTGGATCGGATGCATCGTGGATAAAAGATTGCAGTTTGTTTCTGAGAACGACGATAATTATTTTTCCGAAGCTTATTTCGTGATGCGCAAAGTTGTCTACGGTCCCCTGCGTCGTATTAAATTTATGAACTCTAAACAGTCATATAATCTAATATTTATTCATCTCTTTGCCGATAACTGCATTATTTTTAAGAAAGTACTAATGACAACGTTAGCGTACTGCGATCTGTCATTTAAAATTGCAGCTTTATACGACACTGGTACGTTGTCAAATGCAATACCTTATAGGCGCGTGGCACCCGAGTTATGACAATCTGGTAACTTCCTTTGACTTTCTCCAGAGTAAGCCAATAATGCCATTCGTTTGTTTGCTTTTTTATCGCCTAATTGTAAGAGAACTACGAGGGTCTCCACCACAGAAGCTTCGCACTTCCTCATCAGCATCACGCACAGGAGATTTTCGTTTAACATTGTTTCAGAAGAATCATTATTCCTACCTATGTGACTACTCTTTTGCACACAGCACCCGTCTCCCTGCGTTGATCATCTCCCCCCCCCCCGTCCTTTTCTTATTTTTTTCCCTTCAAGTAAAACTCCTGGCTGTGCCTCAGAAAGTAACGTCAGGACACGAAACTGCCCTTCGCTGACGCTAGACAGCCCATAGAAGGCCCTCGTTATGCGGATCACATAAGCCAAGAAAATATACGTCGACATATATTATTCTCACTTCATCCGCGACAGTACTTCAAATCCGTCGACCTCGCGGATTCTGTCAACAATTTCCTCACCGTTGCCATACAGTGAAGTGTCTTAAAGACCTCACGGACGCCCGCCGCGCGCGGTCATTCAACAGTGAGCAGCGCAAAAGCAGCCGACATTACCCGGTCGCAACGATCCCTCTCCAAAACGGCCATCGTTTTCCAGCGGTGCATCCTCAGCAGGTAAGAGGAATGAATATTCGGAGGCACACATTATTCCCGACTCCGCCGCCGATGCATTCTCGCCGGATCATTCCACCCATGTAACCCTCCGGTCGCCATAGGCCAACCCAGCGTGGACAACCCGACGGGAAGCAACAACGTCAGTGCTCGCCAAAAAGAAAATAACGCGTTGAAGACGAAGAAGACCACTAACGAAAAAGAAAGGCGCACGCAGGGAACAGCGGGACACCTCAAGTGCCGCGAAGGGTAGGTTGAAAAACTACGGAAGGAGGGGCGTCAAGGCGAGGGCCGCACGTGTGCGGACTCTTCGGTAGAGCTACGACACCGAATCTCCTCCCTCGCATTCCACGGTCTCGACCGTCCCACTGGCCCGCACGGGGAAGACGGTGGGAACCTGGCGGCACAGCGGCGCACCTACCTCGAGGAAGAAGCGCCGTCGACAGCCCCGGACACAAACATCGCGGCGCAGAAAGAAAGAGAAAAAATAATAAAATAAAATAAAATAAAAAGCAACGAGCAAGGGAGACGGCAACAAAAGAACGGCGACGACGGCCGGCGGCGAAAAAAGGAATTCGCGCTTCTCAGTTTTGTTTTCCTTCCTTCCCGCATTCGCCTTTCTTATTTCTGTTTGTTGCGCGATGCGACCCACAGCCGGTATACCGCAGTTTTCGGTCTGTTACGACAAGTAGACGAAACATTGCACGTACGTATAAGTTGCGGATGTTGTACGGACAGAGATGAAACATGGCGAACAGCAGCACTGAAATGAGCGAGGACTAAAAAACAAAATTAACCCCTACTATGCTAGGCACATTAAAGGTTCCCTAAATTACCTTAACCTCCTGTCTTAATCTGCGTGCTATTCTCGCGCTGTTAACCCCCAGAATATGTTCGTATCAGCAAGCACGCCTAACAACCGTTTTGAAATAGAACATATAAACACTTACCAACTCTCTCAAGTTTCCCAAAACTATCGCGCACGATATGCTGTACCGGCGACAACAATGTGTCTGAAGTAGCAGCGGCGCGCGCGCTGAATTGCCTAATTCCAACGCGCACAACTTCGCAATCCAGAACTACGCCGGCGAGGTTATAATCTGTTCTGTTGGTGTTTACACAAAGCTAAAAAGTTACACACGTGTTCAACCGAAACACAGCAATGTACAATGACTGCCACTCTTTTTTCCTTTTCTTTTTTTTTTTTTATGCCGCTATGACGGCGGTAGGTAGTAACCACTTTCCAGGGCACCTCTCTCGGACCGTGGCCTCGATAAAACTGCACATATACGCGGCGCTCAAGAATTAAGCAAAGCAAATAAAACGCTTATCAAACCTGTCCGAGTGGTTTCTGCTCTAACAGTGATTGATTGATTTTTGGGTTTAACGTCCCAAAACCAGCTCTGATTATGAGAGACGCCGTAGTGGAGGTCTCCGGAAATTTCAACCACGTGGGGTTCACAGCACACGGGCCTCAACATTTCGCCTACATCGAAATGCAGCCGCCGCGGCCGCGATTCCATCCCGCGACCTTCGGTTCAGCAGCCGAGTGCCATTAGCCACTAGACCACCGCGGCGGGGCTGTGTTTCATCGTCGTATATCGGGTTTAGCAATGTTTTGCAAGTCCTTTACTTTCTAGTTGTTGCTTTTCTTGGATGAGAAATTAAGACAGCCGGGCTTCGACGCAGCCAAGCCGTTTCAAACATTACGGCATATAAAGGAACGGAGCACACAGCCCTCTGTGCGAGTTCTGTTGGGAGGCCTGGAAAGCAGCGCAGAGAAATGAACTTATATATACAACCTGCATGAGCGTCACCGGAGTCGTCCACGTTGGAAAGCCAGCTGGGTGCACTACGTCAAGTGCGACCCTTCGACGTCCGATGGGCGATTCGTAAGCAACTGAGGAGACTCAAAGTAACTTCATGCTGCTGGCCCAGACTGCCGGGTTAACCTCGCTTGTACACGCGAAACGTCAAGGTGAACACCAGGACCTTCGCTAGTCGAACCCGATACCCAGAGGTTCAAACCCGGAACCTCCGGCAGTCGAACACCACGCGATTATAATTTGGCCTAGGCTAAAACGGTTAAAGTTGAATAACGCGTCACACATACCTTAAGTCACTGGCTCATACGAGTATATCCGACGCGCTGGTGTGAGCCACACGTGGTATTATTATCCTTGTGACGTAAATGGCAAGGATAGCGAGCTATCCACATCATGACATTGACGTAATGATGATACCTTCGTATTCTTCGATGCCAATTTTGGCCTATATCCCAAGTGAGCGATGCGCGAGTTTTCCCATTTTCTGTACCGTATTCCTTTTGCATACTTTTCTGCCACCGTTTATTGAAGGTTACCTTCGCATGACACATATAAGATTTTCGCGTCAGAAAGACTTGCACCAAATACCTAATTCAGGGATGTCAACTGCGCTGCCCGCGGACTTTTCGATAATGGCCCGGGCCGCACGTCGCAAGTTATACACAGACATGACTGGCGTCAAGCATGTTTTTCGTGCACTGATCCCGTGCCGTCACCTTGTGCTGCAACAACCACGGAACAAAAAAATCTCCATATTTCGGAATTAGTGTCTGCAGATCGCTATCGATATGTTTCTGGAATCCTGATGCCAAACCCTTTCATGGGATATGGGAAAGGCTTCCTTTCACTCGCAACATTAGGAGACATGTTGTCCAACCCATTCTATCCCTCCTCTCCACGCTCTAACCTGAAAGTGAAGGACCCGTGCTGTCCTGGCCCTATTCGAATTAAATTTCGTTTGACACCCCTGATCTAGACGGTGACAACTTGGCGAAAAACACGGCATACCGCAGTTCCTCCGGGCTGACCTGCGGCCCGTTTCCTCGCCGATCCGCGACGCCCCTCGAGAGCTGCATGCTGCATGCAGGGAGAGCGTGCAGCGCGATATCGGGGGTCGCAGCTTCTTTCTTTTGAGAGGTGACCACAGCGGCCAAGATGGGCTTGGCTCAGAAGCTGTTCTTTTGCGGTGACGAGGCGGCGCCTGCTGAGTGTTTCCTCCGGAAAGCACCTGCTGGCATGCGCAGATCGCGGACGCTCTGGTTCCCCTACTTTCCTTTTCATAGAGCCCTCACTCCACCAGAACGAGGGTGCGTCTCTGACCCCGTCCCCCCACACCACGCCCCCCCCCCCCTTTTTTTTTCTTTCCCTTTAGTATAAACGCTTGTGTGTTTCGATGCGACCGGTCGTGTTTGGCTTAATGAGATCTCCAACGAAAAGGACCATGCTGTGAAGCCTAAAAGCGTAGCTTCGAGCAGGACGACCACGAAGGGACATATGTTCTACACCCTTATGACGTTGTAGAACACTTAACTACCACTCGATTTAGCCGAATTTGCCTACAGTCAAAAACGTTCACAACTAACGCGTGTACCCCGTAATGACCGATATAACGAAGGAATCCTTACGGTCCAAACTAAGTGCAAGCGTTACTGTATATAACCCTCAAGCGAAGTGACCTATACAATGAAGAGTTTTCAAGGTGCCGAGCACTTCCTTGCAGACACGTTTGACTGTAGTTGTATTTAGACAACTCGAGCTGAAATATAAGAACTCCGGTATTGCAGAGCGAAATGTGAAGCATCGCATCCGCACTGAGTCACTAACAAATTAGCCCACATAGCAGCCGGACAGGTACATATGTGGCAGTGCAAAATGCAACGCGAGCTGAGTAGGTTACGATACTGCGAAAACCTTGAACCTCTACAGCGGTCGTAATTGCTCAGCGCGACCACGTCGTCTACACTACGAATCCGGCTATTAAAGGTCATGCGGCTTTCATGCAAGTTCACGAGCCGACGTTACGGCGATATCATGCACAAACAGAAGATGACGGAAGCGGATGTACGTGCACTACTTGGCAATAAATGATCGCGTTTCAATGATCGAGCACTGCACACTCACATCAACGCCTTTCATCGATAAGATTTCCACTTGTCCTTTCTGCTTCTCCATGAAGACGTGTGTTGTCCCTCGTAAAGCACGGACGTGCTCTGAAGCACATTGTCGCGTGTACCAAGTATATAAGGCCACGTTACTCTGGGCAATAAGCTGGCGATTGTTTGCGCTCCGTGAGTGTGTCAGTCATCGCGGTGCCTCATTCGTCTGTGTTTTACGCGCAATAACACATGCAGTTCACCGATCACCAGATGGGTGTATACGTGCACCTGCGTGTATGCTTTCAATAAGTTTGAGTGAAAATGTATTCTGCTTCCATTGGCTGACTTGCACAGTTGTTACTGCGGGTTAAAGCGCAGAGGACTGAGGATACTTATGCTATGCCCGCAGTGTCACTTAACTGCACCGGTAGTACGGCCCCATCTCGCGACAAACGGCCTGTGTAATCCTGATGGCTTTGTTGTCTTCTTGCATGCGCGGGACGTATACAAAGTATACACAGGCTGTCGCAATTTCCGGCCTTCTATTGTGCTGCCCGTTTGGTTTCCTGCCGACAGCGTCTGCCGTGTGTAAAAGCGCACGCAAGATTGCCATGGGGAAGCCAACTGGGAATGATTTCTACGAACCCAGGTGTCCCTAAAGAAGGCGCAAGCGCAGCGGTCACGCACTCGTTGCAGTTGTAACTCGGTGTACTAAAGTGACCTCCTCGCTCAAATCACACAATGGCGATCTTAGCCCTCAATCAACCGCGGTGGCTGATGAATGAACCGGCTGGCTTATCTGTCGCAGCTTTGCCTCGGCGGGTCACTTTACTTTCTTATTTTTCTAGCCGTCCGGAGCCATCCCGTTTCTCGCGCCCGCGGTCAGGTAGGTTAGCAGATTCAAAGCGAACCGCTCCGGCGAGGCAAGGAACCGTTTAATCCACGCGCTAACTTACGCAGCCCTGCAATCAACACATTCTTCGACAAAAGAAGCGCACAAGGACCGTTTGTTTAGCGCTCGCCGTGGAAGACATCTGTAGGCACGCGAACCTCCTGCAAACAACGGGAGGGTGCTCGGAGGACACTTTAGCTCGGGCATCTGGGGACACTTTAGCGGAGGCTTTTCCGCAGTCGCTGCCTTCGCCACCGCGGGTGGCCGCCGTCGCAGCAGGGACCGTAGACACAGCTCGCGCCAAAAGCGACGCGTTTCTTTCTTTCTTTCTTCTTTCTTTCTTTCTTTCTTTCTTTCTTTCTTTCTTTCTTTCTTTCTTTCTTATTCCGGTGCAAAGATGGGTAGAAAGACAGAAGGTTCGTTCAGTGAAAGCGGGCGGCAGTGAGAAATCGTCACCCCTCGTCTATGCTCCCGCGCTGTCGTGCATCTTGCAGCCCACGGCGGCAACAGCAGCTCACCAGATTTAAACGAGCGCATCGGGGTGGTCCTTCGAAAGCCCAGTGAGTACACTGAGGCACGTGCTCCTGTACATCTTCATGAGCGCGCTCTCGCGTTTTAATGGCGCACGTACAAGAGGTGTGGAAAACGAAATTACGCGACGGACAGGTGAAAGGACTATGCCGTGCGAACGGAAAAGACGCGACGCTCGCGCTTTGAGAACGCGCTGCTTTAGAGGACTGGCGGGTGCTGTTAGAGGCCCAGCCGTATGGGGCAATGCCACCCAGATTTCCAGATGGTGTTGGCCGAGGGCACCGGCTTTAGTGGAGTTGGAAATAAACAACACGCGCGTATTCAGTGTATCTCCCTACCACCTTGGTTCTTGAATCTACGGGTCCTTTTGCACAAACGTAAACAATCATGTCTAAACGTTGCCAAGCAGACGTTCTATTGGCACAGTCACCAAGTGCGTGAGTTTGACATGAAAGGTGTCACTAATTATACGATTAATGAAACACACCCCCTTTCCTTAAAGTCACTTCAGTCACGTGGTAAACTATCTCGCCTCACATTTTTCCATTACACATCCCATCATACAGCTTTGAAAGCTATGTCCGTCGCGACCCCATATTATCGCTCCGATCGCTTAGACCATCATATAAGGTACGCACGTCACTACAGCTGCCACACTAACTATTTATACTATCCTTTCGTTCCACGCACGTCGAATGACTAGAACAATCTTTCCTAAGACACCTTTATAATTCAGATCATCAATTATTTTGTTCCACCTAACAGAATCACTTAATTGGTGACGTGTGAAGTCTAAATCGTACTTTTATTTTCGTGTGTGCGTTGTACTTCTCATTACATCATTCAGTTGTCAACCTAACACCGCATCCCTTATGCCATGCCAGTGTTATTCATTAGATGTTATTTTCTTGTTCATTTTTTGGTTTGTTATTCATTTACCCTACTCCCGCTTGGCAAATCTTCCTGGGATTGGAGGTAAAGTTACTTAAACGAGAAAAAATATTGATTTTTAAGACGAACAAGGGCATCCATGGCGTTCGTGTAATTTCGCCAATGCTATAACGCAAGGTTATGGGAGGGACCATGATGTCCCAGGGACGTATACGTCATGACGATGTCAGCGGGACGCAACTTCAACCGTGTCGTGTTGCTGAGCGATATATTTCGAAGTGGAGGAAAAAAGAAGGATGAAGTTAAGCTGATTTAGCCCAGCCACAATCGACATTCCCCAGCCCTTAGAACAACAACAACAACAACAAAAAAAAAGAATTTGTCGTAACGATACTTTATCCTTAGAACGACAGAAAGCTGAGCTAGTCGGTATAAGTGTTCGTAATCACAAGGCATGTCAACACGGACACAAGAGAAAAGTAGACAACACGAACGTTGGATATATACCATAGGCGCTGCCTGCTGGGGGTGGCACTGCGGCGGAACGTATAAGAAAGAAGACACAACTCATCTGCACATAATTCTCTTTTTTTGTGTGTGTCTGTGTTCGCATGCCCTACCAATTTCATTATGGTATACTTTATCCGACTATACACCGATTTAAGGCTGCTAATCACTTACGGGGATATGCATGCACAGGCTTTTCAGCTTTCTTTCGAGGGAACATCGCGAAGGACAATGGCGCGTGATTTCCGCTCGATTACACTGTCCCGTCTTTTGCGCTATCCCCTTCGAAGGCGTTACCAACTGGTTTGGACTCACGACGTATATACACAGTGAAATTTCCAATTACCTTGAGGTTCACGATGAGGCACTTCTTGCTCGTCATGTGGGACGAATAGGAGCCGGAGTGCGAGAACCGCTTCTGGCAGTGCGGGCACTCGAACGGCTTCTCACCGCTGTGGATGCGGATGTGCTCCTTCAGGTGGTGCTTGAATTTGAAGGCCTTGCCGCACGACGGCTCCGGGCACTTGAACTTTCTCACAGCCGCGTTCTCGTCCGTACTCTGCTGGACGGGGGCCTGGGGACGCGGCTGCATGGACAGCATTGGCAACGGCACTGGTTGAAAACGGGTCCCCCCCAAAGTTTTGTTTTCAATCTAAGAAATAACTCAGTTTTCACACACACACACACACACACACACACACACACACACACACACACACACACACACACACACACACACACACACACACACACACACACACACAGAGAGAGAGAGAGAGAGAGAGAGAGAGAGAGAGAGGGCTGCATACCGATGGCAACGAAATGCATAACACAGCCGTGTACTTAGATTTAAGTGAACGCTAAAGAACTACCCAGGTGGTCAAAGTTACTCAGGAGTCTTTCTACGGGGAGTGCGTCGTAATCATAGCTGGTTTTGGCAAATAAACACCAAAAATGATTAATTATTACAGCTGTTCAGCCTAAAAGTAGCATACGCTGGGCATGTTTCGTAATACGCTGGCAAAAGCCCACCGCGAACTTGATTTCGGTGCAAGAGTCAAAGGCTGCAAAGAGTGCTGCGTCATGCGTAACACTTCCACAGAAATACAAACTGGAACCGAAGCTCAAGGGACGATGGTGGCTTCAATCGATGAAGGTATCATTGGAAACGACGAAGAACAGCAATGTTGCTAGAGCCAATAACGCTTCGACAAGCGGACTTCTGGAACGTTGACTATATCGACATCCACTATACTGTTATTCGCCGTTTTCAACAATCACCTCGTGTTCACGGAAAGCGCTTTGCATTCAAGCTCAAGCAGCTGCGATGTGCACTGTCATTCAGTCATAGAGCGGCAGCAACCACTGTGACCTTAAATTGTGCAAACTTGCTTCACAATATTTAAAGGAGCCTCCACCCGGCGTTATTAAGACCAAATCAATGCACTCTCGGAGTCGCGTTTAAGGCAAGCACATGTAATCTCGTCATCTCCTTGCGTGGCCAGAACAGGCACATATGTAATTGTGCCTGTTCCCTATAAACAATGTGACCCGTATAAGCGATGTGAGATCAACAGGCTAGAAGCGATCCAGAAAGAAGCGGTAAGATTCATGTGTCATCGTATGACCGTGACTTTTCACCTTCTTCTATTCCCTCTTCATTGAACTTAACTTCACTCTCGTCGCGTCGCCGAATAGAGTCACTGAAATTTTTGCACGGCATCGTCACGTCTTCAGTTAAACTGTCAAATGACAAGGACTACATAAATTCTGCACCCCAGTCAACGACGAGAAGCCACCACAACTTAAACTTGAATCCTTATTATGCTCGAACTAACATGTTCAAGTTCAGTTTTTTTCCCCGTCCCATTGAAGACTGGAATTCATTACCTGGTTCTGTTCGCTCACGCCCATCGCCCAACTTCGTAGCCGACATCCATGACATGCATCTGTAACCTACCTTCGTCTATTTCGACATTTGGCATTGGTATCAACTATTATCTTGCATCGTTTGTTTGTCTGGTATTCCTTTGTTTTATGTTTGACCTTGTATAACACACAAGTGCATTATTTTACCTTGTATAACACACAAGTGCATTATGTAACCCCACTCCTGCCATAGCGCATTTCTGCGCTGCAGTATGTATAAATAAATAATAATAAATAAATATAGGGCCTCACGACGTACATAAAATGTTGATGGCTAGCGACAAGCACGGCCGGGACAGGTCGCGAACTCTATCGCATATCTTTGGCTCCACCTGGTCTGCGCGGTTCCCCCGGCTAAGGATGCTTACTTCCAAAAAGTAAAGAAATAACTTGTCCATCCTTACACTGCTTGAATACAGCTATGGATGCGGAAATATTCCGCGTCATACAAGCGGCGCATTTTCGAATTATTCAGCTCGTCAAGGTTCCAACCGATAAGCGGTGCCATGAAGAGAAAGCACGACTAGACAAAGACGTAGAAAGAGAAACACACAAGGACACAGCGCTTTCTACATCCTTGTCTAGTCGCGCTTACTCACTCTCCATGGATGCAAACCAACTAGCCCGCCAACATGTTTTAGATAAGCGGTGCGGTTCTGACATGCGGCTAACGAAGAGGCAAGCGCAATCTTGTGCACAATATGCAAGCGTGGCGTGCACTTCCGAACCAACAAAAATGCTCGATCTGTTCACGGTAAAGCTTGAAATCCAACATTGAATGCCTGCAACACGTGAAGGAATCTGGATGTCGCGTTTTCTAAAACCATGCGATTCGCTTAAAGTAGACACAAGATTTCAGTGCTTGCGAAACGAACACGCGTGCATCTTTCCCGCAAACTTGAGATGTCAGCGATATAGCGTGTTGATGTATTTGTGTGCCACGCAGCGCATTCGACAGGGAAAAAGAGATAAGATGGAAAGCTTTTTTTTTTAAAAAAAAAGGCACTGAAATAAATACAACTTAAATGTTCCAACTCGAACACCTTCCAGGCACACGATCACGTGTCCCTGTTCTCACAATGGTAGTAACACAGAGCTACGCGAAATATCTTGTTCTCTTGTTTCTTGAAGCCCGGTGTTTAAGCCCGATCATTTAATAGCAACTAATTTCGGCGCTCGTTGACTGCCTGAGAAGTCAGATTAATTGTCGATCGCTGCTCTGAAGTATACGTATTCCACATAAGGTGACGACGACAACGGGAGGTTATCCTTGAAAGTGTTCGTTCGAGCATACGCGACTCTCTCATAGTGCGGTGTACCATGCAAAGGTATACCGCTTATATGACCAAAATGAGCGCCGCGTCGTCCTTGAACGCGAACGAACAAATGCAAGGAGAGGAATTAAAAAAAAAAAAAAAGAAAGGCGTCGCAGTTGAAGCGCGCCACGCGCGCGGTCCCTGCCCCAGAAGGATATGGCATCACAAAAGGGGTGAAATCACTTCCTTTCTCCATCCACCTCCTCCCTCCGAAGAGCGAGCAATCAGAGCTACCGCGCGCGCTCCGTCTGCCTTGTTCAGCCCGCACCGAGACCCGCAGGAAGTAGCGACTCAGGCGCGTAAACAGGTCGCGCTCGATAGCGGAGGCAACCGCTCCGACTCGACCCATGCAAGCCGAACGACTCACACACACGGTTGCGCAAGGCGTCCCTGGCGCCGTATAGACCTTTAAGAAAGAAGCCCCAGCGAAACAATGAACTCTCGTGCGTTCTCGCTGAGTCTCACGAGCTTTCGAAGACAGCCATTTCTATAGCCTCTCCTGTACGGATGCAGTCCTTGGTGGATGTCTAAAACCATTTGTTCGACGCCTCTGGCGACGTGGCAGAGCTGAACAGTGTGCTCTCCAGACATGCACAACATAAAGTGCATGAAGCAAGAGGGCGTGAAATAAGCTAAACACGCACACGGTAGCTTTTATAGTGAAGCCGTGTTTGTTGTTATTGCGAAGGCCATTTCGGTCATCGCGAACGCGCCACTGCGAAGCCTTTGAGCGCCAACCAGTATTTTACACCAGCTAACTCTGCGCCACCCAGCGAACCCTGGAAGCCGGTCGGGAGACAAGGTTTCATCATTTGCCCGTCCCCACAACACCCCCTTGCTGGCCTAGGCCGGCTGCAATCTGTCAGGTTTTAAATTAGCTTAACTCACCAGCCCACTCTGAAGAGAGCTCTACTGCCGTCGAATTCGGCTAAATATTGAGAAGGAAGTAAACGAGTGCTGTAATGTGCTTGCACGCACGATCCGCAGCTTTTTTTGTGTCACCCCATTCCCTCGTCTTTACCTCCTCTCGCACCGTACGAATCGCGTAATGAGTGGCCGCACTATAACGATGTTCAATTGATACAAATGAGTGGGCCCCAATTCATGATCCGCATCCGGCCATAAGCTTCATTCAATAAGTATGCCCCGGTTGCTGCCCAGTCATTGCAGGCAATGCCACAATCCATCATCATCAAACCCAGCAGCCTCGCCATATACAGCGTTATTTACAGGCGGGCCAGCGCTCTTGTTTAACTCTTGTTCGCCCGATTTCACAAGCCACCTGTACGATTTTGACTCTGTTTATAATAAACAAACAAAGAGGAGTCTGCAATGCCAATATGAACACATACTTCGTACTTTTCGCCTCACACAGCCCACCTGACCGTATCTCTATAATTGTGTGCGCAATAAACCATTGCACTGTCACCGGAGGGTCACCCGGCTGTCCTCCTCATTCCTTACAGTAAGCACCGTGAAAAAGCTATAGTTTACGAAAAGCTCTCAGAAGGCCGTTTCAGCTTAGGCTATACAGTTCTGCGCATCCGGCGCAAGGATATGTTTTTCTTTCTTTCTTTTCTTTTCCCCTCTAATTCTTCAATGTGTCTTTACAGTTAGACTCAAATTTTATCGAGAGACACTGCCCGTCTCCTCTCCACCGCCTGTTTCCTCCATTGCTTTCGTCCGCTCCTCCCGGTATTTTGGGAACGGTAATTGGGAAATTTAGATATCGCGCAAGCAAACTGAATTTGAATACCCAAAAGGGCCAATGCGCATGCACTCAAAGCCTGACGCCATGTTTCCTGTCTGTCGCACACTTGTTTGCGTCCTCTAACTCTGGGCACCTATATAGGATATGCGAAAGCTCGCGCTCTTTCGCACAGTCAGAGTGCAGGCAAACACAATCTAACGCTTCTTTTGCTCTCTCGGCTCACCTGAGCGCCGGGAACGGTAGCGGTGTGCACGATGTCGTGCTTCTCCAGGTGCTCCTTCTTGGCGAAGCTCATGTTGCACTTGGCGCAGGTGAAGACGTCCGCGCCGACCGCGGGCCCGCTGCTCGGCGGGCGCGGCGGCGCGGGCATCTCGTCGCTCGGCTCTTCCTTCTTCACGGTCATCGGTGGCACCTCGTAGCCGGGCTCCTTCTTCACGGTCACCGGGGAGTCATCCGGCTGCCCTGCGGGGTGCGCGCACAAGATGTGGTCCTTGAGCTGCGCCACTGCGCTGCCCCCAGTGAAGCTGTGCGCGCAGTGGGCGCAGTGTAGGACCATGCTCTCTTCCAGCATGGCGGGGCTGGTGTCGTTGGCGCCGGTGCTGGTGCCGTCGCCGCCTGCGGCGACGGCCACGGGGCTCGCACGGCCCGCCGACTCCTCGTCGGCGCTGCCGTTCGAGGCCAACCCTGCGTACGGAAGACACGAAAGAGAGAGAGAGCTGTAGCCAGCATAGACCTTTCCGCGGAAGCGTAGCGAAGCGTGAGAGGGATAAACAGAGAGAAAGAGGTGTGAAGGTAAACGTAACGGGGATAAATAATCCGAGCCCAGCTGGTTACCCTGCATGAGCTCAGGGACTGAAAGATAAAGAGAGAAATTCCCATGTTGCATAGACACACCTACAGAACGTGAACCACAGTTCACTTATATTGATTTAGGACAGAACGAATATCAGAATATTAGTGTTCTATACACGTTTTCACGGAAGGTTGGGTGCCGCCATAATCCTGTATTGTCTGTGGTTATTATGCGTGACCCCCCACAAAAAAAAAAAAAATTGCACTGCCGAGGTATTGGCGTCAGCCTTTGAGCTCCCGTGCCACATTCCAGAAGGGAGGTGCTCCCTATCTCCGGGTAAAAGGCCTGTATTCGCACGGCGGCTGCAGCAATGCCAATGCAGGTTCCAGAGGCCACATACTTCTATACAGTATAGGCGGAATCGAAGCCACTCACGGAGACACGTTTGACAACACGCGACACATATATGTAATGCTGTCGGGATGCTGTCAGGTATGCTTTTGAGCGCTCTCATTTTTTGTCTGCATGATACGAAACAAAAGTATCGAAGACACCATACCAACAAGTGCATACAGTCGCTGCCAGCATCCCGTATACGCGCGGGGCTTTCTAATGTCCATGCCATCTGCGCTTCACAGACTACATCATTCGAAGCGGCCTCCTATGCTGAAGACAGCTTCACCGACTCTTCACCATTGTGTAACACGCCTTTAGGTTCAGCATAAGTGGGTTTTGCCGCGCGTGTAACGCCCTCTCGTGGACGCCCGATAACACAGCGATAAAGTCGAAATCGACATGCAGGGTTAAAAACTCTTCCACTACGGGCTGCGCGCGCAGTTACAGGGAAACACATCGCGTACAGATACCCGAGAGTCGAGGAAGGAACAAAGGAAGCAGCGGCAGTTAGTTGGCAGCACGGGTGACTCTATGACGCATGCGTTCGCAAGCTTGGCAGCGAAGGAGTATATATATATATGTACGGGGATTTCCGCGGCACGGAAAGGTCGGGCGCCGGCGCTTCCCGCTAGTCAATCTCACATGCCACCTCTCGGCGAGTGTGAATCACGGCGTCTATACAGCACGTATACAGTCAACAGCAAGAGTTTGCGGTATCCGAAACTCCAGAAAAACCTATATCACCGCTTAGCCTCGCAACATAGCTTCTAATTACATGTTTCAGTGGGCAGATGTTTTTGAGATGTACAGGCTGTAGCATTTAATTCGAAGCTATGTTCAGAGACCAAGCGGCAATATAGGTTTTATCCCCAAGTTTCGGATCCCGTAAACTTTTGCTGTTGACTGTATACATACTAACAAAAAGGCCGATGCGAGAGCGAGAATCGTAAGCCGTCAAGACACAGGGACTGAAATTTCCCCACACTTGCCACCAGCTTCCTTCGGCTGCTCCACTATCGCATCCGCAACAGCATGCAGCAGCATGCATGGTCACCATGCATGGCGCTCGAACCACCTCATCTAAGCACGCGATGGTCGCTGAGTATAGGTTTGAGGGGAGCTCAAACACTCATTTCAAGGCAAGCAGAACTTCGTATTCTCTCTCTTTCTCTCTCTTTGTGTGTGTTACAGTCCTGAAGCTTTACGTGGGCGTGTGTGGCACGTGTCTTTGTCCACACCTGCTTAGCACCATACCCTCAGTTCCAGGTAGAATTCCACAATCGTCAAAATTTCTACCACTGTCTGGAAAGCCAGGCACAAAATCGGTTCAATTGTACGGGCGGCCGTCCAGTTCTATGGAATGCTCAGGTTTACCTTTCTAGAAGAGAAGTTCTGGGGAAGATGGAGGCTTGAATCGGTCAACAGATCGTTAAAAACGACGGAGAACCGGGAATGTCGCTGGCTCAGATCGCTAAAAGCTATGGAGAGCAGAGAATGTCGCTGGCTCCAGCAACATTCCGTGTTCTCCGTCGTTGTTAGCGATCTGTTCATCGATTCAGGTTTGCCTTAGAAGCATCAGGATTATCAGAACACAGTGCGCGTTCTTAGAAAGATTGGGCTCCTCAAGAGGTATAGCGACCCCAAGCTCTCGTGTTTTATTGCAGTGCCCCTGCGTTCTTTCGTTCACCAACTCCCCCAAGGAGAGCAAAAAAGAACGCAAGAGCCGAGGCGCTTTTGGTAAGCAGTAGTAAAACTCTGGAGAGTTTAGGGTACCGAAGCGGCTCTGCGTACGCACGTGCCTGCGTCATTTTGTACTCTCCTTGGGGGCAGGGAAACAACAACATAGAACGCAGGCAGCGCTTAGGGGCCCCAACACTAAAACTCTCTTCTCTCTTGACGGCTGCATGTTGCACCCCACAAAACAACGCACACCGTTCTCAAATCGCAAACTAATAACTTAAACGTTCCAGCCAGCCTGCAGTGACAATGTTAGCTTCAATGTGCCGCCCCTGTCGTCACCGAGACACTAAAGGCCATTAAAGGCCAACTCCGGCGATTTTTCGAAGTTAATAGATCTCAATAAAATTCGCTGAGTATACGTTATTTGTCACACGTCCATCGTTTGTGCGAGATTGCAGGGTTGGGAGATGCGCAGATTGCTTGCAATTTATTTTTTACTGATTACCTCGAACCGCCTACCTGGATTCCTGCAATTATTGACCACACAGTGCGTTGACGTCATAGTCGACAAAGCGAAAGAAGAGCACTGGTACCATACCATAGCCTTCGAGATCAGCGCGCGTCGCCAACCTTCACTATACATTACCGTTAAGGGAAGAGCGCACGCGCTGTCGCACCATGTAAAAGGCGGGATGACTGACTTGACGTAACTGCTCGATTGGATTTCGGTTTCGCGATTTCTTTTCCGACTCAAAAATTATTTTTGCATTTGCTGAGCATGTCTACTATCATGTGTGTGACAGGAGCGGCTCAGGAACACAGAATCGCCATTCCTTTGACATGCCCAAAAATTAGCCGGAGTTGGACTTTCATGATCCATAGTTTAACAGAAAGTCATGCTACTAACACAAACAGTATAACTCATACACTCATGCACTATCCAGAAAGAAAAATGGCGAACAGGACACAAGGCGTTCTGACGCCCTTCCATTGAAGAATAATTTACGTGTTATGCCATGGCATGTCCAGCGGTAATCGGCAGCTAAGTGTATTACAGTCTTTCCAATTGGGAACTTCGACTATGCAGCGCCATATATATGCCGTCATATCTAGCTCGCCTTGCAGAAACTTGTGTGAAGCCACAAGTCAACAGTGATTGCAGAAAAAAAGAAAGGAAGAAAATGTAAAAGAAAAGAAAGAAAAAGGCTACGAACGAGACAACGCACGAAAAGAAGCTCCGTGCATTCGAATGTTCGTGCGGGCAGTTCTGGCGATTCGCTCTGAACCACTTGACACACATGAAGTAAGAGAACAACAGACGCTTCCATTCAGTGATGGTGCCCGTGGAATGTAGACATATATAACACTGAAGAAGATAGCAATGTCGCATTTACTACTACTATATATACTGTGGCGGCCAGGCAACGAAAGCTGGATAGCCATAACATGAGGGCAAGAGGTGTGGCGCTAAAATGACGGGAGACAAAGTGAAGACAAGAAAAGACATACACGGGAGCCACAGAGGCGGATCTCGAGCAACGGACCTGCTCGAAACGACACTCGTGATGTAAAAAAAAGAGAGAAGTAAAAGTCATGCCTCGTTGGACTATACCTTCAGCGATACCGGGGGAGCTTGCGGGACCGCCGGTCATGGCTCCTTCTATTGTCTGACCATGGAGCGAACGTGGCTCGCAACCGCGACC
Source organism: Hyalomma asiaticum (assembly GCA_013339685.2). Classification (NCBI taxonomy): domain Eukaryota; kingdom Metazoa; phylum Arthropoda; class Arachnida; order Ixodida; family Ixodidae; genus Hyalomma; species Hyalomma asiaticum. The sequence continues at coordinate 40,590,054 of CM023485.1, read as the reverse complement.
TGTGGAGGGGAACGGGCAGTGCGCGCAAGTTCCGGAGGCGCCGAGCAAATGGCCGGGGTGTGCGACGGGGCCCAGCTCTTAACCAGCGGGCCCACGACTGTTGACTCACTTGTACCATGTGTTTATCGATGCACACGTATACGTACATGACGTGCCGGGAAACTAACCGATAAATAGGCAGTCGGTGAGAACTTAAAGACTATACACTATCGTGCGAAGGTCGCCGTATCTCCCGCGTGCGCCCGCCTTCTGATTTCCCCCAAACGCACTGATGGCAGGGTTGAAATACCGGGCAAGCTCTGCAGAGAGTGACACGGCGCCGATACCAGCATCTCGGGAGATACGACGCACCGAAGCCAGCGTGCCGGAGCTCCGCGTGCAAGGTCGATATTGTCTTAACAGGACGTGCGTGGGGCACAAAGGCCACCTCGCTTCCATGCCGAGCCTGCGCCCAGAGACAACAGGCTATGGTGCAGGGGCCTGGCGGTCCAGCTGCGTGGCGAAGATGAAATGTACAAGGACGCGAACCGATGTTTGTTTGTGGTTAGTTGAAGAGCAAGGTTGACAGCTGAGCGCTTGTTTGGCACGGTGAGTCCCAGGCATGATTCCCAAAAGTCAGCCGGTATCACATGCAGTGCGATTAACATCTTCAGCGGATACTTGCTTTTAAGGAACAAAGCCTGCGACAGCGCATCGAGATGACCCCGTTCAGCAGATTTTTTATGTGTGGTGCAGATAACCTAATCAAGATCTTCCAAAAGAGAGAAGGAAGGAACACATCCAAACTTGTCATTCCCAACATAAAGGAAAGTGTGACAGAAGAATTAGCCATGCAGGGTCAGCGTAGCAAATTTAGGCGCATATATACAGCGTAAATAACGCTAAAGTGCCTTCACTCGCTGGGTGTGTTAGACAGCACTTATATCAAAAGCAGTGGCGTAGCCAGAATTATTTTTTTTTTTTCGGTGGGAGGGGGAGTCCGAGCTGCAACTTCTTAAATGCACATAATTTCATAGGTGACTGGCCAGGCAGCGGAGCGCATGCTGGACAAACTTCGGGGAAAGGGGGGGGGGGGGGGGGGGCCCGCGCAGCAGGGCTTCAGCCCGCTGTAAGCCTATGCCTGCCTATGGCCACTGGATGAAAAGTCCCTTCACCAAGGTATCTGAGCGGCTGGTGTGTTGCAAAAGCTTGAGGACGCGGATTCAGTTCGCGGCCACGGCGACCACGTTCCAATGGCGAAGCAATGTGAAACACGCTGGCGAGAAGATTCAGATACAAGTGTTAGAAAAGCCCAGGTGGTGAAAATTATTCCGGAATTCTTTAACTATATATACGGCGTGCCTGAATATCATACCGCGTTTTCGGCAACTAAAAACAGAAAAGAAGAGAAAAGCTTAACTCCTCACATTGTGAGAAGTCATAAGGTATAGGATACGCAAACACAAAACATGTGCCAAAGGTTGTTCTTCGACAAACATGTAAACGGCCGGCTCCGACTATTTTATCAGTCAAGCAGGCGGTGGAAACGACCTAGCGAGTTTGTACGTGCTGTTTTCGAAGTCTTAACGAAAGTGGTCTTCGAAGCAAACAAACAGCGAAGATATAGGATAGTCGCGGACCTGCAGGGACGCCACGTATCCAACCTAGACCTAGAGTTGACTCGTGCTGCTTCCACTGAAGCAAAAACATATACTATAAGTGCACGAAGGCTAAAAGAAAGCCCATTCTAAGCCAAAGCACGTTGAAGCACTTATAGCAGCCGGCACAACAGAGCAGTGAAATCAATGGCGCGGTATAGGCCATATGCTGCGAAAGCTGTCCTCCGTGATTGGTAACTCTCGTAATACGTTATGTCCATGTTAGCCAGCGCTTTTCGTAGTTACGGCTGCTCACGTGGTAAGTCTTTCTAAGAACGGATATCAACTTGTTCTTGAGATTTTTTTTTTTCCTTAATATGCTTTCGACTCGAACAAGGACAAGGATCACGTGTGTTGCTCTTCGAAGTGATCGAAACGACAAGCGCGTGTAACACGATTTACACCGGGTTCCATTCTTCCTGCTCTTCGGGCTTGTTGGTTTGTTAGTATACAGTTAATCTTTCTCCCTTTCCTTTATTTCTTTTATACACATTGTTTGTTACACCTAGAGTGTGGCCAGTCCCCCTCGTAGATATGAGCCAATCAAACTCTTTAGGTTACATAACAGCACCTTGTGCGTTTGCCCCTCCATACATCTTGTCTGTCTGCCGCCGAAGTCTGCACCTGTAAACGATCGACCCATCAGCCTCTCGCCGCCGTCGTGTTTAGTGGAAGTGCTGGGTTTATAAGGGCGACGTAGCGGTCCATCAACACGTCAATAACAGGGAGCAGGAGGTGGCCTCATGATATCATCCAGATTTAAATTATAACCTGGGCTCCTCCCGGGAATACCTTCTCTTCGTTGTCTTTGACTTCGCATATATGACTCTATAAACAACATAAATTGAGCCCACCAGTCTATGCATTGACGACGCTCCGCCACCGCGGTGTACTCGGCTGCTGATCCGAAGGTGGCGGGATCGTATCCCGGACGCGGCGGCTGCATTTCGAATGGATGCGAAATGTTGAGGCCCGTGTGTACTGTGCGATGTTATAGTGCACGTTAAAGAACCCCAGGTGGTCGAAATTACCAGCGCCCTCCACTACGGCGTCTCTCGTATAATCATATACTTTGATTTTGGGACGTAAAACCATATAAATCAATCAGTCAATCAACATCGATGACATCACAGCGGTATATTTGACATTTCTGACAGCGGTTTCCCGGTTCAAACCGACTTAGTGAAGGCGTCGCAAACGAATTCAGTTATTTAAGAATGACAGCGAGACACGCGACCAAGGAAAGTTGGACACCTGCTAGGTATGATATGGAAGCATTGCTTGGGGAATAAGTGCGGCGTTTTAGCTTATGTATAGGCTTGCCAAATTACAAAAGAAAAAAAAATGCTCCATTACAAGTATACAATATTCTAAGTATAGATGCATATATAGGCGTTGTTTGCATCGTGGTTTCAGTGGGACGGAAACCTCGCTGTATATAGCATCACAACGGGCGCCATTGTGGACTGCTGAAGGATGCCAGGCAGATTATCAACAATGCACACAAAGAAACAGGCACAGCGAAAACAGGAAATACTGCAGAACGCCGGTTCTGGCAGCAGCCGCGCGAGCCTTCCTTGAAGGTCCCTTGTGCTGACAAAGGGCAAGATGGGGAATATGCCTTGTCTTATAAAAAAAAAAAAAAAGAAAGAAAGAAAGAAGAGAGACAAGACATAAAGGAGGTGAATCAGACAAACAGTAAAAAATGGTAATGTATGAGAGATACGTGCTGTGAATCACCGGAAATGAACCAAGATATACTTATCTCATCACTGACGTGCACAGTCGTGCCTTGTCGAGCTACGCAGTCGGCACTGCACCCAAATAGCTGCTAGTTTCAAAAAAAAAAGTTTGGGAGTATTGTATAAGCTTTTACATGAATAATGGAAAGCCGTTCAGCGTCTCCTGTCTCCCTCTCTCTGTATAGCCCCCCCCTTTTTTTTGTGTTTATTTTAAGTTATTTATCTTTTTTTACCTTCCGCCACAAGGCGTGGAAGTTCAATACCTATGCAGTACTTCTTGAAAAGCCTCCGTGATGCTTGTGCCCCTTCACCTGACAAAGCAACGAAAAATGCAGACCACGAACTATCGCGGAGCAAACGCGCCTTGCAAGAAAGCCTACGCTTGCACATTTTGCGATTCAATCCGTTCTTACCAGATCTATGTGCCCTTTTAGCAGGCTTGCCGCAAAGAGCAGTTCGTACATATATCGTCTACTGATTTACCACGCCATTCGTTCACACATGCACCGTTCCCTAGCTCGCGTTGTTGCGATGATTGCCTCCAGAGACCGTATACTGCATGCGTTGCGAGCGTAAGCTCTGTTACTTATGCCCTATGCACGTGGCAGAAAGCAAACATCCCTTTGTTGTTATTTCGGGTGTGTGGATTCGCGCTGCCTTTCCTTGTGACCAGCCTTTCCTTTCATGTCTCGCTGTTCGGACGGTCACGCATACTGTTATAGAAAGCGTATTCCTCGCAATTATTCCGGTGAAGTAAACAAGCACCACCTGTGAAGGGCGTCTTAATTGGGCAAATTCAGTCCGTACCCTTCATCGTTGCAAGGGTTAAAGGGCAACTCCGGCGGTTTATTTCACCATGTTCTGATATCAATGTTTTCCAATAATATTGATAGCGGTTCCGTTTGCTCAGATACGCCCCAATAATTTTAAATAAGCAACTGAAAGTCGTCTCCAAACCGAAACTAATATAGGTGGATGCTTCGTGCAGCGTGTGCGGTGACGTCACAAGCTTACCATCACCAGAAATATGTAACTAGCGCCAAATAAATGCCAGCGGCGAGGTCATCCGACGACATATTGAGTTATGCCAGCTTTTCTGATCTTGACAGAGACGATTTGAGAGCTGAAGTATCGCAGTTTTGCTTTTGAAGGCGCGCTGGCTGGTATAGGCAGCGTGGAGATGATGACGTCAAACACACAGGGTGGCCAACGTGAGAATCCGCTAACAATTTTCAAAATTAACTTACAGAAAAACTAAATGGCCTGCATCCGCCTGACTTGTCATATATTATTACAGTACCGAGGAGCATATATATGGAAAATTTTATTGAGATCAGTGGACACTGAAAAATCGCCGGTGTTGCCCTTTGTCGTCTTTCTATTCAACACTCGGCATCCATCTTCTACTTTCACTCCTGACCCCCCCCTCTAGCACCACAACGAAGTTTACCATGAGGGGTGATGTCCTTGCAGTAATTTTTAAAAAGCCTCCGTGGTGTTCGTGCAGCTTTGCTGGAATGTTCAGGTGCACGACGCACTTTTAAGAACGAAAAAAAAAAAAAAAGAAAGCGTTCTGTGAACAAGCTTTCGGTTCAAAAAAAAATATTATACAGTAGAAATGCCGAGTTAAAGATCTTTTGCAAAATGCCACTTCGTCACAAGGAACCTTGTTCGTGAAAGCTACTGAATGTAGGCAGAATGAAGGGGTCGTTTTCCGCCTCTGCACTATGGTTACAGACTAGCTATACTTCGGAGGGTGACGTTCAGGTACACAGTATAGTTTGAAAGGTCACAAATATGGCTAGCTGAGCCAATATAACATAAAAAGAAAAATGGGGTTTCCACACAGGTAAACGCCATCATCATGCACTTAGCAACCTTTCGCCAAAAAGACCTGTTCTTGGGCGACCTTTTCTTGGCATAGATGGTATGCTTGCTGTGCAATTGTTCTTGGGCAATGGCCACGCCGATATGAGGACTGTGGTACTGCCTGGCAGGAAATGAGAGTGCTAGAATAGATACTTTGGCTGGTTGGTGGAAATTGATTTTGCAAGAACAGCAGCGGAGCAAGACGAGGACACAGAAAAACGAGCACACAGTCAGCGTCCGTGTCGTGTTCTTTCTGTGTCTTGGTCTTGTTCCGCTGTTGTTCTTGCAAAAGGAAATAAGAGTCCGTCGCTGACCCTCTGTAATATGGCCATCTTGGTCAAAGCAGAGAAGAAATCGTTCTGAAATCAATGCCATCGCACTCTCACCGACGAAACCTTATAAGCAGTGTTCTAGCAACGATAATATGTCATCGTCATTTCTTCTGCAGGATCGTATCACCCAACGTCACTTTACTTAGAGCATGGTGGCAAATCACTGATACGTATTTTTCACTGACCTCACTGACTTTCCATTCCTCCTTTCTCCGCTCTAAACCCCTGACATAAAGCTCAAAAAAAAAAAAAAAAACAGCGTGTGTTTGCTGCTCTCGCCGACGATGGAAAGTATATATTACCACGCAATCTCGTTGATACAGCCTCCACAAAAACGGCAAAATTAAACGCACGTATCATCCCAAATTCGTATCAGCCTTCCGAAAATGCAGTGCACCGCCTACGTATAGTGTTGGCCGGGGGAGAATGTATTATCCGAAAAACGCATCAAGCAGGATCATATATCAACAAACTTTCACTGTATACAGCACTATTAACCCGCCAACGAAGGGAACCGTAAAACACTTTCATGGCTACGGCCTGCCATCTTTGGTGAAGGAAGAGTTGTCTGTCGGCTCTGTTTTCCGTCGACATCGATAGAGAGACAGAAATTAACTGACCGGCATGTTGGTGTCCCGAATATCTGCTAGCATCCGTTAAGAGATGCTGAACTCGAGTAAGTACCTTTCATTAGGGCCTTTATCGCAAAACTTCGTCCACGTGTGCGTATGGCGTATAGCCGAATTAAACTAGTGAAGGCTGCGTGGATTCTGGGAGAAAGGGGGGAAAGGGGGAAGAAAACACAGAGAGAGCGATAAAAAGTTACGGCTTACCTCAGAAGACAAAAGACCCGACGTGATGGACGTGTGAGAAGAAATGAGAAAAATAAGCAAGCCAGATTCTGCAGCCTCTGTGGTATACAAATATCCGCGCTATACCTTTGATGCTGGCGTCATGTGGGCTTAATTTCGAAGCGCTTATATGATTTCCGCACCGGCCCTTTTATATATGTTAGCGTTACTCGCCTAAGCGAAGGTATACACAAACGTGCGCGCACCTTTGTTCGACGGGCTAACGCGAGTCGTAAAAGTTAGCCGTAATAGGCATTATACGCAGGCGGCATGCTCGGTGAGCAGGCGCCAAATCGCGAGTGAGCGTGTTAATAAAGCGTGGCAGTAATAATAATAATAATAATAATAATAATAATAATAATAATAATAATAATAATAATAATAATAATAATAATAATAGCGTGGCAGGTGCGAGCACTTTTATGCGAAGGGCTTCAAACGAACTATACCATACGAGAACAATGAGAACCTACATGAAGCAGGTGAACAGTCGAAAGATTAGTCGGCATGCAGATCATTACATAAAAGAAAGCTCGGAAAGACCATAAAAGTGAACTGACTGTGCCGTCCGGCTGCAGTTCAGAGCGCGACGGACTTTCTGCTATTCAGACATATAACATAATAATCGATGTATACGGTGTCGAAAGCGAAGCTAATTAATATTGATTACTGGGACCTTATGTGACCAAACCACGATATATGGTTATAGAACTTACGAGGCCCGCCGTACAGTGCAGGTCTTCGGAAATTTCGACCAGCTGCATGGGGTTCTTTACGGTGCAGTGACGTCGCAAAGAATGTGGCACAGTATACGTGAAGCATTTCGTATGCATCGAAATGCGACCACCTCGGTATAAGATCAAACGCGCGTTTCCGAGTCAGCAGCCGAGCACATTATACCGTGAGAGAAAGGCTCCAATTAAGTTCCAATTTCCAACCACTGCACAGATGCTGCTTGCTGGGGCGAATCGTGATGTTTGTTAGAGACCAGCGGGAAAAGATGCAATTAAATCCCGGTCATGGCCGCTGCATTTCGATGGAGGCGAAATGTTGAGGGCCGTGTGCTGTGCGATGTCAGTGCACGTTAAAGAACCACAGGTGGTCGAAATTTCCGGAGACCTCCACTTCAGCGTCTCTCATAATCAGAGCTGGTTTTGGGACGTTAAACCCCACATATCAATCAATCAAAAGATGCAATTAACACCAAGAAAAGAAGGCTACAACACATCGCCGGACTAAAAGCTGCGTGACCTAAAGATCTGAAATTTCGTTGTTTATAAGCGACACGTATATATACTGAAATATGTGTCAGCCGCTAGTCCAGCGATGTTGTTGTGGCTTTCTTTTCGTGTTTCAGTCTCATTTTTCAGCCGGTTTATAATAAATATACCTGCAGCAAGTATACCGTGACCACGAAGCAGTACGCGAGTGTTCTTGCCCCGCCACGGTGGTCTAGTGGCTAAGGTACTCGGCTGCTGATCCGAGGGTCGCGGGATCGAATCCCGGCTGCGGCGGCTGCATTTCGATGAAGGTGAAATGTTGAGGCCCGTGTGCTGTGCGATTTCAGTGCACGTTAAAGAACCCCAGGTGGTCGAAATTTCCGGAACCCTCCACTATGGCGTCTCTCATAATCAGAGCTGGTTTTGGGACGTTAAACCCCACAAAACAACAGCGAGTGTTCTTGTATAGTCCTCTCTGTCACTGAACGCGAGCTGTTCACCATCAGAACGACATACATACACGCATGCACCACTGGGGAGAATATTTGCCGATAAGAAGCTAAGAAGCTTGATAACAAAACAGAGATAACGAAAATGGCTCAACAAACAAAAAGATAGTTTGGTTCAGCGCAGGCGAAGCAGAGTTTGCGCTCTCGTTAAGAATAACGTGCAAAGCTTGTGTGCGCACGCCAGCCAATTAAGTTAGCAGACAAGTGACGTCACCGAGGAAGCGAACATGTTTCGACATCACCTGAGTATCGCGGCATGCCGTCTTATCGTTTCATGAAGTACTACTTCATCGTTAGTGCGTTTTCATGCCAAGCCTTCACGAGTCTCGAATGTGGAGCGTGTAAAAATACTATAATACAGATAAGATTTCTTTTTATCGAAATCGTAAAGACTCAGAATGACGCATGCGCCGTGCCCGTGCAACGAGCTCAGACTCGCTCATCCACAGCGGCGCATGCGACTCCAGTCCGTCCGTGGCTCGCCACAATAGCGGGCGAGTGCGAAATAGTTCACTAGAGCGCCGCCAGATGGCGACACCACCTCAATAGGAAAATACGCTCTGAGCTCATTGTTCGCGCGCTCGTGAGGGGGACGGCCTTGCGCATGCCGTTTGTTTATCCAATGAACTCTACCGAAAGTCACCGCCGGTTTAAGCCGTTGGAAGAGATGACGGAGAAGATTCGAAATCACTTTGAGAGAGCCGAACTAGAAGAGAAGCTCAGGGGAAGATGGATGCTTGAATCGATGAACAGATCGCAAAATACGATTTAGAACATGGAATGTCGCAGGAGCCAACGTTTCGACACCCCCCTCCCCAGGGCGCCAACCAACTATTTCACCAACTATTTCACAGTTGCCGCCCTGATGAAGACAAGTCCGCTTGCCGAAACGTTGGCTCCTGCGACATTCCATGTTCTAAATCGTATTTTGCGATCTGTTCATCGATTTGAGACAGCCGGACATTTAGTGTGCGACCACACCACACACTCAAGCGAGACCTCGATTTGAAGGTAGTTGTCGAGTGACAATCGTTATTTCGCACGGCTCGGAATGTTATACCTTGGGCTGGACTCACAGATGACACAGGGTCCAGAAGAAGAAACATTTACAGGTACTGTCATGGCGTACCTATAATCTCCACGAATTGCTCTTGTGGGTTCGCGGTCTAATAAAGCTTTCGTTACGCAGCCATTACCGTGACCTGATTTTCAGTGTTACATAGCTCCATGATTACGACACATATAAGTACAAATTCTCCGGAGAGAGTGATTGCAAGTGAGGGGCTTTCACAAAATTTAAGGAACCCAATCACGTGGAGCTGGCAGCGCGAAGCCGACGCGGTTATGTATATATATATAGCCAGACTGTATACACATCAGTTTCGAGGCCGCAGTCTATAGTGAAACTGTCCGCTTGTTCAGCCGAGGTTAACGTGACTCCAAGTATACAGTTGTCAGGCCTGCAAATTCGCAAACCGCGCGATATGCAGCTGGGCTGGATAAACCACACTTTTGCTGCGTTTACGTATACGACGCATGTCGACAGAAACCGTGAGTATTTATTACAAACAGCTCACGCCTGTGAGCTGTTTGTAATGCGTGCGGGAGACGAAAGAAGAACAGAAATTCAAGAGGAAATGGTCAAACAAATACCCGCAGATACGAACAGATCATTGAAAATGATATGTTAATCACTGCCGGAGTCTTGTAACTTTGACGCAATCAACTCTTGAACACTCCATTAAAGTGAAATGCAGTAATAAATGCGCGGTCCTTGCCGTCTAGCTCACGGTTCTGATCTCTTCTCTGCCAACTTGGCAGATATTTTACGATTTCCTCTTAATGCGAACTATTGGCTGTGCCGTGCCTGCAGCAACTCCGCGAGAGGTCCCTCGATAACGTGTGGACGTAGTACGAACAAGATGGACAAACACGCAGGGGCACGGTAGTGTTGTAACAAATTTTACGTATATAGAGGCCTCACTTTGCATTATATAGCGTTTCGCAAATGGGTATATCCCGTCGACACCGAGCGTGTAAAACACGCATGGGCGACTTTGATACCAGTATAGTCCGGTTGCAGTTCGAATCCACATCGCGCATGACGTAATAAATAGCGGGTACCACTGACAAACTGCAGCACGTTACGATATAAACATAACTGTACACCACGTCTGCTTTGGAGAGTATCTTGCCCATCTCTCTCCCTCCCACTCCCTTGGTTTTGTAATGGTGTAAACGACGTCCGATTTCGGGGACGATCCCAAAGAACCTGACAGGCAACCAAAGCTGGCCGCATGCTACCATGACTAGTTAGCAGGTAGCTAAATCGTGGCTTATATCGGCTAGTGCTGCCTAATGTTGGCTGCGTGATGGCTACTGGTGATCATGTTGTGGCTGATGTTAGCAGAAAATCGCTAAGCGTTTTCTAATGTCGGGTATCTGCTGTGACATAGGTAACAGTCTCTTCATTCAATCTCAGTCCTATGAGTGAGTTGTCTATCATAAACTGTTACAAAGTTCACATCTTCCTGCCGTAATCTCCTTAATACTGTTGCTTTTCAGATCACACAGAGATGAATCGGGTGCCAAGCGGAGTTCCTTTTATTTTCTTAATGGTAGGTGATAGGCTTATCCGACAAACAAAATAACGAGAAGATGTTAACGTATTCAAGTTGATAGAAAAGATAATGAGAACATGCTAACGTATTCAAGTTACAGGACAATCTGTGCCAGAAGGTGAGTTTACTCAATACGTATTTCTAAAAGAAATATGAATAGTACTCTTCTGGACAGTTCAAAATTCACTCGTTCGTTATTTGGAAAGCCAGATATATATATATATATATATATATATATATATATATATATATATATATATATATATATATATATATATATATATATATATATATATATATATATATATAGCGCTTCCTTGTGACACTCAAGCCAGGACCACCTTCTTATATTCAGTGTACAGTGAGAAAGTTGACGAAACTCACAAGAAAAGGGATCTTGCAAAATATAAAATAAAAAGGACACTGAAGCTAAGAAAAAAATATGACCGCGACATATCGTATATGCATGCGCACCTGCATATTAAATTAGATAAATGCGTATAAACCGCCAGGTATACTGTAAAATGTCGATCACACTCCAAATGGAAGTTAGACGGGAGCGACTGTGATGCAGCTCGGATTTCTTGTTTGCCTAGCAGATTTACTTTTGTATATGAACGATCGTTCCTATGATCTTTGGTAGAACCGATATACAGAGGTGAACAGGTGTTTAGGTGTGAAAACAAAATACAGCACTCATGTCAAACAACCACTAAAGAATATGTAGAACAATCAACCGAGACTGCATTCAAGCTGCTGTGGCAATTAGTCGCGATGACGACGTGTTCCTACATATGTGTTAAGTCTGGTGGCAAATTTAAATTTGCCTTCTATAGTTTATGCAGCGCTTGGCGAGGACGAGCACAAAGCTTACGAAGAAACACGGGAGCCCACATGTTCTTGTTCACCTGAACATGTCCTGTGCTTATTCCTAAACTTTGTCCTCGTTCTTTGTAGGCGCCGCACAAACTAAAAGGTGAGTCCGTATCACCTAGCCCGCTGTTTCAGCTCAAGAGCGTTTATGTTACGCGGGTTTTTTGTTTCTGCAGAAGTTGCGAAGATTATGAACAGATGCGTTTAAGGATAGCGACAACGACAAAAAAGCACACACACACACACACACACACACACACACACACACACACACACACACACACACACACACACACACACACACACACACACACACACACACACACGAGGCCGATAATACTGTATATGTTATTAGCACCAGGAGGCGCCTGTTTATGAATGCGTGAGGCTTCAAAACAGTCGCTATACATTTGAATTTCCTGCAACCTAAATTGGGGCTTGCAAAGCGCGATCACGAATTTTTGCTGATACTTGTTATTCTGAGATTACAGTAAATAGAAATGTTCCGTGAACTAACGCAAGGTTAGCAGAAAAAGAAAGAAAGAAAGAAATGATAATAACAGCTCCACTAACGTGGAACCTGGGAAGGTTTCCCACAGGAAACGTTAGTCGCTGCTAATGAGCTTGGTTTACGTTGCCACGACGACGACGTCAGACGCCGACAGCCCAGAAGCATTAGCAGAAACCCGTTAGAATCGCTTCTGACACGGCAACCCTACACATACACTGTCTGGGTGCACCGCCTCCAGAATCGGCCCACAAATGCACACACACTGCCTGACTGTACTACCTTCAGGGTGGGCCGACCGTGACGGCAGCAGCAGGACACGCCAACAAGCGTAGCCCCTAAGGTGCTCCGCACCTAAAGCTTTGGGACCCTTAATTAACCTTCGCCTTAAGAGTTGCACGCGATAGCGATGATGATGATGATTGTGGTTCGGTTAGGAAAGGGCGCTAATTTCTGCAGCCCATGTAGGGAGCACGGCTAAGCGTCCGTGTGGTGGGGGGAAAGGGAGTGAAAGAGATATAGAGGAGAGAAAGGCCGCAGTGGAGGGCTCCGGAAATTTAGATCACCTGGGGTTCTTTAACGTGCACTGACAACGCACAGTACACGGGCCTCTGGCATTTTCGCCTCCACCGAAAATGCGACCGCCGCCTATAGCCGCTTTCCCATCGCACTCTCTTTCGCTTGCCATGCTCTTCACTCGCCTAGCCACGTAATTGTTATAACGCCACTTGGTATAGAAAGTGCGAGTTACTTGTTATTGTATGTTTTTACTCGTGAAATTGAGGTTATGAATTACTACAATGTAATGGGCAAGGTACAGGGCGGCGATGCGCCATCAAAACTCGCCGATGAAGGAGGCACCGCAGTTCGCGTGGCGCTTGTATAGCACACATCGCGGGTGACGCACCTCCGAGGTGAGCGTATCAGCAAAGGTAGGTGGAACCGAAGGTTCTTTGTTTGTTTTTTTTCTTGCTTACTTCTTTATTTGCATCTAGCGCATGATCGGGCAAGCAGCTCGCTCTTCTGAACACTCGCTTTTTGAATGACAGGGGGCGAGACGCATACACATATAGTGGTTCCGCCCACAGCAACGGCAGCCGCTGACAACAACGTGGTCGCCGTCGAATCAGGAGACGTCAAATCGAGCGTTCAGAAAGTGAGCTGCTTGCCCTATCTCTCGCCTACCTCGATTTTTCGCTCGCGGACAACGCTGATCATCCGCTCACAGCCAACGACGCCGACACCGGAATTTCTGCGAAACGAGCTCTTCAACGCTATCGCGTTAATAAATGAAAATGTAACCTCATGAACAAGGCTACAAACAATCTAAATGAAGTGATATCATCTTACGGCTCAATGTTTTCACGTTCATTACCGCAATATTGTTTTCGGGGTTCAGTCTTACAAAAGCGACTACAAGTGAAAACGGGAAAAATATTTATTGGAATTTTCGAGTGAACGACGATCATACACAAATTCAACGAGACCACAGAGGAGGAGATTGAAAACAATGTCACGCATGAAGTCAGGCTACGGGTATTTCGCGTTAAGCAAATAATAGCAAAAAGACAGTGTCAGAACTGCATCGTAGGCAGCTGAACCGAATAATCTTGTATATGAAATCGTGCACCGCGGTACAGTTGTAAGCCATCACTGCCAGCCCGGTATATCGTACAGGTGTACACAGATGAGCAGGCGTCTCTAAATTAAGAGCTCTAGATCGCTAACGCCTATATATAGTACGCTATAGTAAATGTTTACAAATACGACAAATCTGCAATGTCAGCACAACTGCACGGAAACAACCTCCCATCCAGCAAATGGAATCGCTTGAAATGACAAGGCCGTGAAACCAACACGAAGCTATACCTCACAGAAGTCTCAATTACCATAGAAAAATGACCTAAGTCGGACAATGAAGTACTACCGAAGCAGCAGTCCATTAAAGAATCTGAAATGACGAGCAATGTGTTAACGAACACGGCTGCACGTGTGCTATCTGACTTGCCAGCCGCCGAGCCGACTCGGGCGTTCTGAGACGTAACACCTGTCAAGACGGTTACAGCGGAGACAGCATCCTAACACCTGCCGCCTGCACTCAGAAGACAGCGAGCACAGGGGTTGCCAGACAAATAACCGAACACGAGAAAAGGCGAAGGTCTTCAGACGAATCACCTCTAATTTAACACAAGCAGCAAGTCGTTGCCCTTCCGGAACAGCGTCTGAAGACGTCTGTTGTCGAGCTGTCAACCAGTTCCCACCCAACGACAATATCGTCCAATCAAATCTTAGCAAGTGACGCGAAGCGTGCGAGGTCGCCTGAATCATGAGCACACACGGAGAGTTAGCTATTCACAACAGCCGATGACATCACCTCTTTGACCGTCCAAAGACGTCATCACCCACGCCGCCAAGCCACTAAAGCAAACCAACGATCGCGAAGCCAGGTCGGGGCCAAATAAAAGCCACATGAGAGGCGGGAGTTGAAAGCAAACAGCTCACCCACCTGTTCCGAGGCGGAGGAGGTGTGTCCGCGGACGACCGTTGTCCACCTGTCCGACGAGTTTTTCTAATGAGGCAAATGAGGTGGGACGGCCCTCGTTCAGCCCGCTGCTTCACCTCTGGCCGTCGAGTCCGAGCGGTTGGGCAAGCACATGGCGGCCGCTCGCCACACCGGCGTGCGGCGTCGCCAACACAACACGCACGAGGGACGCCGCCACCGCCGAAAAACGCCGGCCGCACACGGGAGCCAAGACACGCGGCTTGCGCACACGCACGCTGCCCCGAGCAGGCAGGGGCCGCGGCGGAGAGAAACAGCGGTGGGTGGCGCTACCGCCGAGCGAGCGGCGACCGACCGGAGCGGGCCCGCGCGTGGAAACGGTCTGCGCCGGTGGCGTACCTCCCTCGCAGGGCGCAGCGGCCACCTGACTGGCGCGCTTCCTCCTCGCCCTCAGGAACGGGACACGAGGAGCTCGCCCCCCACAGCCTTCTCGCTCTCGATCCGATCCCCCTACAACGTTCCTTTCCCCACCGACGCGCCATCAAAAACTCCGGGGCCCTCGCCCTCACCGCGCGTGGGCCCCCTAAACTCGGGCTTTGCTTCCTTATCGCCCCCTCTCTTCGCTCGCCTCTCGCCTCCGCATCTTTTTCGGCCACGGCGACCGTAGAACGGTAACGGAGGCTCAAACGTGCGGTGGGGGTGTTTCGGTGTGGAAGGGAGGAGAGGCGCGCGAACGCTCGGCGCTGCTTTCTGCCCTCTTCTCCTCCTGCAGACTGAAGTGCCCGTGTGCGTTCCTGTTCGTTCCTTGCGCGCGCTGCTTCCTCTTCGTTCACCCTCTCCGCCACTCCATGGGGCCTGTGCCGAAATGGGGCAAGAGTTTTTCGGCGCGGGGCACCGTGAGAAGCCCGCGCGGGACGCCTCGCTCGCTGGCGGCAAAGAGAGCAAGTTGTTGCCGCTCTCAGCGGGCGGTTGCGCACTTGACAGCGTGCGGCTAGCTTTTCGCCGCTGCGTTGCCTCCTCCTCCTCCTCGGGTGCGCGCTGATACTCCCTTCATATTTTTTTTTTCTTGGCTCTGTAGAGCACGGATGGTTGACACCTCATATTGTAACAATGCCAGTTCGTTCCGGATTCTTACAACGCGTTTGCGCCTAGAAGCGGACATCTGGCCGCGGATCAGAGGCGTTTGAGTAAATGCTATAAGCTTATGGAAAAAGAGAGAATACTCCAACATTTGATATTAGCGCCGAACTTTTACTTAATTTATGCGTGCTCCAATGCAACGCTTGGAATATGCGTTAAGGTTGGAATGTGCAGATGAATAGAAAGCAAGAACGTCACTTGCACGACTGCACCTCAAGTAGCGATGTCGCTGTCCCTCTGTTCATCGTGATGAACTCACCTGGTCTTTTATTGCTCATTATGTTTTGTATATAGCACCAACAGTCTAACAGAAGGAACTCAATTACAGAGAACGCGGAGCCTATGGCCATAAAATTGTCCAACACTTGAAAAACCTTATGGCAGCTCATATAATCATATATCGTGGTTTTCACAGGCCGAACACAATTAGAGAGCAATAAACGGGTTTGGTATTACATAGTATAAGCATAATACATTTGCTGACGTGTTGCCATTGCTTTCTGGCCGAGTTTCGCGTTGGCAATGCTGTCGTTCGGAATCGTACGCATTTATGCCCATTGATTGATGATGTCGGTGGTGTCATCCGCTGGCTACCTGTTCAAGCGGACAATCGGAAACTAAACCATAAGCAAGAACTATATGCGTGGACCAGGGTTCTTCCTACTGTGGGTGGATGTAGAAATACTATACACACTGTTCGGCTCTGTCGCTCACAGGACTGGTGCCTCTGAAATTTTATATGCGCTCACGGGGAACCAAATATGGTAACTGTGCGCGTGTGCGACGCCGGTGGACACACAGCCCTCGCTCAGTTGCCTCAAAGAAAGGCACGACGAGAAATATGATCACCGCACTTGTATTTTTTATTTAAAAGCTTCCACATGTTTACTAGTGCTACCTTGTCGTGAAATTTTGAAATTCCTAAATTTAACATCTCGAGCCCCTCTCCCATCTCGAGCTTCTCGGTATGTCACCGCTCAAAAATTTCTGGGGATCAACCCTGGCGTGGACATTGCTATATAGGTTGACTATGTGTACCATCCAAGATCTAGCTTCATTTGGAGATCCAGAGATGCGCGCATGTGTGCGTGTTAGAAGAAAGAGAGATCCTGATGCCGGGACACCCCGCTTCCCTTTAATTTTTTTAAAGGGGTCGTGAAACGTTTTCTGAACATTTTGTACTAAGTGCGTATTCGGGGTCCTGACCCTCCAATCAATAATATGCATCGTTCCGTTGCATCGTGTGCATTGATTTAGAGCGATAAAAAACGCGGTTTCGGTTTCACTGCGCGCGTTCCCCTCAACTCTGCAGATGACGTCATCTTAGTGCGGACCCCCCAAGAAGTGAACCTATATACTTCCGCAACTATATCAGAGGCGCACCTATATGTGACCCTTTAATAGCGCTGATCACCGTGCCTCACCAGAAAACACGTTCGGTGTTCACGCCCAGTTCAGCTTTCGGTATCAGACGTCCCAAATGCTGACCTCTCTCTGTCTCTCTCTCTCTCTTTGGAAAATCCAACTCCTCGCGAGTGAGGTACAGGTCGCTTCGGCTGCCTGCGAGGAGGACATCGAGGCACCCTACACAGCTCGGATGGCAGTTATACGCGAATCTAATGGCAGGTGCGCCACATAGTGTGCACCGCTGCTACGAGATGGCGCGACGATAGCGATCGCGGCTCGACGTTAGCCGCCGCGCGCATCGACGCACCTTGGCTCGCGCGCTCAGTCGATGAGGGAAGCGGTACTGGGGAGCCGTTTAGTGCAGCGCCTTGCTGTATTTTCCCACGTATTCGTAATTTGACCTACTGATAAATATACCACGTCGTCATTACAGGGACGACGCCAGGGGGAACACTGGATAGAAAGGGGGAAGGGCTTTTACTCACTCTCCCGCCCCAAGAGCGCCACAAGGCTGACACAACGCGCGAGTTTTCTCACACCCCTCTGCCCCCCCACCCCCCTTCTCCCCCATGTAAAAACATCTTCGCACCGCCCCTGCATCACTATGTCAGGGGAATGTCGCTGTTGTTGAACAGCTTACATTAAATGCAGAATAACACGAAAAGGTTTTGTGCACACAGAAGGATGTTTAAGAGAATGGCGAGTTGTATTCCACAACAATATCCGTTTGTAACTTCGGAATAATATTTTGACATGCAACATTATCTGGCCGTAGTATACTCTGCGAATAAGCGCCTCATAATTGAGCCAATAATTTCCTGAGTGCGAGGTGCATTGATTTATGTCTGTAATTGTCAAGAGGCAATG
This sequence comes from Hyalomma asiaticum, assembly GCA_013339685.2. Classification (NCBI taxonomy): domain Eukaryota; kingdom Metazoa; phylum Arthropoda; class Arachnida; order Ixodida; family Ixodidae; genus Hyalomma; species Hyalomma asiaticum. The sequence goes on along the minus strand of CM023485.1, from coordinate 40,571,978 downwards.
AATGAGCTGCGGGTTTGCTCACTGACAATGTAATTCTTGCAAGCAGACACAGATGAGTTGCTGGAAGCATGCACGCAGTTTTGCGAAACGCAAAGAACAAGAATCGAGAGAGAGAGAGAGAAAGAAAGAAATAAATAAAAAAAAGCGAGGTGTGCCCTTTGTGATGTGTTGGCTATTGATCGACCTTGCTCATAGGAGGCTATAGCCCACTATGTGCACTGAGCTGAGAACGCCAAAAAATGAGCGCTGCTGGCGCAGCAGTGTTTAGCATACCTAAACGTACCATGCATGCACTTTTTCTGTGCCGAACCCGATTCGAAGAGGCACAGGGCTTTCAGCACATGACTCATAAACACCGCAGCTATTACGCCATGAAGACAAACCCATTTCGCAACTACACTAACAGAAAGATGCGCCAACCCCTTCGTACATTCCCACGGCGCAGGGTATACACCAAACCTGACATGCGTCTGGTTAACCTCCCTCCCATTCGTTCCATCTCTTTCTCTATCTCTCTGCATTTGTTTGCTAGCATTGTTTTGTTAAATATACCTGCATGGCCTTAAAAAGTGGACGCCACAATAAGTATGCAAAGGTTGTAGACTCTGGATGGTAGAAGTATAGAGTTAAAAAAGGACAAAAAAGCCTAAGCATTCTTGACGATTAGCTAGTACGCGAAAAACGCTAAAGCTCTCAAACGGGGATGTCGAACGTGGAGGTTAGAGTGTCAGTATATATATGGGTGACCTATATGTGAAAGAAGGACCGCCAGAGCGCTTGAGGTGAATTTACAACCACAATAAGTAAACAGAAAAAGCATCAAAATAGAGAGGAGAAAGCACAAATGTTTACTGGGATCTACGAAGGAAACAAAAAAAAATTATAAAGGACGTGCACATTCACAAATATACGGAAGAGTGAGAAACAAGCGGCGCCGGGGAATCGAAGACGGGGAAAGCCCCGCGAACGCGCGGAGGAAGAGAAGGCACACGGCGCTCAACCGATGCCGCCAATTTCCCTTTGTTTCTTTTTATCTGCGCTCATTCCATCGGCCCGCGCACACCCTCTCTTCGACGATCAAAGTGACAAGAGCGCGCAGACAGCGCGCCCCCGTCGCATCCGTCCGTCCGGCCAGGCCACCGCGGTGGGCGACGGGGCGAAGAGAAAAAGGGCATTCGCTTCCCTTCGTCGCTGTTTTCCCGCTTCCCGGACCGCAGCCGCCTCCATGACTCACCGTCGGAATGCCCCTTACCCAACGCCCGCGCTAATACAAACTACCCCGCCAAAAGACAAGACTGCGATGTGAGAGAGAAAGAAAGAAAGGAAAAGCGAGAGGGAGAGAGCAGACCCGTGCAAACAGCTCACGCATCTTGACTTGGGTTCAGGCTCCGTGCTTGCGCCTCCACGCGACCACGGCGTCCGCAGAGAAAGCCTAAACTGTTCAAACGGCCCCGATGCGCGAAGCCATGCAGACGGCCCGCTATCAGCGAATTAGTCAAGGCGCGCACACACACACACACACACATAGCAACAAGCGTCCGTTCGCCACTCGGTCCGCGCCACTGCGGTGCCTGAATGACCCAGGGACCTGAGGCGGGGGAACGCGCAGTCAACGAACCCTCCCCGTCGCCTTAGACGTTCGTGCCGCATATGACAGCGATTGGTTATAAATATGGGGCCCCTGCCGCCCACGACACTTCTCCCGGATTTAGAGGCACAGCGCGGGGTTCGTATATATGGGCACCGGTCATCAGGCTGACCAGCGTCGGGTCCCTGCTGTACGATGGCTATCGTCGAGGCGCCAGAGCACGCTCTTCGCCACTAAACCTCGACAATGAGAAGCCAAGGTGCAGGATGGGGACGGGGAACGGTTCACTGTACGTCCCGAGCAGCATGCGCATCTGGTTCCTCCCTTGCGCACTGCACACACATATACACGCGCATGGTCAGATAACGGTCGCTTCGGAGGCTCATCTTATATATATGCGTGCCATGTAACGCTTGACTGAGGAGATACAGATCAGTTCGAACAGCATGCAGGGATCACTGTCTCACTCTCGTTTCTGTCTTCCTATAGTGCTATTAACTCCACTTCCCATAGTAAAGGGTATACAAAACCAAATGCTTGTTCTGGTTCACCTCCCTACATTGCCTTTCTTTCAACATTCTCTATACTTCTCTCTCTCTCTCTCTTTGCGCACATGCTTGATTCCGCACGGCGGTCATATATAGGTTCACTGACTATAGTTCGTCCATTCGGCGTGGGTTCCATTGCGTTCATGCACGCTTACAAGCGAGAGACACGCGTGGGCGTGCGCACGACGCACAACGGATGTCGCAACTCCTTCTCGATATTTTTGCACAAAGAACACCGCATAGCAACGCTACACGCAAGCAAGTGACGTGTATATAATTATATCGCAGCTTCTATACTTAGAAGGCATACGTTAACACATTTCGACAATGATGTGCAACGATCGCGCGTCAACTGCAGTTCCAGAAACGCGAACGGCAGCCGTTAATGTAGATTGCGGAACGCTCCTTGAAAAAATCAGCGACAACAGGCCACAAGGGAGAAGAGACAGCATCGGGGTGTCCAACGATGGACTGTTTTGCGCACAGCGAGACTTGGGCGCTTTGAAATCTAACATGCATACCTCCTATGATGGGCATGCGAACTTTCGCATAAACATTCCTTCATTAATAACAAGTCGCCTTAGCACATAATGAAAACGAACCGCAGCTCCTGCTTTCCCAAAACCCTTACGTGTGTTGATTCAGTACCAGTCAGTCAGTATCGCAGCGAACGAAGACAAAGTGATCAGACCTGAAAGTCAACAACGGAGAGCAGAAAAATAAAAGCAAATGCAACTCACCGCAAACAGTCATTCCGGGTTCGATTTCTCTACAAAACGATGCTCTCATTCAACATGGACATCGCTTTCGTATATAAACGCACTTCCCGCGGATTGAACGTACACTACTGTGCCAAGACGAAGCAGGTGTGGCGACTATAGGTGAGAGATCCCGTGCAGCTCCCCGTGGCGTGTGCTTGAGCCGCGCTGCGCAGGTGACAACCTTCGTCGGCGCTTGCTTGCTTCTCAATATAATGCACGTGTATAAAGACGGAACTCATGAGTGCGTGCGAACACATCCAAATGCCACCATCCATCGTTTACTCTCGACACAGTTGTATGACGGAGCCGGCTGACAGGTGTATATGTATACGCTTGCGGGCGTTAGGAAATGCACGAAGCGTCGAAGTTCAGATATGTCGTTGGGAAATATGGGAGGCCATGCGCGTTTCTTTTCATAAGGACACGACCCGAAAAGAAATGTCGACGATGCTATGGCGTCTCGCTATGAGTGGCCTGCGGAGAAACGCGCTGAGCGAGGGGAGCAAACAAATGAAAAAGAATAAGCAACAGCAGCAAGCGAACACTCTCCATTTGAACAATTTCGCACCCACGGGCTGTATATATAGGTGATGGTTTTGAAATACACCTTCAACATATTTTTCTTTTTTTTTTTTTTTTGCATTAGGCCTGTACTTTGACCGTGGCAACAAAATGTTATCAACGGAAGCAGAAAAACTTCCTTCCAGCTTGATTTCGATATGGTGTCATATTCAATGTTTTTGTGTTTGTTTGTTTGTTTGTTTGTTTGTTTGTTTGTTTGTTTGTTTCCGTGGAGCTGTTGAAGCTGGAGTTCTGGCAGCGCCAGTCACCGCCCATGTTCGGCAATATGGAAGAGAAACCGCACTTCCCTCGGCACACTACCCACACAATTATAGAAAGAAAGAAAGAAAGAAAGAAAGAAAGAAAGAAAGAGAAAATCTATTCAGAGCCATTGCAAGATACACTCGTGCCGCCGGCCAGAACTTGCCCTCAGCCAACTGCTACATCATGGTTACAGTAATAATAACAATCATAGTGTTGCATGAGAGTGATAGCGAACTTGACACTCGGGGCTCGGGCCCCAGCTCCACTTTTTACTCACATTTCGCAGGCGTGAAATAGACAGACAGACAGACAGACAGACAGACAGACAGACAGACAGACAGACAGACAGACAGACAGACAGACAGACAGACAGACATTGAACTTTATTTAGGTCCTGAGGGACTAGCCGGAGGCGTGAAACTGACTTTCATTTTTTAAAGGGGAAAGGCCTGATATGGCTCATAAAATGCGAAATGTGACCTTCGGCGACAACGTGAGTGGTTCCAAAAATGTGACGTTATGCGAAACAACAGTATCCAGCAAAATAACAAGGATGTATACTTGAAGAATAGGCTAAATAGTAAGTATGAGTAATCAGGGAAGCCCAAATAGCCATTAGAAAAAAATTAGGCGCGCCTCTGCCATCGCAAACGTAAACGACCAGCAAAGTGCATGGCTTTATCATATCCTCCGTGGGTCCTGCGACGGTTTTCTCTATCAATCTTTCTCTCAGTTTCTCTTTCTGTCGCCCATAGCAAGTTGTGCTGTACAATGGTCGGTACGAGGCAACGAGGTTCCCATAAATGCACGATCTGCAAGCGCGGGACACTCACCAATTTCCAGAAGCTAAATTCACATTAAGGAACGTACACACTGTCGACAGAACAATGCTAACTGCTGCGCTTATGGACGACCTTTTCTCTGAGCCTGTTTACCGATTGCCATTTCTCTTTATTTGGACATGATGTATTTTTCCGTGTACGTAAAATGTGTATGTATCGCCAGCTGCGAAAACGTTTATCTGCAAGCTCCACACTTGTACCTTAATGAAAACAGGCATGCACGTGCCCTGCTTGATCACTAAACTGTAGTCTTCGCCGCCGAGCGCAGACAATCTATTGTTTTATCCTTTGTCAAGGAGCATTTCAATTCTGTGCCATTCTCAAGCGAACCATTAAAAAAAAAAAAAAGATCTTCCCCTCCCGCCTCTGGGCATTAGGTTCCTCCCAAAACAGAAGCAATAATATATGTGGCATGATCTGTTCGTGTTGCAGGACTTTATTTGCTCTGGAGGAGCCGCATGATTGACAGACATGCTAAACCGCCGCGCTCGACGAAGTCCGTGTTCCGAGAAGAGGATGTCCAAGTGCGATATGTGGTTGAGACCTTTGATCCTTTTCACTTGGCTTTCACTTTTGGGCGCTTGTGTTTGTTTGCCGTGACTTTTGAAGATTCTACGAACTTGAAAGAGTTTAATTAATATCTGGGTTTAGAGTTTAGAGTCTAATTAGAGTTTAATTAATATCTGGGCAACCGTAGTGTTGATAGGTGATACGCGTCTACTGGAACTATTGCAATGTAGTGTAACAAAACAAAAAAAAATCGTGGGAGTATAGAGTGGTTACGACACTCGCTTTCGATCGTCGGTACCCGGGTTCTAATCCCACCTCACCATGAAAACGTTTCTTTTACGTCTTCATTACACTCGCTCTCTCTTTCTCTCTCTGTACCTAATCTCCTCATTTCACACCCTCTCCGTCTAGTTTTGAGCAGTCGCCGGCCACGGCTGAAACTCGAGTTTCATCAGACAGATTCGTCGGCAAAAACTCCCAGGTCCGCGCAGAGGATGCAGCACAGTGGCAGGCGTAATTAAGCTAGATTTTGCTGCGTGCTTTCTCGTTCTTCTCTTTCAGTCTTAGTCTACTGCTGCTTCTCCTCCACCTCCACCCTCTCTTCTTCCTCATGCCGCATGCTGAGACCGACTTGTCGGTCTCATATACCGACCTCACGTCAACACGATTTTAGCATGCGTGGCAAGACCTGTCCTCTAGACTCATGGATTAGGACGTCATGAAAGACTCGGGCGCAATTAAAGATAATTAGCAGAGTTCCGATTCGCTACACCTCATAAAGTGCGAGAAATTGGTGTATTTTGAGAGGTACACAGTCTCAATTCAGCTGTAAACGACCAAGCATGGAAGAACTGGCTATATAATTGGTATTCCACAATCAAAAGGTTCCACGCAAAAACTACAGCCTGGGACGCAGAAACGACAAGGAGAGGCGCAGTCTGTGACTTTAGCGCAGGACGTTTCGGTTAACGGTCCCGCAGACTTCCTAAACATACGTCAGAGAGGGAGATAGAGAGGAATAGAGGGTGGAGGTACAGGTAAAGGCAGGAACGTAAACCCGCAACGAGCGTGCGGATTTTATAGGGGCGAGGGACGGGGGTGGGGAGGACATAAAGGTTAGAATAAGGAGAAAGTTGAGTACTGCAGGCGCATTGAACGATAATATACCACTGGTCACCGAGTCCAGTGTTTCTCCGATACAGGGGGCCATATAGTGCACATGACATTCGAATGGAAGATCGCGTCCTTTCCAACGCTGAAGAAGTGCGAGCACTTAAGACGGCACACGTTGCGATTTACGATAAAGATGCAAGATGGCTCGCAGACGTCGTGAACCAGTTATGCCGCGGTCACGGTGCAGCTGGACGAAACGAAAGCCCGAAAAGAAGAAAGAGACCCACCCCAGCGTCTCGCCCTTCCGGTTCGACCAGGCAGAAAGCCTCGCAGCGAAGAGTCGGCCGAACAAATCTTCGCCGGGGCGGCGCGAATCAGTGGGCACACACGCACACGGCATCGCGATAAGGAACGACCCGCCAGGAACGCCCTTGTCGGGCCGGTATCAAGTGCACCCGCCTCTTTTCGCCCGTGCAGCCGCTTCTTTATCGGGATTCGGTCGGCGGGAGGAAAGGCTACGGCTCCGGCTTTGGCTCTCCCGTGTCCGGGGCTTTAGGTACGGACGGCCGGCATCAATCGTGGCGGTATATACAGGAGTCTGTATCACGGCAGCCGTGGCCCACCGGTCGGTTGGCGCGAATCGCGGGGAGAAGATAACCTGCAATTCGTATATACTACGTGTCCCGCTGAAAACTGTGCAGCGTTCGGCAAGGCACAACTGCAGCAGAGTTTGAGAAAACATACCACTAAAGCTAAAAAAGATATTATATTCGTCTGTATCAATGTAGCTGGATAAAAACACATCGGCACATTTGTGCTATAGACATCACGATCAGCACGATCGTGATGATCGAGCGGGCACGGGGTGAGACAGCACGATCAAGCGGGCACGGTGGCAGAAAGTTAGGGGTGGGTGAGATCAAGAAGTTTGCATGGGTATCATGGCTGCAGATACAGCACAGAACCGGGTTAGTTAGAGAAGTATAAGGGAGATGCTGTCGCCTTGTAGTGGGTGTACACATGACGACGACGGCGATGATGATGACTTAACTGTAAGGAATAGCAGTTACTAATCACGAATTCTGGAACATCTGATGTACGAACGAATCGTGTACGTCAAACACAGCGTCGATAAAGAATGGGTGGTTGCTGGCACGAGTCATGGCGGGAGAACAGCGCGAAGTGAACCTGACAGTCCTGTCCCACTTGTCAGGTGATTTCGTGCCGGTTCTTTCGACTTAGCTTCAATAACTTCCAACGTATAACGCTCTGTGTTGCAGCAAGTGAGGTGGTTTCCATGTCAAGGCTGGCGGGACGAAAACGCTAAAGCTATATGAAGTCACTACATATAGTGACTTCTCACTATGCCTGCGGCTCGCCCACTCATGTGACATCCTGACAGGGAGGTCGCAAGCGCCTTGTGTCATGACCTGGGTCCGGTGATAGTACTTGTATATCAGTATTAATATAAATTATTTGTCTCAATATCAATGCAAGGTAATATCAATGCAAGGTTCCTCTTGGTGTAAGGTATACATACTTTACACCAAGAGTAACGTGAGGTCATTAATTCGCTGTATGAAGTCGGTATTTCGTCATGAGCTTCGCAGTACTGCACGGTATTAATGACCGGCGCAGTACGGCGCAATGGGCCAGAGATCGGGTTCCTCGTCGTCCACTTCGGCGCCGCCCGCTCGCACCATTCCGTCGCAGCCGTGCCAAGTTCGAAAGCGACCGGACAGCGCACCTCGCGAGACAAATCCCTCGGGCTCACCTCTTCCCCAGTGTGCCTTTACATAACGCCCCATTGAAGTCGAGGTGTGCGTAGGGTGTATATCGTAATATACGGCGCAGAAGGGAAACGGTGATTTGGCGCGGGACACTGCAGTGCACGAGAACACTCGGCATCTACCGTCACTGCTGGAAAAAAAACAAACAAAAAAAAAACATGTACGATGAGAGACGCGTGTGCTGCGCACAACGAGGAGGTATATAGCTATATACCAAGAATCGGTGCGGGGAGTTCAACGGACAAGAACAAAAAAGATTCCCGGCAGCGAACGACTGAGACGTGTATGCCGCGGATATTGCTTTTGGAAGGTAGAGATTCTGTAGAGGCCGTCGTATACAAGTCGAAGCGGCTGGCAACAAAGTGTACAGCGGTGGGAAAAGCAATGGGATTATAGGCACCAATGGTCGGTGGATCAGAGGTGCTCCACGGTCCGTACACGCATGATAGTTCGCCCGAGTTTCAAAGAGCGAGACACAGGAAGTTTTTGAGTTTATGGGACATTTTGGAGTCTGGCGGCTTTCGTGTTCTCCGATGGATAGCTCGATTTTTTTTATTATTTTTTCATAGTAGCTCCTCGGTTTCCTTTGTCTACCAGAGCGAGAATCAGGAAGCGCAGAGCACTGTAGATGGACGAGGAGGGTTTAATTTCTATCCCCTTCCCTCAAAAAATTTTCAGTTTTTATGTGTATATGCGCGCACATATACACACGTACTAACTCAATAAAGAGGGGTCGAACCCCTCAGAAGTGAAAACATGGCTGCGCCCCCTGGCACTGCCAGAGAAAAGGAACGACCTTCTATCGTCTGCCTTCAAAGCTGGTGAGATGCAGTCAGTGTCCTTCGATATTTTACTTCAATTCCCGCAGCTAATATGCATCTACAGAGTTCAGATGCCGAACAAAAAATTTCGCAGCCGCCAACGTTTCGACAATGGGCCGTACACGACGGCGAAACGTGGATCTATAACACCGAAATGACACTGATACAGCAAAGACGCGACACCAAGGTGACACTGTTTGTGGGCTTTCGCAGTGAAATACTGCATACGATCCAAGGGAGATGGAGGTTTCATACGATGCAGCCATGACAGTTACAGGCTGAGAATCAAAGAAAAATGTACATCCGAAGGAAGACAAGACATCAGTTTACAGCGACAAATCATTCTGATATAGCTCTGCTGTCCTCAATTTCGTAATCGCAAATTCATTATTAGAAGTAAAAATAAGGGTCATAGTTTCATTTTTTAATCTTGCGCCGAAATCCCCTGAATGATTGTCTGATGTCAGGAATGTCAGTCTTTGTTTTGTATTTTGGCCACTTACCGTCAATAAAATTTCCTGAGCTTGCTACGTTAAGCATCTTACCATACCTTCAAACACCACGTAAATGAAAATGTAATCGCGTAAGACACACCCAAGGGCTCTTCTTGAACAAGAACAATGGTAGAGATGGAGGCGAAATGTTGAGGCCCGTGTGCTGTGCGATGTCAGTGCACGTTAAAGAACCCCAGGTGGTCCAAATTTCCGGAGACCTCCACTACGGCGTCTCTCATAATCAGAGCTGGTCTTGGTACGTTAAACCTCACAAATCAATCAATCAACAATGGTAGAGAAATTATCGCTGCGTCATGCCCGTACGGGGCGCGCTAAAGTGCGACTTTTTCACACAATTATAATTCACAGATCGAATGCCTCCTTCACTACGCGCACATGTCAGTTGTGGAGAGCCACCCTGTGAACAGTTAGAGAAAGAGGGTTACCCTTTTCCGGGAAGCTGTGCCACTAATCGCAGGACAGCCGCTAACAATTACACACTCGTACATCAGGGTGCTGGCGTGTAAAAAGGAAGACGCTTTACACGCACCATGCTTTCTGTTATGAAGGAGCGAACATTGACGTCTGTATATAGGGAAGAGCACCATGCGACACACGTCTGTGGCAGAATAAAGCTACTTCTACAGGCAGTATTGTACTGTTTTCTATTTCCTTTCCCTTTTTTCTTTGTTTATACCACGAACGTTTCTTCTGGAATCAATGTTAACTGATTTCCTGTGAAACGCCTTTCCGCCCTTATACATATCGCAGCACTGCGTGGTAGCATCTTTGCAGATGGATTTTATTAGCCATGCAAGAAATGCACGTGAAGCTTCTATAAAACGCGTGAACGTGCAGCCCAAAATCGACACGTGCGCCATGTCCCTCAGTATCTTGCTTGCCACGTCCTTTCTCTCATGCCAGCTCGAGCATGGGATTCAATGCAAACTGCAGGATTTCTTTCTGTATGACTTACCGAATTCCCATCGAAGTTTAGGATGACTGTTCGTTCTCAAATTTCGGACCACTGCATTACAGGGATGAAGAGTGTACGAAACGCTTCATCTTCGGGTGACTGAATAGGGAGAGGACTAGTATCGTCGGTGTCACAATAACTGGTCCAGCGCGCATGTCACCAAGATGACAGACTCATGCGATGGTACAGAGATATAAGAGGCAAACGACGTTTTTAATCATCTCAATGTTCCCTCCGATCGGGACGGGATGACGGCGGGTGTGAAGAAGTGCCATAAGGTATACGTTGTGTTTATTTATTTATTTATTTATTTATTTATTTATTTATTTATTTATTTATTTATTTATTTATTTATTTTTGTTGTTTGTTTGTTTGTTTAATAAGTGAGTGAGTGAGAGTTTACAAGAATAAGGTGCTATTCAACCGCACCAACATCTGGAGACGATATGTTGAGGCCCGCGTACTGCACGTTGAAGAACTCCAGCTGGTCGAAATTTCCGGAGCCCTCCACTACGGCGTCTCTCAAAATCATATCGTGGTTATGGGATATCGTGGTTATGGGAAAAATTATTGTTATTAGTTATGTTCGAACATCATTCACAAGATGTGAAAACGTACACTTTGGACACTACGCAACGTGGCACATGTTGCCGTAGTGGCACAAGTGGAACGGGTGGTTTAATTCTTCTACAACGTCGGCCAGGATTTCGACCACCTTCCCCTACACCATTCTCAAAAGTGGCACTTGCTGACATCGACTGCTCAGGAATGAATGGCCATAATCATGACAAAAGACAGTGAGGAGAAGGAATAGGCTGCAATCGCTGGTTTTAGGCTTCATGCGCGCGTGTGCGTTATCCCCTTGCTGATACGGCCGTGCAGCCATGTACGGTATAGATAGAGGTAATTGCTCAATCAATTTGCAATTTACGCGACGTCAGAAATACGCTTTCATCTTCGAACTGAACCACCATGTAGTCTTCATCTAGGCGTGTTAAGTCAAAGACGAAATAGAGAGAGAGAGAGAGAGAGAGAGAGAGAGAGAGATAGAGAGAGATGGGAAGGAAGGCAGGGAGGTTAACCAGAACAAAATGAAATAAGAGTATACAAGGGTGCAGTGGTCTAGAAGACAACGGTTATATATTCGCAAGACATTTCACGAGCAAGTACCGTCTTAGATCGGCTTGTTACGGCCACGCCTATATACCATCCTACATAGACGTCACTAACGCATCTGACGGCGTCCTAACACCAACCAATCACGAAGTGCTTTTATGTAAGGGTTGGTTCTGTGAGTACCGTCCAAGGTATACCTGGCCTTCGCAATCCCAGACCGCACGCTATTATACATATACATGAACACGAAACCAGCTCAATCCAAGCCACGATAAAAGCAAAAAGAAGGAAAAAAAAAACGCGGCAGGATTGGCGACGTACCGCTGTACAGAACACGACTTCCGACCAAACTCGAAGACGACTATTTTGACTCTCTAAGTCAGACAGTTGTTGACGTCAACCTATGGCGACCACAGCTCTATCTATAGCCTTCACAGCGGAACCATGTAAACTGTTCGGGATGCGACACTTCCGAAAGCAGGCCGCGTCGGCAGGCAGTCTGCGCTCTTCGTGTTGTGTACGCAACGTAAACTCGTGCACAGAAGACGCCGAGATATTGCGCATATCTCCGGATAGTTGCCGTTTCCCCCCTGAAACTTCAACACCGGCTTAAACGCGTACAAGCGCTCTTCCTTTTCGTCCATGTATACTTTATTTATTTTATTTTATTCTATCTCTGCTCGTTTCTATCTGCGCCATACATCCGCAACGGCAGGATGACAGATGTCAGTCACTGCGTATTGAATGATACGATGTCGTTGCTTACTTCAGCTGGGGTCTAGATTACGCGAGTCTGACTCACTCTCGGAACACGCCGTCGTGGAACATACACAGTTGTATAAGAAGAGCGCGAATTGGGCGCCTGCTATTGCTACAGCTTCCGCATAGCCCCTCTTTCTCTCGTCATATGTATGTACTTTCCCGCTGAAGCGGCGCTTCCCGCGTCTTGTGGCGCGCATCGGATCTTCCCGCTTGGCGATCTTGTGACGCGACTGGGTGCAACGCCAAAGTGTCGCCGCGGCATCCGCCGGCTGTATCGTCAGGTGTGCGACCGCTCGCGTCCGGGTTGCGACCCCGCAGCGTGACTTCCAGCGCGAGGAAGTTGCGACTTGGAAACGCCGGCCGCGTGCTCCTGTCATGGTTTCGATTTGATTACGTCGTTAAGGAAGCGTAAAACGACGGAACAACGCAGCAGTGTCAAGTCGATTGGTGAAACAAACTGAGCATGTCTATAGCCGGGTGCAGCGAATTCTGGCTCAATGCGCGCTATCTACGCACTGCGCTACATAAAGCAAAAAAACGTTACATAGAACACTACATAATGCGCTACATCAGGTACACATATAGTGCATTGCATAAGAAACCCTAAATAATACTACGTAAGGCGCATATTGCAGTACATAATGAGCTGGACCTTGTGCCTTATGCCGTGTGGCCATTACGTGCCTAATATTGTTCATTATGCAGATGCACTACGCGCCTCATGTAGTGCATTATGTAGTGTCCCACGTAGTATCCCTCGTTCTACTTTTCTTTGGTGTTGTCAAGTGCGCAATGTTTCTCTCCTTGCTCGCATTGCACGTCTTAGTGCACTACGTGCACTATACTATACGTACACGATTCAAGAGAACAAACACATCGCTCCCTAAGTAATCTGCAGCCAAGTCAGGGATGATGATGATTATTATGATGATGATGATGACTGTGGTTCGGTTAGGAAAGGACGTTAATTTCTGCAGCCCATGTAGAGAGCACGGCTAAGCGTCCGTGGGGGAGGGGGAAAGGGAGTGAAAGAGATAGAGACGTAAGAAAGGCCGTAGTTGAGGGCTCCGGAAATTTTGACCACCTGGGACTCTTTAACGTGCACTGACAACGCACAGTACACGGGCCTCTGGCATGTTCGCCTCCATCGAAAATGCGACCGCCGCGGCTGGGATCGACCCCGCGTTTTTTGGGTGGCAGCCAGGTAAACAGGTTGTGAAGGCGGCCTATCTCCCTCGTATGATTTCTTTCTTTCTTTCTTTCTTTCTTTCTTTCTTTCTTTCTTTCTTTCTTTCTTTTGCACCTATCATTTTCGCTAAATGCAGGGCTCAGGGTTGCGGGAGGTGAACGATGGGGCAGCTGTTTCCCGCAGTTCAACCAGGCCCGCGCTTTTCCTTCTTCACCGGTCTTCTGACCTTTCGCAACATTCCGCTGACCCAGGAATTTTTCACTCCGAATGGAGTCAGCGGCGCTGAGGGTGTTTCGGTTTCGGGACCCTCTTCTTCATGGGCGAGACAGCCTCTCGCTTCTACCGACAGGCGGCGCCACGAAGACAGCCGCGTCCGTGCCTCAGTGGGCCCCGTTTTCGATTGCAGAACGCCGCTCGACTCGGGAAGAAAATGCAGCGGACGCGGAGTGTGTCGGCTGGCGTCCTGCTTCTTTTTTTTTTTTTTTTTTTTTTGCAAGAGAGTCAGATTTCCCTACCACACCCAAAGGCGGCACACATTTCACCCGCCGCGGTGGTGTAGTGGTTACGGTACTCGGCTGCCACCCAAAATACGCGTGTTCGATCCCGGCCGCGGCGGTCGCATTTTCGATGGAGGCGAAAATGCCAGAGGCCCGTGTACTGTGCGTTGTCAGTGCACGTTAAAGAGTCCCAGGTGGTCTAAATTTCCGGAGCCCTCCACTACCGTCTTTCTCTATCTCTTTCACACCCTTTACCCCACCCCCACGGACGCTTAGCCGTGCTCCCTACATGGGCTGCAGAAATTAGCGTCCTTTCCTAACCGAACCACAATCATCATCATCTGAAGGCAACTTCTTCATCCTTTGACAACTTTTAGGCACGCGCCGAGGGCGAGCGCGTGGCTCCCGGCACGCGCTCGCCCGCGAGAGACAACGTTGGCGCAGGCAGCGTCTCCTAGCGAGTTTCTTGATTGAGAAATACCGACTGCTCGCGTTGGAGAAGCGTTCACCGGCAACCGATATATATATATATATATATATATATATATATATATATATATATATATATATATATATATATATATATATATATATATATATATATATATATATATATGCACTGCATCTTGACTTGCAATGAAGTGCCGGTGGGAGATTTCACTTGTGCATTGTGCATAGTTGAACCGTGAGGATTCGTAGCATGCGCGAGATGTTATAAAACTAGATGGCGGTACTTGTAGTTGATGAAAGATGCGAGATGTTATAATAGTTTGATGACATTTACTCAAGTGTTTCACATTTAATTGTGGGGCGAATTCCACGGAAGAGTTTCACGGTTTACCGATGATTCCTTCCGGAGCTTCGCCCCACTCATCATCATTCACCCCGTGAATATGCTGTGATTTTTTCTTATGACGGAGGAGGGAGGAAGGAAGGGGAAAACAGAAAGGCAGGGAGGTTAATCAGAAAGGCGTCCGGTTGGCTACCCTACAATGGGGGAATGTGAAGGGGGAATAGAAAGATGGGAGAGAGAGAAAGAAGGGGAATAATGAAAAAGACGTTGTAGGACAAGTCCAACTGTCAAAGGCGTTCGCGCAAAGCCGTCATCTTCAAAAAGCGCAAAAGTGCTTTTAGCGCCTTGTGAGCCGACGAGCGATGAGGGCGGTGTTCGAGTAGCATCTGTACGGAAAGTGGCCGATCGTCAAGATGGCGTAGCGTCTCAGCAAGTGTTTTCCTTTCCTCGACGAATCGCGGACAGTGGCACAGCAGATGGTCCAGGGTTTCGTCGGTGTCGAACATCTCGCATGTTGCTTCTTGTGACGGAAAATTTCGTTTCCGTCATAAGGCCAGATGTACAGCGCTTCCAACAGTTGCACGCAGCAGCCTAAATTCGTCCAATTCAGAGACATTTTACCTAGTCTCTTCTTATTTTGTGTATCCGTAATTCATAAGTACGATTATAGTCCCCGTGTTTGGCTTAGGCATTGATTCTTCACCGTACATGCCATGAGATTTGGAGCCACAAACGTTACTATAGGTCTACGCAACCGCTTCAACATAAGTGAGAATTCAAGGTAAGTGCCTCTTCACCACACACGTGGTGCCTGTACTGACCGACTGGACCACCATAGCGGTGAAGTATAGGCAATTAGAGGACAATACTAAAATGAAGTAGACGATATCATAGAGTATCGCTAAAGTTTCGCGGAATGTTTTCGAGAAATTTCATCTGGCGATTTTGATTGATCTATATTTCTTCGGGCGGGTGGTGGAGGATGGGAACACACGGAAGTTCCGTCGAACTTAATTTTGTGTTTCCATATTGCCTTTCCGAGAATTCAGCAGTTTATAGTTTCAACGCATGCTTGCTGGCGGCAACATTCACCACGCTTCACACGTCATTAGACAGAGTTTAGAATGTGCGCGAGTGCTACAGGGCGGAATCTATAGCGAACCCAGTATGCATGTCATCAATCGCGCACGCAAGTGACGCAACCACCAAACGCCGATGTTGTTTTTCCCGGCGGGAAACAGCAATTATCACAGCGGAAAAGACATATGACGTTTCTTTCTGTCGTTCTAAGTCATTCAGAATCGCGAGACAAAAATGTCAAACGCTTTGTGACCAAACTGCCAACTCATTGACATTCTCTTCAATTTCGCGATTTCTCACTCAGGGATTTATGCACCCTCCACTCACCCGCGCTCTCTCTCTCATACATACATACATACATACATACATACATACATACATACATACATACATACATACATACATACATACATACATACATACATACATACATACATACATACATACATACATACATACATACATACATACATACATACATACATACATACATACATACATACAGCTGAAGCCGGTTGCCTTCAAATGATCTTTCTTTCGCTTTGGTAAACCTCTCTTCCTGCACTGATTGACCAATTCTCCCCTTCGATGGGAACGAAAAAAAAAAACAAAGAAAAACGCCCGTGTGCTTCATTTTAGGCGCACGTTGAAGAACCCGAGAAGTTCCATATTACTCTCGAACCCTCTACTATACGGGGCGTGCGTCACAATTATATCGCAGTTTTGGCACATAAAACCCCTTCAGTTATTATGCACAATCCTGCTTAACATTTGCAGAACTTATTTTCCCCTTTGACGACATCTAGTCTTATTGTCATAGCTCGACAAAGTAAACGGCCTCGAATGAGACTCACAAACAATGCATTTATTTCCGCCAAGGGCTCACTCGGACTTGCACTCACTATAACGCTACTCAATCCGGCTCACTTGTACTCAGACTCATCCAAATCTTGCTCTGACGGGCTCTCCCGGACCTACACTTCTTAACCCGGCCCACTCAAAATCAAACTTACGAGGATCCGGCTTGACCTCGCTTACTTACACTGACTCATGCGTCAGCTCGAGTTTGAGTGAACCTATATACAAAGAGTGTGTGAGTGGCTTTTGTGAGGAAAATAGAAGAGAAAAGTGCTGCGCCGTCACAATTTATCCAAGAGTGATTTTGCCGGCCTATACACTTTCTGGGATTACGAGTCACATGCAAACGCAATCGCCCATTTTCTCCAGCAATACCTCATAAGTCCGCACATACGCGTCCACACAATCAGGGAATGCAATTATCCATCTCGCAGCTTTTACTGATCCTTGGTGCGCCTTCCCCCAAAAGAAAGCGTCCGTCCCATTGTGGTATCCAGCTGCCTCTTCACGTGTTGACATAGTTCGGTTTAACAACGCGAAACAATGAGAAATTATTGTTATTATAATATGACAGAAGCCACCAAAAGCGATTCCCACTTATCGAAGCGCACACTTCTGTCTCTCTGTCGTTTCTGTTTTTGGCCGAGCTGAACAACCATGATAAGTGTTGACGTTAGGCAAGGCTTCACTGCGCACCAGCGCCGCATCGAGGGTTAGCGCCACTTTGCTCCGTCTAACTATACGGACAAGAGTGATCTGCATCAATTTCATTCTCACCACAAGCGCTGCTGTCCAAGGAGTGTGAGTAATGCGTAATGCATTTGCACACTGCCATCCTTTAGCACCGCGACGCTTAGACGACGTTGGTTCGTGCCTGCAAATTGTGCGTGATGCACGCTTCGTGTCCGCCTTGCACGTTTGTTTTCCCTTCGCTATTACCTTTTCCAAGTGTTTAGCGATGTCTTATACGCCCAGGGACACTGAGACCGCAATTACCTTTCTCACAACTTTAGGATATGGAAGGCTCATTTGAAAGCCCGCGCCTCGGCGCAGTTAGCATGGTGATTTAAGTTTATGTCAACTGCCTGGTGGTTATGTACAAAGCACTTAGGTGCTTCGAGACGTAGATGCGAGAATCGTTGGCTTCTTTGGACCTTTTCTTTATTTATTTCGGAACTGAAAAATGGCTACGGGAATCAAAGTTAGGTAGTAGAACTAAATTTCACATGCACATCGAGACGTTCACAAATCTCAGGAAAGAGAGAGAAAAAAAAGGCGGTGTCAAATGCAGCACTGCACTCTTAAAAAAAAAAAAAAGAAAAGATAGGGGGGCGGGGGAGTTGTCGACATATTCACTAGGTGAACACTAAACGTTTACTTGTCACGAAAAGCACTAACCTCTTAGTACACGCAGACAGTAGACTACTATACCTGCGGATACTATAGTGGATAGTACCAGACCAAACTTAGGTCTCAGTAAGAAAGTTCTTAGGATGAGCTAACCAGATGTCAGTAATCGTTCGTAGCGATATTGATTACCTTATTGGTACAATTACTAACGCTAGTGAACTATCAATAGGGAACAATACACGTGCGTTTATACATGCCTTTTGAGATTACCACGCGATTTCAATTCTACAACACAAGGGGAAAAAAAAAAGAAATCAAACGAGATTGTGCGGCATCGTCCACTGACACTATCAACAATAGAATTACTTTATGCAACTACTACGTAAGTGCACATGTACATGTTCAGGTGACAATATACGCAGAGGCATGAACAACCTTAAACTCGCCCTCTTAACTAAGAACAGGCGATAACGAGAACACACACACGGAAAATAAAGGCTTCTTTCTACATGACGTTTGCTTTAACAGCAACATCAAAACTATTCATGGCCCTACTTTGGGCAGCACACGTTATCCCGGTGAGAAGCTATGAATCCAGAGGAGTAACATGTGTTTTGAACAGGGATTCTCATGCCTTGCTCTTTGCATATATACGAGCCGTATAAAGTAGCACGGAACTATTACTCAAGCATCACCAACAAAATATCATTGTAACTCTGGTTATTATTAGGATGCAACCATGCATCTACGAAGCTTCTTGCAACACATTGCAACACACAAGTGGCTTAGTACAGTTACTACTTAGCGCGCGCGCGCACACACACACACACACACACACACACACACACACACACACACACACACACACACACACACACACACACACACACACACACACACACACACACACACACACACAAGCGGTTCTGTTCAGTAACAGAACCGTTTTCTGGTAAATACAAACACCTGGTATATTTACCAGCTTTTCTAGCCGCTGCGGCTACTGCTAGAGGCAATTACCGTAAAAGTAGTAAAACGCACTCGGAAGCATATATAGTATAAATGCACGCATTCACTATCTGTTTATTAACATGTCCTCTGAACGTGTGATGCAGCATTATTTCGTTCTCAGCAGGTGTTATTACTCAAGCAGTGTCGGCTTTATCTCGCCTGCAATCGATCTCAGAGATAAACGGACGCGTGCCCAGATGTGTATCTATGCGGACGACACATTTGGTGCAAGCACACGCCGCGCCCTGGTTGCTTCGGGGGTTACTTAGCTTTAATTGTTTTTTTTTTCAGTTTGTTTTGTAGTTGTTTGACTCTGGAGACGCACCATTGCGAACGGAGCCGTGCGGACGGCCAGCTGGAGAGGCACGCGGATTCTTCAGCGTTCTCTTTGAAACTGGCGACCATGCGCGGCCTAATAGCCATCTCCTGGTAGCAAACCGACGATTTTCCGAAATAAAGTAGTTCACTCGGCAGCCGGTCGCACGTTTCAGCGCACGCGCATTAGCAAACATGGCGCACGCGACGCGGCACGCACAGCAGGGCCTCAACGTGAGAGACACTCATTTGGGCTTCCGGCCAGCCCTGTAGGTTTTCGTTCAGGCCCTGCTGTTTGTCGGCCTGTCGCAGCTGCTTATCGGCCCCAACTCCTTCTTCCTTCGCTGCTGTGTCTGTACAAAACGGTGAAGCCACGCGATTGTGTCTTTCCTGGTCCCCACGGCCCCCGTAGCGACAGCACGCTCCCGCAGTGCCGGGGGCTATACCACGATCTCCTCGACACGCACCCGCCGACCTCCGGTTGCCGCCGTCGACAGGCAAGCGAATGGTAACGACCTTGAACTGAGGTCACGCTGCCTGCACAGCTCGCATCTTCCGGTTCACGCATCTAGAGGAGAAAGGAGCTCGAGGGATGTGGTCGGAGGGCGAGAAAAACCGCCCCACAGTTTGTCAAGATGACCTCTGTGTAGTAGGCCCGACGACAAGGGGTCAAAAGTGGGGAGGATCGGGAGGGTCAATCGTTTCCCGCTGCTTATGGTCTCCTTAGTGCACAAACCTGTGCCTGGGGACGCCCTTTGCAAGCGCCCCGCGCGCCATCCGGATCTGCCAAAGCGAGATAAGAGGCTTGTTGGATTCTGATAAGCGACGGGCTTTCCTTCTGTAGATTCAACGTGCCTAGTGCCGACTTTTTTTCAACCTCTCTTGCATGGGAATGAAGATACGGCACGCTTCTACGGTGCTGATGGTAGATATGATTAGTAATTTTCGAGAGGCAGCCTTCTCTCTCTTTCTTTTTCTCTTAATTTGTTTTAAAGGTGCGACAGGCATTTTCCGTGACGCTGAATACCATGCACAGCTCCGTAGCGAGCGGCATCTTAATTATAACATGATGTGAGCTGAGCGTTGCTCAGCTGCAATGAATCTACGAGCACCGTTGAG
This sequence comes from Hyalomma asiaticum, assembly GCA_013339685.2. NCBI lineage: Eukaryota > Metazoa > Arthropoda > Arachnida > Ixodida > Ixodidae > Hyalomma > Hyalomma asiaticum. The sequence goes on along the minus strand of CM023485.1, from coordinate 40,551,620 downwards.
GCGGTGAAAGTGGCGTGATCGCAATGTTTTTGTCTTTCGTTGACAGTGGTGAGCTGTATGCATTGCGTCTACAGAGTAGCTACACAATTCATAGCTGAGCCATGTGGTACATATACCACGAGGTCTACGACCGGCTTACGTCAGCAATAGGCGCTCTGTAGAACTTGTTCTCGTAAACCACACCTCAAGCTCAAGTTGCTCGGCAAGCTGATACGAGAGGAGCCCCCGTAAACCACGTGGCAGTTGTTTCTGGGCTATAGTATAAATATGGTAAATTTTTACTGCGAATAAACTAGACGCGCCGCCATCATACAAGAGAGACTGGACGTCGCTTTTTTTGCTTCTACCTCGTCTCCATTACATGATGGCTTTGCGTCTACGTTACTCACAGTAAGCCACGTGTTTGCTTACTGTAGGGCAATTGGAAAAACAGAGCACTTCATCGGATATCCGTAAGGCTGCACAAGATACTGCGCAGTTTAAGTCATGAAATGCGCATACTCCGCTTCATACATCAGGTAGTAAAGGCTACGCAAGTAGTCCGTCACGAAAAAGAAATGGAGAGGTGTATCGCTGCAAGTAACAAATGGCAAACATAAAATACAACTTGCATGTTTCGATTGTATCCCCAGCAATACGAGCGTTTTTTTGTCAAGCTGCAGCTCGACACATGTATTATGATTTGAGGCTGCCAGCGAGCCATCTATTGCTTCGCGCTCGTCGCAAGCAACGCACTATACATTTTGGTCGCGGAAGTACACAGCTCATAACAAGAGCACTACCTTGACAGCGCTGCAGCTGATGTATGAAACAGAGTATATAGAACTTGTATGGAAGTTGCGTCGGATCCTCGGTCGGCACCCGCAATCACGTTCTCGACACCGAAATTGCACAACTTAGAACAAGCTCCTTTATCTCATCGGTTCCCTAGGATCTTAATCATTAGGAATACGAATAAGATAATAAAATTAATCTCTCTTCCCAAAATAACCGCCGCACTTCATTGTGTATCGCTGTTGTTGCTATCGACTTGCATATAGGCGACGGTAATTTTTGCTGAGTGCAAGCACTGAACAGTGGTTATAAGATATATGTGTGAGGTGAATTGGTTAGATACGGGAAAAAAAAAATAAAAACGAATACGAAGCACACAATCCCATCCATGTTCTAGCGCCAACGTTAACCACTTAAGTTTCTGGATTCGTAAAGAGATGCGGTCTGCTCCAAGAAAAAAAAATAATAAAGAGGCCTAGCTCTGAATGAGTCAGGCAGGTCGTTACAGGCATTATCCCAGGAGCAATAACTTCGTCAAGCCATGCAGTGGTGTAGTTTGAGTACTATTAGGAAAGCCTACGAGCACTCATTAAAAAGACAGCTACGACACAGGGCAAGTATTCATATAAATAAATAAATAAATAAATAAATAAATAAATAAATAAATAAATAAATAAATAAATAAATACTTTGGCTCTCTGTGTGTACAGTTATTCTGTGTCTCTGACATCGACCGCAGCAACAAGATAGAGGGAGAGAGAGATGTTGTGCGAAAGGCAGGGAGCTTAACCGGAAGGAAAAAAATATCCAGTTTGCTGCTCTGTACTGGGGAAAGGGTAAGGGGAGACAGAAAGAAAAGAAAAAAAGAGCAACGAATTTTGCATGCGCGAAGTACTTCTATACATGCGTAAAATCAAACGAATATGCTCCGCATTGTGCCTTGTTTTGCGAAGACGTAACCCCACTTGGTCAGCTTGTGCAGGCTATCATATCTGCGACTCAACGTCGATCAAGGACAACCGACGTCTCCTGACCTAAAAAATGTACTTGGACAACGGTGGCGTGATACACCTCCATTTCGAGCAACTAAAGCAGTTCTGAACTTCCTCATACCGTGACACAGGTCTCGCGGAAATACCTCAGCCTGTTTACTGTTTTGCTGTCTTCCATGCATCAATTCTATCCATCGCACACCTTGTATGTTCCGTAATTCTTCACCATACCTATCCGGATTAGCTAAAGGTGTGGCGCCAGGCGAGTCTCTGTAGTACTCATTAAGCGACACGTGTCTCAAAAGTCCATGTCTAACACGAGCAACCCACATACACTGCAAATACAAACCTGCAATTGGATCGAGCAATGGCAGGCTCCGTCACACTCGTCGGCAACCATGAGGGACGGTTTGAAGCATGGAGCACAATTAAACAAGGACACAGGAACACAAGAACAAACGGACACTAGCGAAAAGGACAAGAGAAACACAAGGTCAAACAAGGACAAACGGGCACAATAAGCGCTCATGTCCATTTTTCATTTACTCCTTTGTCTCTGCATCCTGCTACACCATGTTCCAAGGCATTCCACGATGACAAACTAACAAGCCAACAACGGTACCCTCATGAGGGATAGCCAATAGACGCGCCATATCCGGAGTGAAATAAAAAAAAAAAAGAAGAGAGGCAAAATAAGACAAGAGCGAAGTTTCCCGTCGCGACTCCCCGCCACCTCGGTCGTTAGAAGGCACTTTCAACCCTTTCCCCGACGCCCTTCGCTTTACGTGTAAGCAGCCGAAACGGACCCGGGCTCTGATACGTGAAGTCTCGTGCAGAGAGCGCGAGATCGGAGGAAACGCGTCCCCGGCACCGCCGCGGGGCGTTATCGCCGTCGACTCCGGCGACGACGGTTGTTATACCGGCGACGCGCACCGCTACAGGAACTGCGGAAATCGTCTAATTAGGTCCCGACCGTGTACACACACCGCCGTAGTACGCACAGAGGCCGGAAGCGACCGCTCTCGGTGTGCGACGAAGGCGAACACGGGTTTTCGCCTTTCGCGCCATTATCCGTTTAGCAGCCGTTCTATAGGTACCTCCAAGCGTGTAGCGTTTCTGTAACAAAACCTGCGGTTCGATCCTTTGGCTGTATACCACGGGACCGAAGAGTTACTAATTATTTACGTATGCGAATTTGTCGACAGTCCCTGTGCTTGCAGCTGCAAGCTTTTTCGCGGCTTAACATTTTATTAATAAATGTTTCAGAAGAGTCATATGTGTAGTAATGATAAGCAAAGATAAATGTCTTGCTGTCTCTCTAATCGAGAGTAAATGCAAGCGTGAAATGCTGCAGGCAAAGCAGAACTGAAAATAGTCGCTTGCCTCGTCTGGGCCAAACACTATACAGTCGAACCTGAACCGAATTAGAGCACCCGAATATAACGAATTCGGGTAGAGTGAAATACGTTCTATATTGAACAAATGAAGTTCTCCATTTGCACGTGAAATGGATGTTTTATAACGAATACTAACTGGATATACCGAAATCAGAGCGCGCGCGACTTGTCACCAAACATGCCGCAAACGCACTGCTCGGCCGCCTCTGGGTTACAGAACTGTCTCCTTGTAGCCGCACCACCCAGCCGCGCCACCGCGGATCCACCAAGCCTTATATAGTCGCTGTGCTTTACCATAACTACATATCTACTCCCACAACCTTGGCAGTGCCAGGTTGCCACGGTCGTACAGGGGTCACGATCCTCGGCTGCTGACACGAAAGATGCGGGTTCTCCAAGTCGCGGAGGCCGCATTGTTGATGGATGTGAAAACGCCAGAGGCCCGAATACTGTGCATTCGAAATTATCCGACTTCTTCATTACGGCGTGCGTCAATCATATATCGTGGTTTTGGCACGAAAAACCCCAGCGATTATTATTACTGTGCGCTGGCATTCCGGCGCTCATTCATGGAGCCATACGAGCTATAGTTTCCCAGGTGAGAATCATTGCTTAACTGCAAGTATGTGTGTACTTTTATGAGCACGGTAAATTACTTGTTCAGTAATAATTCATAGCAAATGGCATGGCTCTTAGCGCTTTTTTCTCCGCTCTTCACAACATCGTGCATAACGTGGACGCTGGAATTCGTTAAAAGCGTTGCTCGGCTATATCGAAATACTTGATATATCGAACAAATTCCAGAAAATCACGCTGTTAGTAATAACCATGGTGTACTGCATCCGCGGCTCGTTGGACGCTGCTGGCGTGGTCACACAGCGTGGCGACATCTCTCGAGGATGACCTCAGAAATAACATAACCATTATTAGATTCAATCTTTGGGCTGCGTCTAAGCACAATATTAAAATCGGTTCTACACTACACCTAAGACTATCGCTCTCACTACGGATGCTTTCTTGAGGTCTTAGCCTTAGTTGGTTTCCATTTGTTGGATTCCATATCCTTTCAAAATGCTAAATAGATAGAATGTTTCGCTTGACCTGTCGCCGTACCCTCTTGTATTAAAAAATTCGACGTCTCGGAGAAGTCAGCAATGCACCGCTTAGTTGGCATTTGCAGCCTGTATTACGTGAACTGCAGACAAACGAGTACACAGATCATACGCAAATTGATGACTACTGTTAACCGAGTTAGGATAATGTTAACGGGAGTTAGGCTGGCGCCTGTCAGGGGCTATATTTGATAGCCCATTCCCCTATGTTCCCACTCCCCTTCCGCAGTGTAGTAATGAGAGTAGGCCAGGTTTTTCGCTTCACATCCCCCCCCCCCCCCCCCTTTTCCTTTTTCCTTCTGCTACAGTAGCAAACTAAGCACGAGCGAGAGCTTGACTAAAGCAATTTCAGAGAGGAGGACCGAACGGAGGAGGAAATTTGTCATCTCTTTCCCCACAACTTGAGCCGAAACGGGAGGCTACCCGCGCAGTGTATACGGGTACACAAGAGCACGTTCCATACGGAAAGCAGCAGGTATTTTAGTGACTGTCATATTCACATTTTCCCGTTGCATATTCAGCTTCCAGCGGAAACGTGTCGCGTAGAAGAGATGGTATATAGCAATAGAAGAAAGTGGTACAGCAAGCAGATGATTTCACTATCAGCGACAGAGCATATGGGGAATACAATGGGCCCGCAATGTCTACATGGCATGTTTTTCGAAGTGTCTTTTTTTCCTTAAACATTCTTTTCCGCGCGCCTTCATCACGCCACTTTTAAGCTGATCGCAGCGCACCTCGCGAGAGCTTCACCGATTTGCGAACGCCACCAAAGTAATTTACGGCGTGTTTTCACCGCTACACAGCCTGCCTCTGCACTTCTTTCCTGGGGCGATCGACGCGTACTTGCGCGATCTGCAGCCGGCGCCACCACCGCAACCTTCTTCGACCATGAGATTACGGCCGGAACCTACATAGGGCAAGATAGAAACAACAGAAACGCGAACCAGGCTGCAGCATGAGCTCTCGCAAAGCGCCTGCCGTGGGGGTCGGTCGGTCGGCGCTGCGCCATTAGACTAATGCCCAAGTTTGGCGCAAGCAGCGTGCTCTACAGCGTACACGGGCTACCGAAGGCACGCGGCGCGGCGCCGTCGCGAGCGGTGGCTACGCACAGCCGCCGCCTCCGCACTCTCGGAGCCCAGACTCGGCAGGACGTCCCGAAGGTTGGCAGCGTCAGGCTCAGCGGGGGTGCGATCCCGCCGGCGCCGACACCGAGCGCGCAACGCGCGCTGGGCTCCGGTGTGGCAACGCCGCCAAAGGAGCGTAAGCGAGATAAAGAAACCGAGGGGGGCGTTAAAGAAGCAAGTGGATACGGCGACAGCGGCTCCATCAAAGTCGGCCTCGCTCGTGTGGCGTGGGGGGGGGGGGGGGGGGCTGCAGTCTGTGCCTTCTAGTACACGCAGCTCGCTCTGTATAAGCGCAAACTCGGCAACACCCTATAGTATACGTGGTGCTAAGTGCGTGTGCTATCGCACATCAAGGAGTACGTTTACGCGGCAACGGCTTAGTCGTGGAGATCCGGCCGGCGGTTCCGTGTTACGCGTGGGTGGTGGCGAGCTGTTATGTGCATGTATACGCTAGCACGGGTGTATTTGCCCTAATTGTTTATCAGACAGACGTGGTCGCCTTTGAGAATGAGAGGTGCCAAGCTCGAGTAAATCACCACAACTCTCTCTCTCGCTATATATACTTCTGTTGTTTTACCAGAGGTGACTGGCGATTCAAGGTCAATCAAGCTGTGTGCAGGTGACAATTGTTAAAATTGGAAATACGTGCAAGCTTCACTATCGCAGGGGTGTCAGCTCAGCTAGCGCGCCGCAGTAAGGAAATTTATTCTCACAAGGGTAGCGAATGAGCAGTGAACAAATTTAAATAAAGAGAGAGAGAGAGAGAGGCTGAGAAAACTGTCCGCTGACGTTTACATTTGAAAGGCCTTTCCAGTATCTCACATACGGGTCTTCAACAAAAGCGGTTCGGCGTCAGGATTTGCGAAACACATAGATACCGATCTCCAGAATGAAAATTATATGGACACTGATTATGATCGGGTATGCCGTTAGCGAAAGGTCCGCAGGGCGCATTTGGCTTGTTCCACTCGAAAGTTCGTATATTACGGCGCAATATATGGCCACAAACTGCAGCTTGACTTTCTGAGAGAAGTGATGATGCGCAGAAGCGAACGTGCATAACAGTTTCTCCTTGTACAGCGCTTTCTCGAGTGTATACGAGAGGGGGGCGGTGCATTGAAGCATTGGACTTCCGATGAAGATGTATACGCCTGCAGATATTTCACGAGCATGAGCGTATACCATACTTGCAGTGACCATTCTAGAATAGTTCGGTAACTATAGATAGATAGTTCGCAACAAAGCACGCGACTACACCGACGCTTCTGCGCCATATGTACGTTGAAAGACCGAAGAAGACTGAACCAGACAACGCCAGCAGACCTTTTTATTCCGGAGGTACTCGCCAGCTCCAAGCACGAAGAGGAGGAAGAACAGGGATGATGATGGCTATGTACAAATGAGGTCGATGAAGTACGTTGAAAGTACTCACGATACATATTCGCTACTGAAAATCTTTTGCTAACGTATCGTGTTCACACACCGAAACTTCACGCCTCCGGTGTTTGTCAACGCAAGAAGCGTTTTGCGTATATAGAATATAAGCAGCGCCGCCGCACTCCCATGACGTTGCCGCTATTCTGCGCGCACAAGGAAAGAAGCATGCATGTGCACATAAACACCTATATTGCGAAAGTGCCTAACGAATTCAAAGCTATGCAGGCCAGATATCCACCCACGAAGAACAGCTGCGCATATAACGTCGGAAGAAATATTTCAAAGTTCAAACCTCGCAAATACTGCGTAAACCTTGGCTTAGCTGATAAACTGAAATTTAAATAACAGCGCCGTGTCCTAATTGTTTTTTTTTTCTTCGCGTTTTAGGCGATGCTTTTATCACTGTAAAGGTACACAGTTACATACGTAAGGGTGTTAAATTGTGCTAATATTGAAGAAAATCCGCGGGTACTTTACGGGAATCCAATTACGTTAGTATTGTTTATTTTCGGCCTGACAATCTCAGGCTATTTTTAAAGTGAGATCAAGCAATCAACTATTGTCAAATAATTGGCAAACATTTAAAGTGCGGAAAAACTGAGACCACTGCGCTATACTTTTCTGTACATACACTAAGTGGACACTACAGTTGACATGCTGTACAACTTTTTCATTGACCATGTCGCGTTTAAGCCCCGCCACGGTGGTCAAGTGGTTATGGTATTCGGCTGCTGATCCGGGGGTCGCGGGATCGAATACCGGCCGTGGCCGTCGCATTTCGATAGAGGCCCATGTACTGTGCGATGTCAGTGCACGTTATAGAACGCCAGGTGGTAGAAATTTCCGGGGCGCTCAATTATACAGCGTCTCTCATAATCAAATCGTGGTTTCTGGACGTAAAACCCCGAAACCAACCATATCGCGTCTAGCGCAACACCTTAAAGGTTGGCTAACTAATCACTAATATTTGATTTGCTGTGCGCGTTTAAAACCAGTCACAGGCGGTCAAGAGGGCAATAAACAATGCTAATGCGGTTGCATTCTTTAGCTGGCTTGGCGCAAGTTAATCGAAACGCCTTGTATAATTACACCATCGCAGATCCGCTGATGCTCTTAAGTACATGTACGCCGGTTTGGGTGAGCAAGGCGCAACACCTCAACCTTGCTGAAAAAGTTTGCGCACCTTTGTGGCCCTGTCAAATTTCCGGAGCCCTCCACTGTGGCTTTTCTTTCCTTTCCATCTCTTTCACTCCATTTCTCACCCCCAAAGACGCTTAGCCATGCACATAGGCTGCAGAAATTAGCGTCCTTTCTCTAGCCGAACCACAATCATCATCATCATCATCATGTCGCGTGCAAGCTCGTAGTGCACGTGCCTTCTCATGGACGTCGCAATAACCACCAGCTGGCACTCGCGCGCCTTTGCATAATCACTGGCACCAGCATCGCCAGCAGCCCGTCTAAACCCGCTGCAGCTCAGACGCCCAAATTTCTCCAATTAACCCGGCCGTGTGCTAACTGCTGCCGCGTTATCTCTGCAAAGTTCTGTTTTATACTTAGCATTCGGTCATGATAAGGTCATCGAAATTAGTTGACAGGTGCGAACCGGACCACGCATGACAACGATGGCCATATGTTATGCGGTAACAGAGGCCTTGGTACGAAAGGAAGTCGGGAGCGTCCGCTTGCAGTTCATACGTGCGTCTCTTTAACACTCCTATAACACCCCTTTAACACCCAAACCTTCGCATACAGATTCGTGCCACATTCGCCGTTGTAACTTAGCGGCTAAGGTGTTGGCTTGCTAGTCTGGAGGTCGCGAGGTTGAATCCCTGCCACAGCTGCCGCATTTTGACGGGGGCGAAATGCCGAAAACACCCGTATAGTACTTAGCTTTACACGCACTTGAAGGAGACCCAGGTGGTCAAAAATTACTCCGGAGCTCTCCCCTATAGTGGACGTTCCTTATAACCATAGCGTGGTAGAGGCACGTGAAACCCTATCGATGATTATTAGATTCGTGCCAGGACACCTCCACGGCAAGTCGACTGATCGCCGAGAGAGAGAGGACACGATTCTCTTCACATGATGAAGTCAAATTTGATACTTTCGTTAACGAGCCACCCAATCTTAATTGCTCCCGCGCGTCGTCCGCAAGCTCCACAGTTCTTTAAGATACCGGACAGAGGCGCGAATGATCTCAGCTGCCTCAACGTTATCTATACAGTGAAAATGAAGTTAAGTCGGTGATAGAAAGGACGCTTAGAAAATGATGAAAAAGCAAGAGCTAAGAAAGCTGGTAAGGCAATGCCTTGAAGTTCCCTTAACATGTCCTTCCCCTCGCTCCACTTCTTTATTCGTTCTTGGCGCTCGGAACACAGAGATCGTTATGCATATAAGCACGTGCGAAACGGCCGAGAAAAGCGCACAGCCTCAGCGGCCGGCAAAGCTGTCCACGAGCGGCGTCCTGGAAATCTTTAAGGAGGGCTGCCAATTAAGCTAAAGATAACGAGGAGGCGCGAAGTGGCCGATCCCCCTGTCCCTGCACATACTCTCGCTTGAAGATAGATAAAAGCTATATGCCGCCCAGCGACCGCTCGCCTGATGGAAATGGATCACCCAGCGCGCCTGCTCGCGCACATACGCAACGTGCGAAGGGGGGCAGAGGTTTTTGCCTGCACGGTGTCACGCCCACCCGGGAGTGATAAGGAGTATCGCGATACTTTTTTTTTTCTCGCGTTAATGTTAAGCTACAAAGTCTTGAGTGAAAGCGTAAGTATAGCAGCTTGCAAAACCAGAAAAAAAAAATCGAAATAAGAAAACGAAACGTAATTTTAGTTTCTTCGAGGACTCGTGCACTGGCTCGACGCATGCCTTCCGCATGTTCAGTTCTTGTTGCAACTTGACTGCCGTGACAGTTGCGCACAGAAGCACAGCTGGAATCTTAACGTAAAACGTTAAGAATAACAGTGCCAAAAAAAAAAAAGGAAAACGAACGTACTTCGATTCACCAATTTAACCTCACTGAAGCGACAGGGGTCACGTCGCCCAACCAGAATATGCTAGCCAGCACTAAACGTCGGCAATCATTTAACCCTGTTTAGCCAGCATTAGCCATCGTAAGATCCAAGACCAGCCATAGTTTATTCAACGTTGCCCAACATTGTGCAGCATCAACTGGCAGTAGGCGAGTAAGCAGAACCAGCTCGAAAGCGGGCTTTTGTAATTGATACATCATCGACAAAACTCGAAGCAAGTGTATGAAAGATGCTAATCGAATTATGAGAGAACCAGAAAGTCGATACTCCGTTGTATCAAGCTTCTGATGTTCTTCTTCCACGCGACGCAGACTGAATTTATACAGCCTCTATCCAAAGAAGCGTCAGAGCACCAAACGTCGATAGCGCGCATAGAGGAATACGTATCTCTAGGGCGCATCTGGTTATCGTTACTGATAAGCAGATACGAGTTCTTCCCTTCACTGCATTGCACGAAAGCGTGAGACGGAGTATCACTACATTGGAGGCGAATCAACAATGCCTTTTAGCGGACACTAAAGGAAAAGATTAAGTTTGGCTAGATCGATATTTTACCTGTCTTGAAGCCTGTCACCGCTTTCTGCTCGCCAATAAACGATTAATTTGCGTCGGAAACTATACCACACGAAAGTCCTGAGTGTCGCCGCTCAGTCTGAATCGCCCCCGCCGAAAAGAGCAGTTCACATCATGATCTCGGCTGCCGACACTACAGTATACTACTGCGCAGCTCCACGGCCATAATATTTAGCAAATGAGGTTACGAGACGTTCATTTATTGCCAAAGTTTATCTAATTAATTTTTCATTTGTGACCGGAGCATTAATAAGTACATATAATAAGATGAGCTGTCGTCGTTTAGGAAAGGTACGCACAGAGCGGGACAAATGGTGCCGCTTTAATTCATAATTTCGACGTTTTCTCGCCCACCAACTGCTCTGTTCTCGCCGGGAATTGTGAACTGTTCTTGACATAAACCTAATCTTTCGATCTCGCTCAACTTAATGTTTGCTTTTAGTGTCCCTTTAATTCTTTCGTCAGAGCTGTTTGCCACAGGCCGGGTGCCTTCACGAATGAATGGACAGAGCCACCGTTGGCTGGACACCTACCCTTACAAAAAGTTCCATAGCGTATAAAGCATAATCTCCCTTCGATTGCAGGAAACATAGGAGTAACACCGGTTTCATTCTTGTGCTGACAGTGTTGCCACTTCAGTTCAATTTATCGCGGTTTATTCGATCGATACCTTTTCGAGTACGCTTATCTGAAATATATATTTCCTCCAGTGAAAACAGAAAATTCATCATGCGCGGCATAACAGACAGACGAGACATTGCTCCATCGCAGCATACGATATATAGGCACACACGCTGGGCTACGTCTTGAATTCGCATTCACACATGCATAAGACAGAAAGCACCACGTTGATAACTGTTATGAACGATATTTAAAGGCGATAAAATATGTACAGAAAAATAAATGCCAGATTCACGTCGATACAAAGCATCTTTTGTCCGACCGCTATATCGAGCTCCAGAAAGGTGCACACGCATCCTCTTCTCGGTTATTCCCGCCTTCACCAGATCACCCTTTCTCTTTTGTTTTACAAAATTTCTCGTTTGATGTTTTGTTTTCTTTTTCTCCTTCTCTTATTCAATGCACCTTCGCAAGGCAGCGCAGATAAGTAAGCACCGTTCGTCCTTCCCTCCCTGTGGCCGCGCGTGCATGGGATAATGAACGGTAACGTACTAATCTTCGCGGCAGCCGTGACGGCTCACAAATATTCATAACGGACGCCATTAATGGCCACATATCCGCGGCATGAAATTGTAATTACGGACAGCGGCTGAGCGTCCCCAACACGCAGTTGTCTTCGGCAGCGCGATACGCCTTCCGAGCGGTATACGCGTGCGGCCTGCAGGGCTTTCCAGGTTTTTCACCTGCCACGCGAAATAAACGTCGCAACCGAGACAATCGACTTCAATAAAAGGAAGAAAAATAAAGTATAACGAAAGAGCGGACACAGCGAGCTAAAAAAAAAAAAAAAGTCGGGCTTAAAAATAATGCTGCCAGGTCGGCAGACAAAACAAACAGAACCCAAACAGAGTGCGTCGTATATATAATACACGGGTGCCACCTTTGTGCACTTGGCTCTTCCGATCGCGATGTGTTGCTGTCCTTTCCTTTTTTTTTTCGTCGTCTTTGTGGTGTTTCTTTTTTTTCGTCTTCTTCTTCTTGTTTAACGCTGAGCGTCGTCGCCACGAGGTTGGGGACGGTGACTGAACGTATTTATGCAGATACATCGGCGGGGTTTTTATTTATACTGTGCGGGGGGGGGGGGGGGGGGGCGGAGAATGACGTTGAAGGGCCGGGGATGCGGTTCCTTTCATTAAACAAATGAGAGCTTCGACCACAAAGGAAACAACGACGGAGCCGGGGCTGTCTGGTGCAAGCTCTGCGGTGAGCACCATAACAGTCACGCGTTCAATATGCATGTGTTCTGTTTTTAGTTCGTTGTGTTCTGAGGACAATGAATCATTATTTGCGGGTCGTTAAAAAAAGGTGTCCCCGCTACCACCACCGCAATATCTGCACATCGCGGTATTGCTACCGGAGATATTTTTTTATCTGATTTTTTTTCTTTGCGTGCTCACCCTCGTTAATCGTGATAAAAACGTAACGCCGCACAATGAACGGCTTTATAGCCTTTTACTACAACTTCTTTAGTGCTTTTTGTTATCTCAGCGAGAAAGATAAACGCAACTCAAATGCCGCACAGGCTTGTCACAGTGCTAGAAATTGAATGTCACGGATGTCTCGCGTTCAAGTGGATGAAAGGCTTTCGAATAAAATTTTCGCTTTCACCTTTCCCCTGTGCGGAGGTTGTCAGTGCCGGGCGCATTGTGCAAGTGCAAGCAGCAAATCTGAAAGATCCACATCAACGGATGTGCTTGTATTTTACAGCGGGTGAAATGAGCGCGCACATATAGTCACAGCCAATATATGTATTCATGCATTGATTAGTGAACAATGAGTTGATGACATCGCAGCTGATAAAAAGCAAGAAGCAGTGCTGTGTCGTAACGGCATTGCATGTAAACAGAAATTGGGAGGTGTATAGGTAACGGCAGTGTCTCGAGGCACTGAAAATATGTACGCGCCAGATGATTGTACAGTGAACCACGCACCTCAGGGAGAAGGACGGGACGGAAGAAGTTCGGAGAGGAAAATAAATGGAGTTTCGCGCACTGTACCATCACAAGTCAATCTACAACAAGGAGACATGCACGGGAACAAAAACACGCCAATGTAAACTAGATTAAAAAAAAAAAACAACAGAAATATACACCTCCTATAAGTGAACTTACAAACGTTATACCGACTTAACGCGCGCAACTTCCGATATTATCTATGCAAGCGACGTATATACGGAAATACTAAGGCAGGTCAAATGATCGTACGCGCGCGACAGTTCGGCGCAAGACCGGGCGCCTTGTGCATGCGTTACGGGCATCCGGGTATATAATGTTACGGAGTAGGCTCCTTCCGTCGTTTATGAAGCGTCCCCTCCGAAGCCTCTCCGGCCACGTCGACCAACAGCCAACCCATCATCTATCCAGAATGGAGAGCGCGTCGTTTCCTCAAAACAACCGCGTGATTACGGCCTGCACCAATATAACGGTCTGCCTCTCGATTTTTTTTTCTTGCTTCTTCATTCCTCTGTGCTTTTCTTTTTTTCTTTTCTTTAGAACTTCAGCACTTACTCTGCTGCATCTCTCGCCGGGGCGCAGGGTCTACAGTGGCAGCAACAACGTGTCATAAAAAATATTTTTGTTTTAAAATAAAGTACGAGGAATGAAGTAAAACGAGGAATAGCCACGAAGAGAGATTGTGACGGAAAGCTCTTCGGGACGGCTTCGCCGCGAGTATGGGAAAAGATTTCACGTCTTCGACGACGACGTCACTTTCAATGCCGCGAAGACGTTGAGCTCGCGCGACAACAAAACGAAGAAAAAAAAAATAGGCGACAGTTTCTTTTTCTGAGTTTAGAGAAAAGAGCCGAGGGGCGGCGGCTGTTTCGGAGGATGATGAGGCCGTGCTGGGATGTCGGGGAAGAAAACTGCGGAAAGAAGCTTGAATGGAGTGGGAGAGGTAGAGAGCGTTTGTACGAAGTGGCGACTGAGACAGAATCGGGTGAAAGGGGGGGAAAGCTAAACGGGAGCGAAAGGGGAGAAGCAACGCCGGGGATAGACAGGGTGGCGAAGGAATCCGAAGGGACGACATAGGACCGCTATCATGGGCGGAGCTTTAGATGCTCCCATGGTTTTAAAGATGCGCGTTTCGCAGCCACGCGGCAACGGCAGTCGACTGAGCCGTCCCCAAAAACTCGCGACCGGGCTTTGAACAGCTGGGGCGAGGGTTTGTTGAAGGCGAGTGAATCGCGGGATTGGAAAGCAAGTGGACACGTATGCTAATGGTTCCCGGAGGCGGGAACAGTCCCGCCGGGACAACACACACATACAGTGGAAGAGGAAGACGAAGGGTTGGCGGAAGAAGAAAGTGGCGTGCTGTGTCGACCCGCCCGAAAGCGGCCGGACGATCGCCGAGCTGAGAAAAGAAAAACACGCCGGATAGCTCGCGCGCGAGCGCGCTTTCATTTCGCTCTTGTGACGTCAGGCGCGGGAGGCGCATCAAGCGCTCGAAGCTCAGTTTGTTTTTAAGTTTCCCGCCGCCCGGCGGCGCTCGCGTCAGTGCTTAGCGTGGCCGCCGGACAGTGACGACCGATGAAAAGAGGCTCTTCGCTGTTCCGTTTTCAGGGGACATTGGGCTTTAAAAAGGGCCTTCTGTACGCTGGCCCGATCGACTGCTAAAGCTGCGAGCGACTCTATAGTCACCAAGTTCGTGTACTACACTTTTACGTTCATTCCATAGAAGCAAGAAGTACGGAAGTTGGCAGTACTCTTCGACGGCCGATTTTTCGCTGAACGACCTCAAGCGACCAAGTCCGTAGTCTGTGTGACGAGAAAGCCAGCTAGCCATCAGTGCGCAAACATGGAGACTGAACATGGCCGTCTCGGCCACCAAAATTGACATGAACTCTGTAACTACGTGAGACATCATAGCAAATACCTATTCTACGCTACCGAATAATCTCGCTCTTAATATAGGTTATCTGCACTCGGCTGGCTAGAGTTCTGCGTAAGGGAGGCAAATAACATAAACCGCGTAACTCGCTAGAGGTACTGACGCATCTCTCGCGGCATAATATATCATTCTACACGAGATACTCCTCCTCGCATGAGGGACCCATCCGGAGCAACCTCGTCTACCGCATCTACTTTTCCCAAGCTTTCGCTTCACCGGCAATGACGAGACCGCGTCGCGTATACCCAGCGGAGGTGCGCCCAGAGACACGGACACCGATGCCAAAGGCAAGGATCCTAATTAAACGCGCAGAAGCAGAAGTAAGGCGCCCGGTATATCAGGACGACATACAACGCGCAGCATATATCCGTATCTATAGACACGTGTATATAAACATTATGTGCGTATGTGTGCAGTACGTGCGCGTAGGGACACACACAAATGCGACCGAGTGCAGCTGGGCGTGGCACATCGATGGCCGACTCAGTACGTTGTTCGCTCCGCTGACTGCGCGTGGGACCAAGTTGCTCTCTTTTGAGACGAGGTATGGGCCTGGAGAAGAGCACATACCGACAAGCTGGAGGCCTGTTGGGGGAGGCTACAGTTAAGGCGTATATAGGTGTCCGTCGCGCTGTTCGAAAGCTGCCACATTAGGAGCACGCGGTATATATTAATCTCTAATAAGAGTACGTGTTTTTGGACTCTCTTGTGTACTTGTATACAAAGACGCGTTCGCGGATCTGTGCAAGTGCACCTTAATTGTCTTCATTTATGCGGAACGTAGCGGGTGTTTGCGATACTTGTATGTTTCCCGTGTTTTTCAAGAGTCTATGCGTTATCAGCATTGTTTTTCATGTGAAGACGAGTAACGTCCGTCATTACGGGCACCGATTATTCCCATAAACGACATCCACGGAGAAAAGGAAGAAAAAGGAAGAGGAGGTGTAAACAGAGAATACCTTTGTACTTGAGATCTTTGGCGTCGTCACTTTCTAAGACGGCTGTGCCAAGCATGGGTGTTTACAAATACGGAAACTCAGCTTAAAGAGCGACGACTTGTTGCGCGCGCATCGTTGATGATACGCGCGCTTCCTCCGTTTCATTTGTTCCAATTCAGGGGCCGAAGGTGACGCAAGGGCATAGCAGAAAGCAAGAACGTGATGAACATGCAGCGCGGGGATGTACAGAAAGCAAGGAAATATTACCGAGACAGAGAAAGGAAACTATACGAAGCCATCTCGAAAGACGACAGTCACGGCAAAGCCCGCAGTCAAGTGCACGAAGTGATTGGAGCGCGGTACACATCTCAGGGAAGGCGGTTACTGGGATTGCTCTTCGAGCAGGACAGTGCACATTCACGAAGCAAGAACCGAGAAAAGCCACCGGGAGTGACCACGGCCTCTGCCATATACATGAGGCAGGGACGCAACGCGGTAAAGACACAGCTTTCGCGTGACATCAATATCTCTCCGCAGGCCGTTCACGTCCCGAACTGCGCGCATGGACGAGCACCACCGTATATACGCGATCGACGAGACACTTGCGCAAAAAGAAAAGCGAAAGGAAAGAAAAGCCCGACATGCTTGTGCCTTCTGGACCCTCACGCGTTGTCCTCCTTGCATGTACATACGTTCGTTTGCTCTATTCGTCTTGCCTATATGTCTACACTCGGTAAGATGAACTGCGCTGCATGCGACAAGGGTACACGGTGGTCACTGTTGGATCAGGTTGTTAGGTGCAGCGTTCTGACGACTCCGACAAGGTGGTTTCTTCATCCAGGAACCGCAGGACGGTTTCTTCACAGTGGCGTAGACATTGGGCTCGGGTCACGTCCTTTGCTGTGAAGCGCGTTTAGAGGCTGGATTTAAATTTATGGATAGGGTATACATACGGTGCAGACAGCAGTATACGTGCCTGATATATGTAGCCTGTAAATTTAGGTTGTGTGACGAGCGACAGGCGGCCTTAGCCTAATGGTCAAGGCAGGCAATTACTTCGCTCGGGAGTCTGACATAGTGTCACTAAGAATGTCCGCCAAATGCGTATCAACAGATTTTTCACTCACCGCTTGGCCGTTGGACTTTGAGCCCATAAGCTCAGAGGTAGACTAGCTTTTTTTCATTGCATTGCGGGCACTTTCAGTCTGTTTCTGCGGCCTGTACAAACTACACATTAGAATTGCTTATGCTCAGAGGCAACTTGCGTTTCATTGAAAGTTATAAAGCATGGGAATTACAGCATTCCAATGTCAAACACATTTTCTCCATTTTAAACCGGCTCCACTTTATCCATACAACAAGTAAGAGCCTCTTCGCTAGCTAACTACTTTCCATTCCAAACGCAATCGGAAGGATGCCGTCGGTTATATATAAGGCATGCTGTATACCTTTCCGCACCGAATAAGCTCTATCAAGGCGACGGAATAAGCTCCGCGTTGACTGAAGTTACGTGGCTCTTTCTCTTTCGGAGAACACTGTACGGAAATAACGGTCACCGACGAGGCGGCGGTGAAACAAGCAGACTTCGGCATCGGCTTGCGCCGCGTCCTTTCCTGGAGACTGCACGACAGTCGGCGCGTCAGCAGCACGCACCGGTCGTTGCGTCGTCGCACCGTCGTCGAGGGAAGAGGGGGCCACGCGAGCTCTCTTCTCACCGTGGGCCGCAGCGACGGCGCTCACCGCTGCAGCTGACACCTGAGCCCCACCCAGGACGACGAGAAGGCGGTCAGGAACGTGGTCCGTCCGTAGGCTCCCCCAAATCAATTGGGTCGAGGGAGCCGTCCCACCTGTCTACCGCAGTCGCGCCCGGGTCCAGCCGCGGTGCATGGCCGCTTTCTGCCGCCAGGCCTCCCCCCGCCCCCCTTACCTCGCACTCTTTCATCCCGGCACTCGTCCGCGCCGCTTCTTTCCCGAGTTGAGTTGCACCGTGGTGCTATACCGTGTGCACGGCTCTGAGGAGCAGACAAACGCAGACCGTCCGCGCCCGATTGGAGGGAGATGGATTCGTTTTCGAGGCCCCGATGAGTTGGACGCGTGCTGCGCGGAGTAGCCTCCCTTATATAGCGCCACTTTGCCCTTTACAGCCAAGCGGGGACGGGCGGAACGCGCAGAGAGAGCACATCTGCATATAACCCAGAGCGAGTCACTCTCCCAGATATGTTTGCATTAATAGCTGCCACTCACGACGGTTCTCTCCGATCTCCTCACCTCACTGCTCTAACGTTTGCTTTTTCTTTCTTTCTTTCTTTCTTTCTTTCTTTCTTTCTTTCTTTCTTCTTTCTTTCTTTCTTTCTTTCTTTCTTTTTTTTGGGGGGGGGGGGAGGGGGGAGGGAGGTTGCCCCACATCCACCTCGCTGTGGTGTCTGTAAAGAGGGTGCTGCTTCAGGAATGGACGGCATGACAACGCGAGCTGGGCGAGACTGAATGGTGGTTGTATCGAAAATACCTATTACCGAGCATGCTCTGTTGACACGGATGAAATAAACGCTTCATTCCCTCATGAGTGTTGCTAAACTTAGTAGTGCCAAATTTTGGGTTAGTCAGGGATTGTCCTTGTCTGTCTAATTTCGTTCTCGGGGAAACGTCGCGCTGGTTGTAAATCAGAGGGACCGAAGTACGTTGGTCTCGTAAGTCCAACACGCGCATGTAATACATTAAAGGAAAAGCTTGCAGTTGTGTATTAGCACATATATCCTCTTTCTTGTCTTTTGTTACGTGCTCTACACGCCCTAATCGTACAAGTCAAATGAACTTTTTGCGAATCTCGGTAAAGTTATGGTGGCATGCTCAGCTCACAGTATCAATATATCGTGCTTCTAAAAGCAGCGCACTGAATTTACAGGCCGTAGTCTACCCGATGACACTCAGAACGATGGCGCGCTCCTGCGCAGTATTCTACAATAATAAGTACATGGTTGGTGCTGCCGCATTCTGCAACCACTTTCCTGATTAAAGAAACCTCGAACAGGCACGCCTTAGTTTCCATAGTTAAGCTAATGAGCCGTCGTAACGAACAAATGCAAGGTCAATTAAATGAAATAGAAATTTCTCACTTAAGCCGGAGGACTTGCCATACTCACAGATAAACCTTTCTAAATGTTATATAGTGAGCTACGTGCATGACAAAAGCAGCGGACAGAAAATGATGTATTATTGATGAATATTGTCATATCACATCAATAATATCTTCGCTACAAAGGCGCGAGTCACACAGCTTCGGAAAGGACTGAATTTCATCCTACTCTTTATAGAGTCCGATCATTAAGCAAACTAGAAAAAATAGCGAAGGCCACCCTAGGGGCACTGTTACATTAACACCACCGGAGCAGGATACAGAACTCTCAACTTCAAGCCATCCACTTGACAAGCCAAACGAGCTCTCCGGAACGAGTCGCTGGCCGTGCATACAGCGGGTGGAGATATAAGCTTGTGGGAGGACTGGAGAGCCGCGAAAGCGACGGCAGTCGTGGTACAAGGTCCGACCTCGAGCGCAGCAAGGCCCACCCATCACCGTTTCAAAGAGTCCGGCCACTCGCCCGTAAGGTTGAAGGGTGCGCGCACAACGAATGACCACCACGACCATCAGTCGTCGCCCAGCACACAGATTGTGAGGGTATATACGTTGCGAGCCCGCCAGGCATCGCCAGCCTCCTCCTCGGCAGAAAACGTCTCCGCGGTACATGGCACACAAACTTTCGGGTAGCGGGGCTCTCGTGCATAGAAAAGTGCTCCACGAAGAAGCAAGCCGTGTATCGCCGAGTGCCGGCAGTGCCTCAGGGACAAAGAGCGTGCGTAGGTTGGGGGGAAACTACGCACCGTAGTCAAGGGAAGGCCAACCGTACATAGCGGCGGTGGCACGCTCTGTATTTCGGGAACCACACGGGCTCGTGTTTTGGCGAAGCCGCTGGAAAAAGATGGCTCGCGCTTACGCCAGCTAGCAATGAAGATGGACGGACGTCGCGACGACTTGCATCATCAGCCGCGGAGTACTTTCCCTCGCCGTCCTGTACTCGGCTAGCTCGGGAACGGTGCTGTCCTCGCTTGTCCCCCACCGGGACGCCACGTGGAAGCTCCAATGTCCCGGTTGGGAATAGCGGAACCAAGGAGGAAGGCGTGGGAGGAAGGGGTGTTTGTTTTCCTTTTTTCGAAACCTTTTATACTCCATTGATCTTTGCGCTCTGTGGATGCATCGGCTACTCAGTCGCACACTGCTACAGGCGGGGGCCTAGAAGAGACAACCCTTTACCAAGTCGCAGCAGAAATAGGAATAAAGAAACAGGACAGGAAGTTGGACGACGATCCCAACCGTGCTGGTTGTGTTCTGCCGTATACACTGCAATAACCCTTTTTCCCTTTTGTATCTCCCCACAGTTGCAGCGACCGCTACAATTTTGCATGATGCACGGTGCGCCCGAAACCTCTCACCGCTCTCCCGAGGACAGGAACAATTTACCTTTATTATTTTTAGTTCCTTGCAGCTTTGCGCCCTGGGGGAGCGTTTCTTGCGTGCCTTGTCTTTTTTTTTACTTTTTATTTCTTTTATTCCAGTGCACGCGGGCCGTGCTGGAAGCAAGCTTCCTTCCTAGATCGCTGCTCGTTCCCCGTACTCTTGATGGCTACATTTCGCTTTGCTACTGGTTTGTCCCGCTGTCGACCAAGCGCTTTAGAAAGAAAGGAAATAGGGGGCGGGGGGGGGGGGTTGAACGAACATTCATCAAGTGTCGGGCGGTCTCGGTGCGCACCCAGTAAAAAGCCTAGCTAGCAAATGCAAGGCTTACTGTATACAGGCTTGATGCAGGAGAGAAGGTAGAGGGGACGAAAAGGGAAGGCACACTTGCTCGTTTCGTTCTCTTTCGATTCTTAGTAGCGAGGTGAAGTCAAGGGAATGGCGTGGCGTCCTGCCTGGTCGGCTCTTCTCGCTTATAGCTGTGAGTATACGGAAACGCACTTTTCAGTACAGCAGTGAATGCCGCTTGCCGAGTTCCCCCAAGTGCGCTTGCGCGCGTGCCGCCACGTGTCTTCCGCTTCCGCCTGTCGATCGTTGATTGAAGAGACGTGAAGCGGCGGGCATGGGAAACAAATCGGTCACTCGGAAACGTCGTCCAGCCGGGAAGCTCGCGGAACGGGGTTATAGATGAGGATGAAGTTGTCCTGTCGCGCGGCCTCAGATTGTCGCGTATTCGGGACAGCGAAGTGCTCTAAGCCGCTTGCAGCTGGCGAAGTGAAGGGACGTACCGAAGTCATTAGAGTAGATCGACGTCACAGTGGCACACAGGGAAGCGCAGAATGAGGTGTCCGACGAATTCTAGTGGAAAAGTTCGAGCGTAATATTTTCCAAACTCAGCGTGAGTTCGCTTCCCCTTTCTCGCTGTTCGGACTTCATTAAAGTACTTTAACGAAGTGCTAGGTCCTCTGCCATGTACTTCCCATCCGTGGGACGGACTCCATATACTAGCGGCGATTCCCACACAATTCGTCCGTTTTATGCTATGTTCGTCAGCTTTACTGTCCAAGACATGTGAACTATATACAAAGAGAAGACAAACGAATCAACTAACCAGCGTGTATACCGATGTCCTGCAGTCTATCCAAACACTCTGTTCCCTGTTCTGGCGAAAAGGGACAAAGATACGACAAGGTTAAGCGACGTGATATACCATTTGGCACTATAACGCGTAAACTGATTCGCAGCCTTGCCAATCTCGCGGAACAAGTAGGCCGAGGCATATATTTGCTGCCAACAGGTGCCATATGCACCTGTTGAAAGCAGGAAACAGGGCATATAGGTGATTGGAGTGAATGTGGAAAAGCGGGAAGGTGTGAGCGCACGAAGGTGACTGCACGAGAACACCGCGTTGCATTGCCTTTTCACCCTGCTTGTGTCGCCATGTGTTTTCGCTGTGTCACATTTTACAATGACCCCGAACCATTTGGACCATCTTGCCATTGGAGGCGCTACAGAAACACTGGCCTCAGCGCATCATCGTAACCGCGCAATACGCGACATATATAGACTGGGCCAGCGAAGACCGTTATCTCTCGCGCAAAACCACATATGTCCCACAATGCAGTACGTCGCAGAACCATCATATATAGGCATGAAAGGCGGCTGAAATACGTGAAGCGTACGCACGCATACACTATATAGAAGGAACAGAACCACACATTGTCGAGGCGATCCGTGTAGGCCAAGATAGTGATGAGAATGTCGAGAACCGGCTGAAAGCGCAGGAAACAGAAATACGTTAAAGAAACAGAAATGAAGAAATGTCGAATTTAAGCGGGGGCAAAGCGATGCGGCAAGAAATCACCCGTCGGGCAGTTGGGCGAGCCGCGGGACACCAGCGGGGGCCACACTTGTACAGCCGAGAAAAGGCGGAAACGTGTCTCAAAGTTTTTGTCTCCTGTTTCGGCCCATTACACGACGTCGTCTCACCGAGCAAGGGCCACCACCGCTGTACGCCCATCGACTATATATACCGCACACGCGAATGCGCGATCATGACGACGTTGTAGAACCGCGGAATGCTCTGCAAGAACAAGAAAAAGAAAGCGAGCCTTCGCCCTCGAGCGAAATATGCATATTCAGTGTCCCGAATCGGGAAGACACGGGCAGATCGCGTTTTTCGTGTGCGCAATGCAGATGGCACAAAAGGATAACCCTCTTCCCTCGTGCTTTTCCCTTATTCCCCCGGTGCCTCCCGATTTCGCGGACGAACAAAAGGGCGGGCGAACTAAATCCGATTTGGCGGCGAAAATCGCTTCGTCGCTGAATGCTCCCGCGCAAGACGACGTCTGTCTCCAGTTTTAGTTTTCCATACACCTCCTTTCTTTTTCTTTCTTTCTCTCCACGCGTGTAGCCATAGCTGCGAAGAGCTAAAGCAGCTGCTTGCCAGGCCGCGAAGCGCGGAAATATGTCGCCCAGAACTTTGTTCCTTTTGTATTACGCGACGCGTTCCTTTTGTGGCGCGCGGCGGATTCCGATTCGGGACGAAATCGGCGCGCCGCCGCGGAGTGTCCCGACCCAAGATCTATTCTTCATCCGCGCGGTCGCCCGTCCCCGCCTCTGCTCGGCTTCTGCGAGCCCTGCGAGGGCGGCGACAACTTCAGAGTTCCAACGTTCCTACTTTTGTTTAAAACGACAATTTTATTTAGTTTTAGCGATATACCACTACGCATGCGCTTTGTACGGTAAGCACTCACGCCGCGGGGTACATACGAAGCGTTCCGCTTTCCTGGTTCACGTTGTATGCGATGGCCACGCGCTTTGCATCGAAGGCTGCCGCGCGACCAGTCTATAGTTTCGGGCGTTTCAGCGATGGAGAGATGACGCGAAATGGCGAATCGTAGAGGACGTCGGACAAGAAGAAAGTGGAAAAGAAAGGAAGGAAAATAGCGTGTGATTTCATGCATAAGATATCGGCCCCGTTAGTGCACCGGCTTCAGCTTCAGAAGGCACAGTTCTTCGCTGCCGACAAAATAATACCCAGAAACCGGGGAGGCGATGGAATTGTGCGCGGCTGATAACAATAGGTGAAAAATATGGGCGCTTTTGAAGTCCATCGGTTCGTATGCCCTACTCGTCTATGAAAAGGAATCGTATATGCACGTGCTTGCTGTGGTCTATATGGAGCTACGTACGCGCATGCTTGGAAGGATTTTTATCGATGCAGCTATTAAATGACGCCTTCTAGTGAGGTTGTCTCTCGAAACCAAGACAGAGGGGAGAGAGAGAGAATACGACAAAGAGATTGAGAGTGAGTGACAGAGCATAGGGAATGAAACAGCAGAATCGACGTGCGTCTCAGAAGAACCGCGAATGGACGAAATAGCGTGACGCCCAGCGACTGACGCAGGTCCCGTTTATGAATGAAGGGCAACTTTCTGTCGTCGAATGACTTTGACGAACCGAAACACCAGCATCGCCCGGCGAAGGGGAGCGGGGGAGGGAGCGAATGCTTTTTGGCACAGGGACGTTGTTTGCAGACTTCGTTCGCAGATCGCCGCATTCATCTTCGACGCCAGAAACTTCATGTTCCATCTCTCCCTCTTGTCCTGCTGTCGCAGCATCATTTGTCCATCGCATCGTATTCATGTTTGGAGCCGTGTAACGAAGATCATTCAGTGTGCGTAGTGTACAAGAACCTCACGCCCAGCAGCGACTGCAAAAGAAAAAAAAAACAGAAAGAAAAGGCACCACCCCGAGATTTCGACTTTAGAGAAGTGTTCCACGCAGTACAACAACCAGCATTCGCTCGAGCCAACGGTGTCTTTTGTACAGGGCTGCCGGAGACCACCCGCTCTGCCGATGTACACGTATCCACTGTGCATCAAGAAAACACGCGAACGGCTATTGGTTGCCGGCGATCGCTTCGGAAGGAATAAATGATCGGCCTGCTGCGCCGCCGCTGCGCATCTGAATATGAATGCGACAGGACGGATGACACAGACGACAGGGTTGAAGTCGGTGGCCCGTGCACACTGGCGCTGCTTCCGGTTTCGGGGGCGGGGGTGGGGGGGACCCGCGGAGCGCGGGCTATCGCCCATGCCGTCTCGGCAAGGCGAGCATTCATATCAACGCTGGACACCACGTGCATAGTACGTGGGCGTGGCATTGCCGCTGTATGCCCACCAGGAGAAATGAAAGTAAGAAGAAGCGTTTCGCTTTATGCAAGATTATTTTTCAATCGCCATTGGTTCCCCCTCAGCAGTGTGCATTTCCGAGACATCCATCAGTGTTTTTCGACGCTGCTGGCGCACACACGGCCGTTGTGTCTTCAGGAAGAGAGAGAGAGAAAAAAAAAGGCGATACAGAATGCGGAACTGAGGGCGCGCGTTGTCGCCAGCGAAGAGATTGTGCGCGTTCTGTGGAGTTGCCTTTCGGGTCTGAAACGAAAGGGGTTCGGACGTTGGCATAATACGAAGTCAGGCGGTTTCAAAAGGAAGTTTTTGTTCTGATCGTATCCCTTTAGATCATTGAGCAGCGCCGTCTTTATCGTCTCACGAGGGGACGGTAGCAGAAACGGGACGGCGACAAAGAATGCAGACAAAACACGTCGTCGTCATCACTGCATCATCTCGCACATTATCGCGGTTCGGAACATAGATTTGATGAAAAGTGCAGTGACTTCAAGTGAACAGCGAATGCATACCGAAACTATGCAGCTCGCCCTTCGTCTGCTATAGGACGTGATTTGAGAATAGGCTGCGCTATTACTGGTTAACAAATGCCGCATGCTGTCAGAATGATAGCCATCATTAGACTACTAGATAGCCAATTAGTAAAGCTACTGCAAATTCACGTTCACTATAACAAAGCACTAAATACGCACATAGCAATATATAAATAGGACAGAGGCTTTGAGGATTGTTCGTAGTGTGTCGTTGAGGCGAAATGCTCAGGATTTAACTTATATGTATATTACTTGTTCACAAAAAGTACTTCGCGCACAAGCTTTAACGATGCATGAAAGATTCCCATAACAACTGATCAGATTTAGACACGTGAGAACAGGCACTTTGTGATATATGTAATTTCCGCTCACTTCGAAGGATTCACACAGGAAAATAATATCTTGCACGCGGATTTTATAGGCACACAAGTGGGAAAAATAGAGGATAAGCTATGCCGCGAAAATGAATTTTGGCACACACATACATAATGTTCTCGTATACTGAGAAATATAATATGACGTGGTTTACGCCAAATATCGTAACACAACCATAAAGCGAAAGCGCATCTCACGCGAACACAATTAGCCCGCGTTTAGGGGACGCAGTAATCACGTTACGTCTAACAAAATCACGACACGTGGTCCCCGACCACTCACATGATGACGTGACTTATATAGGTGCGTCGTATTCAGGATATATTACTCCATATAGAAAGAAAACGAACAACAAAATAAGACAACAAGAAAGCCAAGTGCTCTATTACGGCATCGACGTGCTGTAGAAGAGAGAACAGCGGGAATGTACGGCGACTGGGGATGGGATCCGGCCGCCGCGGTCATACTTCACACGGCAAATTAAAAGGACTGAAAAGCGAGACGCCGTGCACCATCGCCAGCCGAGCGAGACACCCGCACGTGCAGACTCGTTGACTGCGCTAACGCGAGACAGCAGCGAGTCAGGGCCACTTGATGCGAGTCATCCCTGGCCGTGTGGGTGCACGCAGGGTCTGGCCGCGTCTTTCAGAAGGCCGTATGCCCCGACGAGCCCGACGCCCTTCGAATTTCGCCTTAATTGGGTTAAGTCGCTCTTACCCTATGATGGACGGTCGTGCAGCGGAAGCCAACAGCGTTCGGGGTCCCTTTGGCTGCGTACGTGCAAGCGCGTTGTACTCCACACCGCAGGAGTACGGTGCGGGAGCGTTTCGCGACTCTCCGACTGTCGCGGCTCTGTCTCTCTCTCTCTTGATTGTATATGGTCGTTCCCCGATGGATGAGCAGGAGGTGAGCGCGTGA
Organism: Hyalomma asiaticum; assembly: GCA_013339685.2. Classification (NCBI taxonomy): domain Eukaryota; kingdom Metazoa; phylum Arthropoda; class Arachnida; order Ixodida; family Ixodidae; genus Hyalomma; species Hyalomma asiaticum. The sequence goes on along the minus strand of CM023485.1, from coordinate 40,525,137 downwards.
CTGCGAATTCGTTCGGCTTTTATACAACGCCACAGCTCAAAGTGGTGCTGATGCTGCCACTTCGAGTATTTACAGTGGTTTCGGAGCTGGTGTGACCGTGTTTGGATACGTAGTAGGGAGAACGGAGTTACGAGGGAACGCCAGAAGGAGAGTCACGCTAGAACACGCGGCGATAACGGGAGAAAGGGAGAACGATACGCGGGAGCACCACTTCCAGCAAAACTCCCCTCCCGAACTGGGATGAATTCTTTTGTCCCACCGTTAAGGCATCTTTCTCTTTACCGACGCACCTTCTGCTCCAAAACGCTCAGTGTCCACCCGGCCTCATTTTACAAAGGCTGCAGACTTCCCTGTCCTCTCTATCATGTGCTGGAGGCACCCGCGAACTGTACCTGCCTATGTTCGCAGCATCAGTTAACACGTGATGCCGCACCGCAATGCTGCGCCTCTCCTGCGGTGCGGTCTTCCCTCACTGCGTCCCGGCACTGGGGCTGGGCAAACTTCACGTTTCCTTTTTTTGTTTCTCTTTCTTCTTTCTTTTTCTTTTCCACCAGAGCCCTCTGTACTCTCGGCGATACATGCCTACTGTGCGTCCCTACACCCGACCAACACGTGACCCTGTTGACGTCACGCACGGCAAAGCGCGGTGTGAACGGCACTCGGTGGCAAATAGCGAGCCGGTCGCACCCCACATCGCGCTATACACGTCGATTGACAATGGTTACTGCTATAAAGCGGGCCTATTGGTGGTCTGCTTTACGGGAAGACCGCGTTCAGGAGAGAGGAGCGGTTAATCAGGAAGCAGAAAAAGGCCCATTCACCGATATAGGTCGTGCGGAGAAAGACCGTGTGAACTTGTTCACCTCGTGCAGGAGTCATCGTTTGGTGAGCGCTAGTAAACGAGGCGTGGCCAAAGGTGCAATACTGAGTGAGCGCGTGGAAATAAAGACAGGATCCATATTTTGGATATTCAGTCAATTACAACACATTTTGCTCTTGAGCACCATTCTTTCAGTGGAAATAGTATGCAAAAATACTTGTGCATTCACAGCAATGAAGAACCGCAGGCGGCCGAAAGTGAGTCGCGTGTTCTGCATTTTGATGGGGCGAAATTTTGCGGCCTTTGTATACTGCGCGACGTCAGTGCACGTTAAAGAACCCCAGCTGGTCGGCATTTCCGAAGCCCTCCACTACGGCGTCTCTCATAAATCACAGCCGGTTTTGGGACGTAAAACCCCAGAAAGCATCAGATGAGTAGTCGCGTATTCGTACAATCCAGCACCGTATCTACGAAAACAAAACCTGCTTGCGCAGCGCTGAAGAGGCTCACGAAAAGGCACCAGCCTAACGACACTTGTCAGCACATAACCACTGGCTGGGGTCAGCACAACACACGCGAATGATATTCCAGAGCCAGCCCAGAATCAAGTTATACTCAGGGAAGACCCAGCTCCAGCACGTGCGCTCAGCATCGTCGTGCAAGGGGCGTCGCCGATCAGCACAAAAGCAGCGGTGCGGCCAACAAGCCATACGCGGTAGTCCCACGAACATACACACGTATTCTCGTGCAGGGGTTGCTTCAAAAGTAAACTCGGTTACGCTAATGTGGCCTTCCGCGACGAAAGCTAACCGTTGTCGCCGGAAGCCGTGCGTACAGCCCGCGGAATGACAAAAAAAAAAAAAAATCGAGGCGGAGTCCAGAAGGCGTTGCGGCAGCGCCAGTTTTTGCGGGAACGCGGGGTCGCGCGAGTGCGGGCGCCGCCGCGTTAGCGATCACAAAAGGACGCTCGGCGCGACCACGCAAAGAACAGAGAAGGCCAAAGGCTAATGAGGCATTGTTGCTTCGGGGATGAACAGCTACACGGGGCCGCCGTAAGCGGATTAGCCACAGCAGGGATATGAAGCGCGTTGGGACGCAGCATATATACAAGGCCGGAGTGCAACAGCAGCAACGCCAAAACGCCAGCTCATAGGAGGCCACAGTGAAGAGACAACGCGCACTTTGCGGGAAGAAAGTCCTTTCGTCATGGTGACTGAACAACGCTTGCAGGGCGAGGGTATCCGACGACTCTTGGTCTGTGACCCGCCGCGTCGGTTGCCGTTCGCTACACTTAATTTGCCGCGAGCTCGCACTACATTTAGCTGCTCTGATGACGCTCTTTAACGACATTAACAGGACGCGCGGTTGACTGCGCTTACGGGGAGGCGGGGGAGAGATGACGTTATGATCCGGCGTGAGTCGAGCATGCGAAGTTAAACGTTATGGCGACGTCGAGCTTGGGAACTTCTGATTAGACTGAGTTTACGAGAAAATCGTGGTTCGGATGACGATATACGCACTAAGTACGAAGCATGAAAGCCACGAAGGAAGTTTATATTAAATGATGCGAGTCCGGGAATGATGGCTGTAGTCTCATGAGATTCAAAATAACGAAGCTCCAGAAACTAGATAAACTGGTATACATATGTAACAAAGGTGGTAAGGATGAAAAGAACGTGGGGAATAAGAGCCTGTAAGCTGTGTAAAGCCTGTAAATGCAAACTAAAAGCAATTACACATGCTCATGGCGTATGATATATCCGTAACGTGAGTAGGAATGCGCGTTTTTTGGTTGTTATACTGCCTTTCTTTTTTGACGTTTGGTTCTGGGGTAGAAGGGTAGGGGCTAACAGCCGGGTACTGCTATTTTTAAAGGTGATCATAAGGAAGATCTCTTTTTTTTTCTTACTGAACCAATTCGGTGTACAGGCATTTTTTCGGGTTAGATTTACAAGTTTAAATCTACGAAAGACTGCCGCACAGCGTCCACAGTGCTCCACGCAGCCTATGAATAGAACTTTTTCATCACTAGACCTTACAGATGTCGGGTTTTACCTGAAAATCGGGTTTTCCCCCGTAAACAAAAAAAAAAAAAAATCCTAAACATAGGTAAGTGAGTGGTGAGTGTAGGTCAGTGAACATGCAATGCGACTAAAGTGTGTTGGCAAAATCTTGTTCAGCATGTTGTTATCAGTCGTATCCTTTGCAGTCACTTGAATTTTATTCGCTAAAATGATGCATCGGGCATCTTGGATTGCGAATAACACTTGAATGTAGCTTTACATGAATTAGCGTGCATTAGCCTAAAAGGTGGCGCCACTTTCAGGGTGCACATACACGTCGCCACGACCTGCCCCAGTAATTAAGTCGATGCCCCTCGGCGAACCTCGTCTCGTTTAATCATGCCCTTCTACGACACAGACGTTGAAGACTTGTCGCGTCATTTGTCACAGAAGGAACACCCTATTATATTGCTTCCCTTTTCAGGATAGGGCATGCCTGTCGGACATTTGAAAATGCAGTTTTTGTTTTAACAAAATTATTTGGCATGCCGAAGAACGTCCATATTAAAGGCGCGATTCCTTGAAGAAAGGAGTAAGGGCGGGCGCTATACTATATGAACAACACCACCACCACCACCAACAACAACAACAACAACAACAACAACAACAACAACAACAACAACATAATAATAATAATAATAATAATAATAATAATAATAATAATAATAATAATAATAATAATAATAATAATAATAATAATAATATATCGTGTTTTATGTGCCAAAACCGGAGCCCTGAACATAGTGGTGAGAGTTCCGGACGAATTTTGACCACCTGGGGTAGTTTATTGTGCAGCTAAATCTAAGCACACGGTTCTTTTGTCTATTTATTTATTTTTTTGTTGCATTTTGCGCGCATTGAAATGCGGCCGCCGTGACCGGGATTCGATCCTGCGACCTCGACTTTCGCAAGCTACCGCCTAGCCGCTATAAGCTACCACGGTGGGTGTGAGCCCGCGCATGTCGCGACCTCATCAACAACGCGACGTTGTCTAAACAAAGGGGGAAAAAAAAAAGAGAACGACTTTCAGCGAGAGCGATGTGTGAGTCAAAGCATCTGAGGCCACCACTCTCGTCGCTAGGTGAAGGCGACGTCGAAGAGGAGCGTCCCAAGAAGCTTCGCAAAGAAGATTCGTTCCACGGCGTCGATCCGCAATATATACCTATATAGGATCTGTGCCGCGGTTGAAATTTACGAAGGCTGCACGCCAGGAGCAGGCGCACGCTCGCTTCCAACCTGGCGTGCAATCCTCCCTTCCCATCCGTCGCTACCTTATACTCCCCTTCACCGGTATAGACGCCTGCTGCCGCATTCCAGAGCAGGCGCCGGGGTCCGACGGCGAGCCCCGGCTTCACCGCTCCCTGCGAGACCTCACTGCACTACCGTACTTCCCTGTTTTTGCTTCTCTCATTACTTTTTTTTTCTTTTCGGCCCGGGCTCACTCCTGCCTCTGTTTCGCAATGTCGCGCGTGCCTCGAATTTATAGGCGTAGCGCAACAGTATGAGACCCGGAAATTCGGGGGCTCCCTTCCGCTCTGCACTCTTCCCCCACCTCACCTCACGCGTGCGCATGTGCGTGTGCGTGCGTGCGTGCGTGTGCGTGTGTGTGTGTGTGTGTGTGTGTGTGTGTGTGTGTGTGTGTGTGTGTGTGTGTGTGTGTGTGTGTGTGTGTGTGTGTGTGTGTGTGTGTGTGTGTGTGTGTGAACCTGGCGTAGCTGCCGCTGCTATATGGGAGGAATGGAGTGCCGAGCACCTTGCCACTTGGGCATTTTATAGTTCTAAGTTGCCCTTTTTCTGTGCTTCCACTCTACTTATTGTTTTTTGCTACTGAGCTGTGCTCTTTTCGAGCTCGTGTTCGCGATTGCATTGAAACTGAAGGAACAAAGTAAAGAAGAAGACACTCTCCCTTGAGGTAGGGGGGCACCGAATTGCCTCCTGCGGTCACGACCCTGCAGACGGTCGCACAGCGGAGCCTGAGTTACGGCATTGATAGCACAATATAGGCAATGCCTGCCAGCAGCTTCAAAGAAAGCCACGTACTCTACATAGATTAGGTTTGTCTTGAAGACGCAACTAGACGTAAACTTTCCTGTCAACTGCTCCCCGCTTATATGAGAATCATTATACGATGCACGTAACGTTCGACAGAACGCTGTTGCGGGAATAGCACACGTCTGAAAAATGTTGCCCACTCCGTGCAGTCAAAATAAATGCAGGTATAGGTCATGCAGTTAAGAAGAACGAATCGCGTGAAACAAAAGTGCGTACGTCAACCTCACTATTCACTGCGATGAGTTCAGGCGACGATTCCAACCGAGAGGCACGAGCTATAACGGCAAATCTCTGCCATATACAACGCTGCCGCCTTCTCTTATCTTCGTCGACTCGAGGAACCCATGTGAAGAGTGTACTGCCAGGAAGGTTTCCATTACCTCTGTATAACTCCTCCGATCTTCTTCTTTTTTTCGTTTTGTCGCGAGACCGACAGAGGTTGACATCACGTCCAGAACATCGCGAAACACAGTTTGTTGAGGCCACCGGAGAAACAAGCGCAAGAGAAATTGATATAGGCAACAAAGGCAAGAAAAAGACAAGTACCAGCCGACATATATTGCGTCTTCTCCAGGATGCTTCACTTTGTCATCCCATACAAATGGTACTCTCAGACCGAGCCAAAAGCCCGCGCCTCCTAATTACGACCAACCTGACTTTATCGTCGACTCGCTCATTTCTCGGCCTGCCCGTGTTTGTCTCTTTCTCTTTTCTTTCTTCGAGTCTTCCTCGAGTACCGTTCCATTCCTTCGTCTCCCGCAATGTGTAGTTCAGACCGCTTGCTCAGGACAGGACGCGCCTAACCACAGCTGTCAGCGCGAGGAGAACAGACGGTGGTCGTTGTGAAGTGCATCGCCGAAGAAAAAAAAAAAGGAAAACAAAAAGTGCCTTAAAGGGAAGGGACATTCGCATGGGTTGGAAGAGCCCCAACACAACACAAGCGAGCGGTAATGTGAACACATAACACGAAACGAAACAATCATGAACGCGAGATAAAAGTTGAGGAAGAGGTATGGTCTCCGGAGCACCGGGGCAGCCGACGGTTCGCGAACCCTTCGACATCGGCCAAGCCGCATCCTTCATCGAGGCAGGGCTGCAATTATTCGATGGCAGACGGAGCGATAGCGCCCTGGAAGCCATAGTAACTAAAGGGAAAGAGGAACGGTCAGAAGAGGGGGGTGACGAGGTGGACTGTCCTTAGTGCCCAAGCTACGGTGGCCCAAGCGTTGCAGCCAGTCAACGAAGATAAGAAAATAAGAAAAGATCAGCGTGTAGTGAGAGTGCGCGAACCCGACTGGTTGGGGTCCGCACCCTAGCGCTACCCGCCAGAGAGAGAAGAAAGGTCGGAAGTGGGCCATTAAGAGTATAGTACTCCCAGACGTGGCCGCCTTCCATCGCTCTTTGACCGCGCGCGCGGTGACGACGTGGAAACACGCCCCGCGCGCAGTATATAGGCGAGAGAACAAAGCGCTGATGCGGAGCACCTCTGTTACAGTGGGCACCGTTTCGGGATCAAGTTAGGTAAGACGAAGCAGACACTTCTAGCGCGGTTGCGAAACCACGCCAGGAAGCTGGATCGTACACCAGTGCTCTCAGGCTTCTATGTCCACAGTGACGCCGCGAGCCCGATCACATTGTAGTGCTTCAGATATGTTGCATTAACATGGGTTATTGACCCGTAGTTAAGGTGCAGAGAGTTTAAATTAAAGTAGTGAACGTCTGAGCAGGCACCACAGACAAAATGATTATTTTTCTACATATGCTGTTTGCTTATTTTTTCCCACTAAGATTCCAATTAATGCCGTTCTGGAAGATACCCTCGGACAACTTCCTTCGACACAAGTGCCCGTCTTTTTTTCCCGTTGTATTTTATTTATATGCAACGTGTTTAAGAAGCGATGCATATGCGGAGATATAGAACTGCTTGCCCTAAACATTATGCGATGGTGGAATATTCGAATTACATTTTTAACCACACTTCGCAGAGCTCCGAGGCACACTCAGCCAACGTTACCACTAAGGTCGACCGACTATGAAGGGCTTATAAGTGACAAACAGAATCGCAGCTCAAGGATTGCTTTAATATGCCAATGCATGACCTGACAAAGAGAGAGAGAGAGAAAGAGAGAGAGAGAGAACTTGTGTGGCCGATATGTGATTTCTACTCTTTCTCCAAAGTCGGTGCGTTCATTATTCTTGAGATTGTTTGGTTCTAGGACATACCCAATATAGTCTAAGTCATCGTTTCACAACACGAAGCAACAAGCGTGAAGACATCGTTTTTCCCCCTTTGCTAGCCCCCGCAGTCTCGCTAAATGGCAACACTTTCTAACTGCAACCTCACTCTAACTCCCGACACGCTCTCAGCGACGACTTCTCGCTTCAGCCGTGTACGTTTGTCCAGCTTCCTCCTGGGACAAATTATGATGTGCGCGATTTTGGGACCCGAGCTGTTCGTGCCACTGTCTCCTGTGCCTCCTTCACTGTCTTTTACGCGCCATCCTGCCCAGCCGTGACAGCAGATCGCACAAAGCTCTTGTGCGTGCGTGAGCTACGGTTGCCCGAGACGCTGCAGTCCTGGAGAGCAGGAACGATGGCACGATAGGTTGGGTGCGTCGCCGGTGATGAATAGCGGAACCCGGGGAAGGACTTCGGAAACGGCTCTCTAGCTACCCGGTTCTCCCGGCAAGCTACGTACTCCGCTCTTTCCTCTTTATACGTACGTAGTTTAGCTTCATCGCAACGGCAGTGGGGCGGCGTTCGCGTCATCCCAGCGGTAACTGAAGGCCCATGCCTGCCTCCAGCTTTGGTTGAAGGACGACCCTGCCACGAGTGACGCGCGCGGCCGGGGGACAATGAGCCACCTCCACCTCCACTGTCACCGTTTCGGCAACGGGTATGGCTCGGCCAATGCACCGCTATACACTTCCTATTTCTTTGTTTTGCGCGTTTTATTTCCTTCCTTCCGAAGAAGCCAACGGCTCCAGGTTGTCGCCGCGGGGCTCGTTTGGCGAAGAACTGCCTCGTTTCGCGCGATTACTCTTTCCTTCGCCAGATATGGCATCGATGAGGCATACGTGTCTTGCCAGGCCGTGTACGCGGCCAGGAGGACCTGCCCAGGGACGTTTCCGTTAACATGTCCATTGCTTCTGGCATGGAATGAACGGAATTGCTGCGAATCCTTCTTCATGAGGCGAGAAATATATGCAGAAAAGCATAGCGTACGTACAACTTACCATGAAGTATATAACTGTGCAGGTATATATACGTGATGAAAATTTGAATGCACGGTCATGTGTTCAGGACTTCGCGGTAGTTCGGCTTTTTTTGCTAGTTCTCTGCATGGCGAACTCTTGAGGCTGACTGTGCATCACACGAAGAGATTTCCGAGGAAAAGAAAGACGAATGAAATGTGGAGTTAGGACATGAAGTGTGAACAGTATGTATGGCTTCACTAAGTCGCGAATAAGAAATCTTGATCCTGATAATCAACGTACCCATTCAAATGGACGGCCCACATGAATAGCTGTCTTGGAAGGTTCGCTTATAACAAAGAAAATTTAGTCGCACGCCTAAACTCCGCATCTAAGTCGACAGACATGTTTTTTTCCTCCAAGAAATGAAAAAAAAAGCAACGTTGATCTATTACGATCAACTTTTATAAGTAATGTTTTCATTACACCTTATCGGAATAGAGTGCGACGATGTACTTCCATATCACGTCGCCGAAACGACAGGTATGGAGCAAACACAGTAGCAGCGCTCCTCAGCGATTATAGTATGCCGGTAGCTGCATTTTCCAAGACCAGGAAAAAGAAACAGACCAGAAAGGAAAGGAACCCGACAGAGCAACACAACATCGAACAGCTACTACAATGCTGAGCTGAATGAGAGTGCACTGAAGTGGAGACAAAACAATAATATCAGGGGTACAGTATAAAGCTTTAGACGGTCACCCTGGTGATTTGCATAGTTGTGTATGTTGTCCTCGTAAAGGGTGACTATCTTGGCGCGAGGATTCTCTGTTATTCGCGAAGTTGTTCTACTGGAAGTGATTGCACAAACAGCAGGCCTGTCACGGCAGCTGCACTATAGCTCGCAAAGAAGCAAAGGAAAAAAAAATCAAAGTGTAGAAGAATTACAGTACGCTCTTCCGACTTCGCAGGCTACAAAAACGAGGCCAGCCTCTGACTTGTCTTTCTTTCTCTGCCCCTTTTAGGTTATGAAACGCAACGCAGATCACGAGTGTTATCTACCAGCCAATCTCGGTGGCTGCCTGTAAGCCGCTGCGCGCGTTGTAAATGTTGCTTTCAACCACTGCTGCACACGCAGACACACACTTGCTTTCGTACACATATTTAGAACTAAGTGCACACGGAGCACGCGCCTTCCTCCGCATGCTCTTACATACAACCACAGAGAAGCCCCCTCGGGAAGCTCAGCGGTAAAGGCGAGCGCCACAGACGGCAAAGAAAGGAACTCAAACCCACAGTCAAGATAGGCCGCAGAGATTGGCCGCGCGTGCCAAACCTCGTCATGCGTAAACGCGAGTATAGGATCGCGAGGGGTTAATTAATAACACGCTAACCGTGCATCACGGACGCAGGGCGGCTCTCGCCCGCTTGACGGAACAGCAAGAAACAAAGCGTGTAGCTCAGAATGTGGATCGAAAATAGCGGAACAGGAAGAAGATACGAGAACAGCGGGAAAAAAAAAAAGAAAATTATGTAGGTTCACACATCACGGCTGTGTAAGCCAGCCAGCGATGCGAGTAGAGAAATCACGGAGTATGTCAAAGCTCTTGCTGCGTAAGAATGAGGTATAGAGGAGAGCGAGAAAAAAAAAGGAAGAGACAGAAGAAAGAAAGTATTCATGCCGAACAAAATGTAGGCGTGACATTCACAACTGCCCTTCCGGCCTACTACCCCTGCGCGAACTCTTGCATTTTTCTTTATTTTCGCATCTGATATAATAATCAATGCGGCCGGAGGCAGCGAGCGTTAATGGCGACGCGAGCAAGACACGCGTGTCAACTTGCAACGCACTCTATAACACACGCATTCGGTTATACGGTTCGCGTCGACGGGCGTGTGCCACGAAAAGGCTGTCGTCTTCTTTGGTTTCGGCGGTGAGCGGGGGCGCAGCTTGTCGTCCGCATTACGCAGGGCGACCAACTGGAAGACCCTTTAATTACTTTGGTTCCTGAACGCACCGCCGCGCGGCGCATCATGCCTACCTAATCTCCCTCTCGCCATACAAAGTACTGTGCCTCTGGCCGCCCCTTCATGCTTAGTGGCTTCGCGTAAACAAAAGCAAAGGTTGGGGCTTTCCAAAGAAAAAGAAAAGCGAACAGATAGAAATGCAAAACGATGAAAGTGAAACAAGCAAGCAAAAAAAGCGAGGGAAACTGAATGAATGCATGACGCAAAAGTCCCGCGATAGCTTGGCCACGTTAGTCCTACAAAGTCTGAAACAAAGTGAGCGAACAGATTAGCGATATAAGAAATAAGTGTTAACTCCGACAGCGGCAGCAGAAAGCAAAGTAGTTTCGAACGACGTGAAGAGCAGAAACGACCGCCTCCGCCCGGACAAGCTATATCACAACAGGAAAGAAGAGGCAACGGCAAAAGGCGCGGCAGCAAATACCCGCTGCTACAAGAAAAATGGGAGAGCCGGTAATGAAAGATTTAACCTTTCCTTCCCTATGCAGTGCCCCGCTACACACACACCGTTCCTACCGACTTCCCGCAAAAAGGCTAGCCTGGCTTAATGTTGTGTGACGAAAAGAGCTCCGCGCACCGTTCCGGCCGCCAGCCCGAGACGAGAGGGAAGGGCAGGCATAAAGGAAGCGCTGCAAGGGAAGGCGAGAAGGGTGTAATTAAGCTGGATAATTCCATTTAACACGGCCTAACTAACTGAGTGTAATCCCTCTTTCCCCTTTCCCCCCGCGCCCGCACCTTTCAGGAGGCGCCTCAGCGTTGCCACTCCCGGTGAAGCCGAGCCTCGCACGCTGCTTTGCCTCGACGACCCCAGGGCCGAAAAGCCGGCGGCGCGCGAATGGAAAAGGTGGGAGAGTACGAAAAAAAGGAGGAGCCGGTGGCCAGCGGAATGGGGATGGTTTGGGGATGAAGGGAAGCGGCTGGCAGCTCAGGTGAGGAGCGCAGTGGCGAAAGCAACGCGCTCCCTATATAATACGCGGGAAGACGGGATTTATGGGCCGACTCCGGAGGGCTGCGTCTGTTTTCGCGCGCAAGCCACGCTGGAAGGCAAGCGTAATCGCGCGCACTCATTCATTTGCCCCTTCACGCGGAAACGCTACGCTTTCGGGGCTGTCCTCTCCCTCACTCGCGGTACAATCCTTCACGCCCCACGGCAGTTCTCGTCACTACGTGCGCAGCTAGGCATCCGCTTTGTTTGCGTGCCCCGAGGTGAACGCTGCGTGCTTACATATATTTAGAGAGGGAGCGCGGACGGTGCGCATGGATTCGGTGCGTAAGCGTGCTCCGTATAATGCCCCGCGGGACGACCTGGCCCGAAAGAGAAGGTGTATATATAGTGTTTATAAAGCGCCAGGGCGACGAGCGTTGGCGCACGTGAACCGCTTAACGCCTCGGAGCGCAGCAGTATGCGCGCGTGCACGCGTGTGCTGGCGGGAAGGTGGGAGCTATCGCTCCCGTCAGCATTCCCACTCTTTCCTCATCCCTTTTCTCCGTTCCACATTCTACCTGTCCGAACGGATCGCTTCGCATAGCGCCCGAGGGACAGTTTCCTTTTTTTTTTTCACTTATCTCCCAGGAACGTCGTTAAAAAGAAAAAGAAGAAACCTTAAATGCGTTCAAGCGAATTTGGTTTCCTTAATAGAGCGGCTGTCGTGCGTATTTAATATAAACTGCACCGTGATTTATATCATAGCTAGACGCTATCGGTGAGGTAATAATAAAGCAATAATTGCTGGTGTTTTACGCGCCAGAACTACGATTTCATTATTAGGCATGGCGTAGTGGGGAACTACGGATTACTTCTGACCACCTCGTGCTCTTTCACGTGCAACTAAATCTAATCTCATCGAAATACGGCCGACGTGGTCAAAAATAGAACCCTCCACATTTACATTAGCAAACCAATGCCCTAGCCATTATAAGCTACTGCGGCGGATACTATATGGATGAGAAACCTTTACGTGTAGTCTTCTATAAACGTCTTTCGATTTGGACAACAGTGACACCTGTCTACAATAGCAACGAATGTATAAGGCGTAATCTGTCGGGGAGCTATGAATTGCTCGGTTCGGCCAGCTGAGAGTCCAAACCTTACAAAACCGAGGACAGTGTAGGGGTAAGAAAATCTGGTTCGACCGTATCCACATTGCTTTATTCAGCAGTGCCGTGAAAATAAAAAAAAGGAAGAAGTTTTCTGACAAAAGATATCAGGGGAGTCTAGAAGCTAATGCAATAACTTCTGCGTTAGTTTCTGTAAATTAATTTCCTGTGCATGAAGGTCAGTGGTGGAGGCCTTTGTCTACAAGATCGCGTGTGCTCTTATAAGAACAGAAAAGAAAGAAAGGGAGAAAGGGAGAGAGAAAGAGAGATGTTACGTAAGAGGCAGGGAAGTTAACAAGAAGAAAAAGCCAGTTCGCTACAGCGTGCTTGGGAAGACTTAAAGCGAGATAGGAAAGCTAGAAGGAAAATATTGAGAGAGAGAGAGAGTTGGGTAACCACACAAAAACACGAGTGTCACGGCTGCCAAAATTTTCGCCATAAAGGGGACTCGGAAGATGGGGACACTACCTTTGAGATAACTAGAATAAGCGGCGCGAACTGGCACATGCCGCAATAACCGGAAATCGCTGCGAGGGTGCACGGGAGTTTGCACTCCTTTGTCAGAAAGAGGGTATGCTAAGGCCAACGTGCTTAATCACCGGCAAAACTTCAAAGAACGGTCCTACGGTGTCATGCACGTGGTCCACTACTGTACTACGCTGCCATGATCAAGGGGGTGGAGAAGGAGGAGTGGGGGAAGTGGCGACCTGAGCGTAATTATCAATTAGCCCACGAAGGCGTAAAGAAAACGGCTCCGGACCGCTCGGCAGCAACTCCTTTCCGGCACATTTCTCCGCGGCAGGGGGCAGCGGTACGAAGCGCCGTAGATCGGCAAGTCGCTGATATGGCAATACTTGGTCGAGCAGGGTAAGACGGCGCGACGCGAGAGAAACAGGAGCGCCGACGCACCTAAAGCAAAAGGAAGACAAAAGACGGCGATAAAGTACAAAAGTGTAGGTGGCGACCAGAAAGGAGTTGGCTTCCGGTGCTTACACAGCCGTTCCGTTTCAACAGTGCTGCAGCGTCAGAAGCAAAGATATGGCTTCAGAACTATCCAAAGTTTTCAACATAAATTGGCTACCCGTACGTAACATTTTCACGCCTGAGAGTATTCTGACGTTGTAAACATCTCTGTGCCCGTACAGCAAGAAAAAAGAACACCTCTCCATTAGCGTTCAAACTCTGCGGCCAAGCAACAACGGCTAACAAGATGTTGGAACCCATTAAGTGTTCTTGAAGCAGGCAAGTTGCCAGCATAACTTAAATATTTTAAATGCTCACAACAGAGCAGCTACCCTGTTCGCTCATGTTTAATGACGAAGGCAACAAAACCACACAAAAATTCCAACTAGAACACCGTCAAAATTGTGAAAACTTCTCCGCAGTAAGCCTGTCCGTGCGGAGAAGCCAGCTTCTGGTTACGCACAGTTGTGTCGCATCAGCGGCTACGCAGTAGTAGATGATTCTTGTTGAAAAAACGGAAGGTGAATGGTGCCGGTCAAGTGTCTTTCGGTTGAGGAAAGCCTTAGCCGTACTGGACTAAGGAAGAAGGGATGATAAAGAGAAAGTGGATAAAGGAAAGTTACGAGCAGGATCAACAGGCGAGGCAGATGTCAAAGGTGTTCAATTAGGCTGTTGAAGAAGCAGCAAGTACGCGGGAGAGAGAAATGAGAAAGAAGGAAAAGCCGAAGGCTCAATAACAGTTTTACGCCAAATGAACATGTCAGCTGATTAAGCAGGTGTACAATGTGCGCTCTGTATGAATGCCTGCCTAACGTGAAGGCACTGAAATTATTTTTACGCATTATTTTATTCTGCTACGGTTGCAGGTGCAAAAGAAACCCTTTCGCTTACGGAACTGCGCCTAAGCGGTGCTGTTAGTCCAATGAGCTTATACAGTAGTGATCGTGGAACGCAAAAAAGAGAAGAAAAGCGAGGATTTAAATAAAGAGCACGGCCACCTGCTATATTAAATACAGGGACTGATACGGAAATAGCGGTGATACTCCACGTGTAACTAACAAGGTATCGTTCACTATAAAAATGAGATGAAAAATCCGTGGCCATGATGCCTAATAACCATACCACCATATACATTTCGCGTCATTCTTGTTTGTATTTTTCATCATATGCTGCAAATACTGTGCTAGGAGAGACCGACGTAAAAAACAAATAGACCAAGGAAAGGACGGAGAATATACTCCGTATACTGACACAATGAACACGTACTGACAAACTAGCAGAACACATCAGGCTTCAGGCATCAGGGGTCCTTACACGCGCAAGTAAACAGCTCGTCAGGAGGACGCTGGTAATACCAGTGTTCAAAGCTTCAAAGTGAAAAGAATGCCCACCAAGGGAGCTAAAAACGTCGTTCCACGTGTTCCACGTGCCAGCGATAAACGAAGACTTCAGTACCGAGGAAGTGAGTGTTGCCTGCCAGAGCACTCGCCCGAAACAAACGCTTTCCGTTCACTTCAACGTCACAGTCACCAGAAACTAAATTGCCAAATGGGATGCGACTCTATCGGAGGTGAGTGGAGGCGCCAACGTTTCCCGACAAATCGGCGGGCCTCGAAAACAAAACAAGATCGCTTATTTCTAGCCACAAAAAAAAAAAAAAAATAGGAAGGAAAAAGGAGACAACGCGCGGACTTCGACAATCGCTGCAGAAGAGCGTGTTGTGGTTGGGAGACAGAGCGATGGGTGAGGGCTGCGGAAGTAGGAGGGAGGGAGGGGTGGGCGATATCGTACACGTGCGAATCGTGAGCATGCGCCACTCACCGCATACTCCATTCTCGTGCAGCATTTGAAGAACGGGAGGCAAACGATCGGTGCTCTTATGTATTGGAACAATCTAGAGAGCCCGTTTCCGTTCATTCCTCCGGGAGCAGATGCAGGGATAGAGACCGGCTGAATACCATTCTACCCCTCACCCCCCACCAAAAAAAAAAAAAAAAAAAGTAATGTATGAACGGAAGCTTGGAAGAAAGGATCTTTTCTTTCGGGAGGAACGGGTAAAAGAAGTGAGTGGGGGAAAATGGAAGGGGAGGAAGAAATAGAAAGAAGGGGGGAGGAGCGGTTGAATGGCGTAGCTGAAGCAGTCGCAGTGTCTCTTCCAAACAAGGAGCGCTTCACGTGAGCGTGGCCAAAGTGGACCGCTTTTTGTGGCTAGTGATGGATCGGCTAGTTTTGTGGTACTCGGCGGTGACACGCCGGACGGCACTGACCGGTGGCCGAAAGCAGAGCAGCGCCTAGGATTGCAAGAAGCTCGATCGAAGGCACGGGCTTTTGTTGTGCGGCCACCGGAGCGCCTGAACGACGGTACGCAGTGGCAGTAGATGTGTACGGAGACAACAACGACTAAAGGAGTATAAACTCGTCTCAGACATAAAAGAATAGGGAGGAAAAAGCAAAGAAACATGCGGAGGAGGTAAATGCACAATTACGCTGCTATATATATACATTTCGCGAGACTCTTGGACGCCTTTGTGAATGTCATCCTGCCAAAACTTTCACTCTGGTGCGTATCGTAACGTTCGATCGTGTAACGCTCGTGGTGCGTATCATAACGTTCGGCCATTGAGCACAGGCGAATACAAGTGGACATGCTTCTCCTAGCTTTTGTCAGCGTAGACATGTTACAGTTCCACGCCGGTGATAAGGAAGTGCGTTGTACTACGCAGTAGGTTATGAAGTAAAGTGGCCGTGTTACTTCCAGAGCAGACCGAGGTATGCTTTTAACCGACCTCTGCCAGCCTTACCACAAAAATAGAGAGAGAGGGAGAATTCTTCACTCTTTCTTCGTCACATGCAACTATTTGTCCATCCAGGAAAGGTGCGTCATTGGTCGTTCCCTGCCCACTCGACGTTTCATACACAACGATTCGCGTAATTCTACATGACGCAGGATACCCGATGCGCCGTCCTTCGAATGTTTGGCTCTTGCAAGTCGAAGCTACTGCACATAACCACAAACCCTCGCCCACGGCATCTGTTGACGAGTATGGGACAACTGTGCGCACAGAACACTCGCACAAGCCGCGTATAGGAAGGGATCGGCAGCGACACGGCAGATAGCGGCGCGAACGGTTGTCAACTTCGGCCACTCCCGCGGGAATCCATTTGCGGAAGAGCGCGACGCCGCTTTCAATTAATTTTTTTCATTCCGGTAACAGGTGCTTCGACTGCAGCGTCCACGCGCTGAGGTCTTGAGGGTCCCCGGCATTACATACGTACACGTTATACGTGAGCGTGGATGCACAGCCATTAGCACGCAGTACCGCGGAGCTCGACGTTGCACGTGCGTTCCCCGTTCCATACGTATATGGAGCCGTCCCGACTGATTGCAGCGGGCCGAAGTTTTAAATTCGCCGTGCCATTTGTGCGCGCACGGTAGCTTATATGAGTCGTGTATACCGTTTCCCCGTGCGGCATCCGTGAATTGGCGAAGCCCGTCGCATCGCGTAATGACCCGGGATGCCAGGACGCGGTGAAGCGACGGCGATTGCCGACGACAAGTCGCATCTGCGGGAACACCCGGCGCGCGCTCTTCCAAACAACCTTAGCGAGTATAATGTATCGCGGCTGAGAAGGTTTACGACAATGCTCGCTGGTAAATTAGGCACCTGAACGCCCGGTGTTGTGGACCACACATCTTATACGCGAATGCAGAAATGGAACAAACGAAGCGAAATTCGCGAGATTCTTCCTTTTTTTTTTTCTTTGCTCGTCCGGTTATAGGTTGCCGACAGTATCGTACCAGCTATAACTCTACGCAGCGCTCGCGTCGATATCACATTCTTCGTGTAATTAAGTTTCTGCGAGTACTCGGAAACGCTTGCAGAGCGTTGACAGTGTTCAACATAGCTTCGGGCACGCTCTGCACTGTATGGGTGGGTGCAACGTACATGAGATTCGCCGCATCTGAACGTCACGGGAAAACCGATTGCGCACAGAAACAGAAGCATCGCGTCTGCACCACGCACTCCGTAAACCACGTCAGAAGGCAGCGATACCTGTACTCCCACTTCAAAAGCCAGCCTCGACTGCTTCGTTTTTTTTTTTTAATACTTGACTCGACAATAATATCGCAGTAACATCGTCCACCCTTGACGATTCCTCTCTTCGTGTGCCACGTGTGCCGTGTGGTACGTGGAATACAACGTACGTAAGACCTATAGAGAACAAGCACGCGCAATCATCTTTTCTTTTCTTCTCTCTCTCGCTCTCTTCGATCAAGAGAGGTGGAGGAAAATAAGATCTGATGACAGGGCACTCTACGAATAACAACTTCAGCGACGAAGCTTTGGGCTGCAGAGGATGAACCCCCTGGGCGTACGCCTGCTCATGCACTAAAAGTAGTGCTTGTCCCTTTCATCAGCGTTCTTCTTAGCATGACGAACATCCACTTTCCTCTTTCAGCGCCTTCATATAAGAAAGAAGATCGCAAGGCGCGCACTCATTGTCACCACCAAGAAATGGAAACAAGAAATGAAAAAAAAAAAGAAACAAAGAAAAAGAAAACAAAGGAAAAGAAACGTGGCACTACACTGGATAGAACGGAGGCGCGACAATTCTTTTTTCTTTTTTTGAACAACGAAAGCGAAGGCAAGAAATTTAACGCTGTCCGCTGCCGGGCGACACAAGTTTGAATGTGGCAGCGAGGCCAAACAGCCTGGGCAGGCGCCTGGTGCCAGGGTTTTGAACATTGAAGACGGGAGAACAAGCGACGAATCCGGAAGAGTAGCGCTGTTGTCCAACGACGGCATCGTTATACTACTTTCTCCCACGACGTTCCTCGTTGCCGTACAGTATTCATAGTGCCGTTCGCTTCTTCGACACACACACACACACATATATATATATATATAAAAGAACGAAAGAGAAAGATGTCTCGCTGTCCTCTTCAAACAGACTAATGGGAGCCGCATTAGCGACCGAACCCTCGCGAGGCACTGCGTGAATTGTTCGACCCCTCTGAGTCTCCAAGACGTAAGTATACATCGCGAAATGCGAACGCGCTTTCGCGGTGCTCGAGACGAACTATAGGGCTGCACAAGAAAAAAAAATGAAATAAAACGGCGATTACGTAAAGAAAGAAAGAGAAGAAACGCAGTGTTAGTACGGCGCGTATTCGTATCGACAACGATCAAGAGTATTCTTGTTTATTATGCTTTTATTTCCCACGTGCATCCGAGGAAGTAGAGCTTGGCTGCCCTGGCGGGCTCTTGAGCATGCAAGAACGGCCCCAATGACACTGGGCCGCGCACAAAGATGGCGCTGCGGGCAACCGGAACAGGAAATGACTAGTGCGAGGAAGTGGGAGCACGGAGAGAGAGCGAGTGAGCGGATTTCTGAATATCAATGCCGCGAATGAGGGAAAGGTCTTTTTTTTTTTCTCCTCAGTCCGGCTTGCATGTATCTTGGGGCAGCGAGCAATATGCGGCAATGGCCTTGTTTGCTTGTTCTTCCTTTTTTTCCCCTGTTATATCAAGCACGTGTTGCGGTTTTACCCATATATTGCGGATATGAGACCGCCACTGCCGCTATACGCTTGCGTGCTTGTAAAGAAAAAAAAAAAGAAATCCGGAAGTTCGGGGCCAGGAGGAAGCGATGAGCTGTGCTTCTGTATTGGCCAGCCAAGAGGCATCTCGCCTTTTGTTCAAGCACAAGAAAAAAAAAGAAGAAAAGAGGACACAGCATGACTGCCTTATTCGAGGTTAGTCCAGACGCTACAGGGCAGACCGGAGGAGGAACATCAACGAGGTTTTCCTATAGTGGAGCATTTCTGTAACTTTCTTGCACCAGAGAGATCATGCATCAAGACCTTTGATATACCACTCTCGCTGTGATGAAAGGGGCCGGGTGTCATACATAACTAAACGCACGAAGGAGATTGAAAATACCTAAGAGCTTCAAGAGCGAAAAGGGGTGGCCTATATGCAAGCAGAAGCACCAGCATCTTTTATAAACACTAAAGAAAAAGAAAAGCCGTGGTGATGGGCGGCTGGCTCTGCAACGCACGCGGACGATAGAGAATTCTCATCTATACTCACTCGAAACTGATTGCTTCGCTGAAAACTTCTCGAGCACTTTCCAGTAGGCAAGAGATGCGAGCGTCGTGCGAAATAGAGCAGTAATACACACAAGGGCAATGAAACCGCGATGAACACAGGTTGCATCGGGTTCATCGGCTGTATTTCTGATCCAGCCCAATTATAACGGGTTTCGTTCAATCGCATATATGAAAAAAAAGAACATATCTAGAAAAAAAAAGTCATCTTCGTGTTTTTTTTGTTTGTTTTTTTTTTTGCGTGAAATGATTGCAGCGGAGTTCCACGGCTTTGTATTTGTACGCTCATGGTGTTTAATACTTATGTAGATTCACTCTCGTTCAGCTGCTACAACTGATTACTCAGTGCTGCTTTGCTGTTTTCTTTTTCCCGTATACTCATACACAAGTAATTTATAACGGTAGGTCCCCTTGCAGCCATATGCTATGGCATCTCATTTTGTATATATACAATATATATACAACAATAAGTGTATTTAGTTTCATATAATGGTTACATTGACTGACTTATTGGCTTTTTTTTTTTTTTTTTTTGCGGCCAATGCCAGTTATCGTGAAGACTGAGCTTGATATAACTCGATAGACCAATCTATCTCATCGTATTTCGCTCGCTTCAAGCCGATTTCGTTTAGTACACAGCGCAGCCAGGTGCGGTCGTATGCACATCGCCAATATTTAGTGCCGCGGAAAATGGAGCCAGCAGTGTAAGCTTACAACAAACGCGAACGGTGCGATAAAAAACCGTGTCATTTGATCGTGCCACTAGCTCAATTCGTTCGCTAATTTTCGCTTTTAAGCGGCGGGAAATTTAGGCGTAGCAGCAGACGTGTTTGGCGACCGCCTTCGTATTTCTGCTCACACTGGCTGCCCCGAAATTTTCCCCTGTTTTTTCCGCTAGCTTCAATTAACCTTCAAAACAAGGACCTTGATATTTGTCAAGGCTCGCCCTTTGGTCCTTGTTGTAAGGCCACTGATCCTTCAAACCGCAAACTATGAATACACAGAAAAAACCAACATCTTTTTAGCTTCGTGTTTACTAATGAGGGCATGTACCGATGACGGGCGTGCAGACGCGAAATTATAATTTAAACGCCAGAGTACTAAATATTTCTACCTTTTGACACCTTCTCTCGAGGTTATAATACGCTTCTCTCGAGCACGGAACCGAGCTCAAAGTTCGAAAGTACGATATCTTCCCCGCCTCGTTTATTATGAAGCATGCATAAACTGCGACCGAAAGAAATCAATAAAACGACAAACAAATGACAAATAAACAAGCATGAGTTAAACACATACAACATGTCCACGCCATCGGCATCACCGCGCCAGAAAGGTACGCGCCCTGTCAAGAAACAAGGTGCGAACATAACCCTCAATTTGTACGCAGGTCAACACACGGCGCTCGCGGCGCTGCGAAAATATTCCAGGCGCACTCGGCGTGTCGCGCTAGCCGCCGACAGCACGACGCAAGAGCAATAACACGAAGTCGCCGAAGCTTGGGACACGTATATACACACGAGATGACGACTTGATTCCCAACCCAAACCGTAGGTTTGTACATTTACGTTCGCACCTACAACACCTTTACGCGTACGTGACAAGCTGCTCTGACGACCATCGCCCAATAAACGATGTGGTATAAGCATCTATGGGCAAAGGAAAGCCGTTTAAACTGACAGTTCGCGAAAAAAAAAGACATGCGTGCGCTAAACTGCGGTGAGTTGTGCCGGATTATATGAAATATAACGTATAGGGGCTGGTGTTTAGCGCTTGTCGAAAGTGATCCGCGCAATAGTTAGAAAGTATCGTTTAATGGGAACCGGGGACACCTTCACCCAATGGTGCACGATGTGATGATGTCATTACTTCAAGCGTTGCCGGTGGCTTAGGAACTCATACAACGCAGCATCTTTAATCCCAGAGGTTTTATGTGGTTTGTCAATCATCCATGTGCATAATGAACGTTTGTTTTCTTTCTTTTTTTATTACGTTGCTGCAGATTCATTCATTATCCTGAGTTATGTACTTGCGCAGTTTGATAACAAGATCGCAATCAGAGAACCATGTATTATCGCAAATCAGCAGTTAAAACAAAAGGGAGGGTAATCGAAGAGAGAAAGAGAAAATGTTAACAACAGGTGCAACGAGTGGAAGCCACTTCAGAACTGAATGAAGGAGCAATTGAAACCAATACTGGCCTTTTGGGAAGAGGAGGCCAAACCACTTTTCGTTTAAAAGAGTGAATTTCACGCATCTATACAGAGCTCACCTCAAGAAAGAAAAATAAATGAAATGAGAGCATGATTTTTCTGGGTCACATTCAATTGTCGCGCTCGCAAACCTGTGATACAGGTTGATACTGAGTCATAGCAGAAACCCGTGTTTATACTTCGTTAACACGCGCACTCAAAGTTAGCTTTGCGATCGGAACCGAAGCCAAGAGACACACAAGGCGTACTGCAAGTGATTCTGAACGGCAAGGTAAACAGATGCCTCCGCGGGTTTCGTAATTAAGTCGCACCTTCGACTGTCTTCCATTGGCATGCGACGCGAAGATAAGAGGAGGGGGGCGGGGGGAGATGCACGCTTCCCAGCAACGCAATCCTGCCGTGATGACCCTCTCGCCTATATCCTGCCAAGGTGTGTACATTAAGCGCAGGTCCAGGGTTTCCACCGCACGTCGGCGTACACAGTAGACGCTCCATTTTCTCATTCTTCCCTTCTCTACCAGCACGCTCTCGACCGCGTCCCTTCCCCTGCGGCAACGTTCACGACCACCAAGTCGTGCAAGGTGAGCGCACCGTTTCAGGAAGGACCGAGGAGAAGGGAGGCGAGCGTCAAATCAGTCTCGCTTCTTGCGCAGGCGGATCACGTAGAGCGGCGCACACCTTCCAATCGAGACTCCGAGCAACCCGTGGCGCACGGTCGACTCTGCTGGATGAAGCCGAGTCTCTCGACATCCGGTCGAAGGCACGAGGTTCGCGACGCACACGCCGGCGGCGTCCAAAGCGCAGCGGCGCTCAGCGATAGAAAGCCACTGTAAATTATCATGTAACTACACGTATATGACATTTCAAGAGGAGCTCGCAGGAACATGGAAGGTTGAATTGACCGACAGCGGCCGAACACAAAATGCAGCTGGAAATGTTGGCAGAGGACCCGTTCCTGGTGCATACAGTTTGTTCCTGGTGGATACTGGTCCTGGTGGATACAGTTTGTCGAAACTGAAAATACCACGAGAAGTGGGTGAGGTGGTGGTAGCGACTTTATTAAAACGCTACTCAGGTCCGAGAATTAGGATTGCCGCTCAAGAGGAACGACCCTTTCTTTCCTGGTGATGGGGGCTTGCTGTGTGATCGCTGATAGGGCGCTCAGAACAGCGGTCGATAAAAAGTGCACTCCTCGCTACGCTGGGTCATGCGCGCATGCAGCGACAGACATGCTGCAGAAACCGCGCGCTACGCCCGACAAGGAACGTTGTCACATTTACTACTGTAAATACGCGTCTACTAAATGGTTAACGAATATTATCCTGCGTGATTGCGTCAAATAGCCACGGAGGGCGAAAACTCCTTAGCGACTGGAATAAAGCGCACTTTACTATGCATTACTACACCTCAACCTTGCTCCAAATACGCTGTTCGCTACGCACAGTTGATCGTGATTATACTACGTGCTGTAGGCGCAGGAAAGCGAACAAAACTCAGAACTTGCGGGGTACGCCGAAATACGTCGCAGACTAGAGTGCCCACCGTTCTCGCACACGTCAACTAGATTTGCCGCGGCGCCCCATACTACTACTCCCAACTTTTCCAAGTTTTACTTGTTGCCGTTCATTCCGGGGCATGCCCGCAGAAATAGCGGCCGCTCCCGGGAGTGCGCAGTGCATCGTCGTCTATCGGTAACCCTCCTAGGCGCAGCGAAACTGCACGTCTGGGCTGCTGTATACGTGTGTAAGCGTACACGCAAGAGACCGTGTGTGCGCAGATGACAGCTCGACGGCTGCACACACCGATGGTACCGCGCGGTGAGTCCAATCAGCCGGAGTGGGAATAAGGGTTGGCACGTATTTAGAGAGACAAAAAGAAGCGCCACCAGAGGCATCATCTGGGGACGCTTCTTTCTCTATACGACAGTATACATAAACGGGGGCTCAGGGAAAGTCCGCGGTATAGTGGCGGTGGCCAAGGAAAATAAAACTGGCCGGCAGAGGAATGGTTCGTCTGGCAAGCAGGCATGGGGGAACGACGTGGCTGGGGGGGTTAGGCGAGGCAAAGTTGCTAGCGTCGAGACTCCTTGGTGACGACGGCGACGTGCCAGGACGCGAGCTCAGTGTGTCCGTGTTTGCGTTGCGAGGGGAAAACCCTACGTCAAAGAAGGCCGCACGGCGAGCGAGTCGCCGGGGCTATTTAGCCGATTGCCCGGCCACCCCCGTGAATGGGCCAAGTTCCCGTCTTCTGGACCAATGTGTTATTCCTCTTTTTTTTTCTCTCTCTCTCTTTACTGTAGCTCGGAACGTCCCGAGCGGTCTGAACTCTTCTTTCCTATCGGATTGCACCCACGCGAAGCCGATGAATGTACATACGTGGACGCGATCCTCTGGTCAAGTCCCACCGCTGCCTGTCTCCGGAGAGAATTGACTTTATTATTTGCTTTCTCCTATATTCCTTTTCCTGAAGTCTAGGCACTCGGTCGGTGCAGCGAGTTTCGAACAGCCGCTGCGCTGCCGAGCCTGCCTCGATGATGTAAGGCTGGCGGTCTTACCAGCCCGCGGACAGCTCTGGATGGGCACATTCGACCACGGCAGTTATGGACAAGGCGTTCGTGCTAGACAAGGCCCTGTCTGGCTAAGAGCTGCTACACCACATTCTCTTTCGCCACCCAGAACTTGCGTATAGTTGCCAGGACAGTACGCTAAAGAGAACGAGAAACGTTATAATCAGCAGGTTCCGCCGCTCAAAGCTGGTCCAAACACGAAGATTACGAGTAACGAGACTATCAAATCTGCGACCACGCTTCTCCTTTCCGTTAATAACGGTCATCAGCCGATCAACGCGGAGCCAGCAGCGCGCGACAGGGCGGAAGGTGCGCTTCTAACGTTACCGCGCATGCAGAGCGAGGCAGGTCCCTATTTGCAGCCGTTCCAGATAGAAATCAACGCCGCGCACAAGGCCAATGAGTGAGTCACTGGCCAACTGTCTCTCGCGTCTCGCCCACCGAAGCGGGCGGGAAAGCTGTAGGCCGGCCCGGGAAAACTACACCGGTCCACCGCGTGTGACGGCTCGCCTGCCTGCCTGCCCGCCTGCCGCGAGAAGAGGAGTACTGAGGATGCGGAGGGGAGGGAAAAGCTGCACGCGGCAAACGCTATACGGCCACGGATGCAGGTTTAGCTATAGCGTATTTACGTGTAGCACACATAATAGAGTGCGCTGCAAACGACTCCCTCACGGAGTCGGAGCGAGAGATTACCCATCCCTCCGGTCCAAGCGTCCATCGGACATTCGGCGACGAGCCTTCGGGATGTAGGGAGGGAACCCCGGGAATGAAGGGAAGAAGACCCGGTGCTGGCCCCTAGATAAGGACTATAACCTCCTCGTCGTCCCTTCCGGCAACCTGCTTTCGCCCGACCTGGAAAAAAAGGCACCCAAGCGAGCGCAGAGCTCTGCCGAGCGCGTGCTGCAAAAGCGGTATACGAGCAAACGGGAGGAAGGTGGGGAGAAGAAAGTGACGCGCGGGAGGTGCGGCCGCTGAAAACGACCGGGCGGCGGGAGCACGGGGCGAGGAGAGTAAAGCAAGGGAGATAAGTCGCGGGCTCAGGTGACGTGGAAATTGCACCAATTACCGCACGAATGACACGCTGCATTGTTAGCGCGGCGTGCCGACGGCCAGGCGCGAGGGTGAGGGGGAAAAGCGAGAGAACGCGTTGTTCGCTTCGCACCCGCGCGGCGCTTTTCCCTCGCCTTCCGACTCCCGTGATGAATGGGGATTCCGGTGACAGGTAAATACGTGCGGACCACCGCCGCCACCGGTGCTTCCTTCTGGCGCCGTTCTCGACTGCCTGAATAAAGCTCGTGGCCCCGCTCATAGTTGCGCGAGGCCAGAACGGTTGGATGGTATAATGGCGGCACCGCGGGTGTTATGTCTGCCGGCACGCTATGGGCCCGCTATACCGGAGAATGACGGTACGCGAGATATTTCGAGGGGGGGGGGGGGGGGGTAGGTCGGGCATTGGGAGTGACGGGAGGAAAGACAGCGCTGCTGCGTGGAGGAGAGTATGCCGACGCAACTTTCGCTTCGGGATGACATGCGAGAACCGACCCAGACCAGCAACGAGTATAGAGAGAAAGCGTGCAGAGCTGTACACGGTGCGTCATGACTTTGGAGGCAACAGTTCATGCAGCAGAAAGCTTCGTAGAATGTAGATTCATGGTGTGCGAAGAATTGTAACGGTGTGCAAGTGCACAATCCATCCAACAGACGAAGGTATACCATGTTGCTGCTCCCTCACTGCTTCTCTCTCTCTCTCCCTCCCTCCCTCCCTCCCTCACTCTCTCTCTCTCTCTCTCTCTCTCTCTCTCTCTCTCTCTATATATATATATATATATATATATATATATATATATATATATATATATATATATATATATATATATATATATCCTTAGAAGGCTGTTTTAGTTCATACCAAGTGCCCCCGTGATCGTTTACTTTCATCAACCGCAATGGCTAAAACGCAGATATCAAGTGACGGGCGCCACACAGCATGTGTGTGTGTGTGTGTGTGTGTGTGTGTGTGTGTGTGTGTGTGTGTGTGTGTGTACATATGCTCTGGCGCCCGTCACTTTACATGTGCATTTTAGACATTGCGGTTGATAGAAGTAAGCGATCACCGGGGCACTCGGCATGAACGAAAACAGCTGCTAACGAACGCTGCGCGTGCTTCAACTTATCGCGAAAGCAAACAATCACGGCGCTGCTGACATTGACATTTTTTGAGAGAAAACAAGACGGTAAGGTTATAGCACTACGGCATGTCAAGAGCATTGCCGCAAGGCAGAATTAACGCGCGTCGGGATAGAAACAAACAAAAAGAAAGAAAGATATTAAGCGAGAACAACTTGTGCGCGCTTTTTACGCATTGCCCAAGCCCGAATTCCTTTTTTTTTTTTTTGTTGTTGCTGAGACATCTTCAGCCTATTTCGCCCTCAAGCTGCGAATCGCGAGAGTTCTGGGTGTCAAGTGCATCTTTCAAGAAGAACTTTTCAGAATGTGCGAACTTTTCTTTTTTTCTCCCGTTACATCGCGCACCTGCTCGTGTACAGCAGTTAGAAAATGAAGTACATCGACGCGTTTGACATATATATCTCGCGCTTGTTTTCAAGCGATGTGTTGAAGTTTGCTTCGACAAGGTGACCGTGAATGGCGCGTAGAATTCGCAAGACTACCTTCGCTATTTTGCTTGCCTGCTTGTGTATTATTATTATTATTATTATTATTATTATTATTATTATTATTATTATTATTATTATTATTATTATTATTATTATTATTGCGATAAAAGAGGTCGAGAAGAATGTGTCACAATATACTTCCATATGCTGCGGCAGAGGAGCCACAATTATGGTTGCAACATTTTTTTTTTTTTTGCGCATCGATAACGGCAGTTCACAACTCGTGTGTAATGTATAGGAGACTGATGCTCTTGATTAGACATCAGCGACGACCTATGATATTTTGTAATGTCGTTTGCAATCATGCCAACGGTTGTAACAGCGAAAGAACGTTTAAGTATAGCACAGTGCCTTCCGGTTGTCATTCAAAATTACATTGTCAGGGACGGCGTATATATTGAATATGCATTGAACATGCACACCAGTACTAAATATCAGTGGAGTGACTTAACGAACTGCATTTCCGTCAAGTTCATCCTTGAAATCATTAGCTCATTAGAATACACAATAGATACCGCCAGGTGTTCTGCAAGTGCGCTTAATATCAGCCAGAAATGCCCCTCCACCGTAATATCAAACGTAGGAAGCGGACAACCTCGAGAAATGATGGCAGCAAACGTAACACCACGGAGGCGGTGCCACATGTAATCGATTAGGAAAACAAATAGATGCGCATGTGTACCGCGCAGCGAAGCCATCACGTTTTCGCTTCATACGAAGTGCTGTGCCGTCCCATGTAAATTGTGCGGCAGCCCGCTATGGATCTCATTTGATCGCCGGCTCAGTGAGCTGCGGATTACAATGTTTCTCGCTCGGAGTACAAAGAAGTCATCGATGCATGCATCGGCAGATAACGCTGAATTTACGCCGCTTTCGACACATCACTGAACACAGCTGCGGATTGACGTGACAGCATAGTTACTTTTATTTATTTTTTTGTTACTCAGGAAGAATAACTTACCACATGTTTCACAACCGCGCGCGACACGCGTATTATTGGTCGTATATGAGAGGTTTATGGCAGACATTCCAACTATATCTACGCGTGCTCATTCCACTCTAACCCCAAGACATCATCATTAAATTTGCAGATGGCGTACAATGCACGCGTTGTAAGCCCGGAGCCGTGGCATTCTAGAAAGCCCACGCGTTTAACAACCGTTCAATGGGAATGTCGGTGAAAAAGCGACGGAATTTGCCTCAATTAGTCATGCAACGGACATTGCACGTTTTACAACTAGCTAGAATGACGGTAATTTTATCTGCGGCCGTATATTTCTGTCACAAGGTGCGCTGACGACAACCTGGTAAGGTGCGGGAATTCTGTTCTCTCGACATTCACAGGCAACTCGTGCTTTTAATTTAAAGCGCATGGAAACAAGTCGTCCTTTTCACCCTAAGATAGCGAAATCAAGCGAAATCGTGGAAGTTTACCGGGGCACTATATCGTTCGTCGGCCACTGTTATTACGATACCTGGGCCACTATACGCAACATCCAAGCGATCTGCTGTTGCTGGAAGTCTCACCACTTGCTGCACATAGCTATAAGCCATAATATTACGCTGACGTAATGAAGGGCTCCGCCAGTGGCGTTGGAAAAGGTCTCTCTGATCGTACTTATATACAGTTCCGTACTCTCTGATCGCGGCCTCCGAGATCGTCTGCCGATAAGCAATCGCGGAGGCCGCTTTATTTATATGGTACTCTAGACGCGTTCGATGGAAAGGTGACCACGTCGGCAGTTCCAAATTTACTTTAAATTCACAGGGCCTTGTACACGTGATAGAGTTTCAGGCACATATGATTGCTACATTTTCCGAATTCTTCTTCTTCTTCTCTCTTCTTCTTCTCCTCCTCCTCCTCGATTAAGCAAATGAACTGTGTGATCAAAGTGCTCCTTTATATACATGCACAAAATCATGCGTGCTTTGCGAACCTCTTGTGTGACCCATGTGACCCCGAACACACGTGTCTGTGGACTTGACGCATCAAGTACGGAGTCTTTATATGCCGCGTATGTCAAGACAGGTTTGATTGATTGGTCCATCCGCAAGTGTAGCCCGTGTGTTCTCATTCGACGAGCACAAAGAAAGCGAAGTAAAAAGGAAAAACAATCAGCAAAATGTTGTCACAATCTCACAAACTTGGGAACGAGCAGTGACTTGTGTGAGTACAATGGCGTGTACCCCTTGAGCGTAACATTTCGTAAATACAAAAGCGTGACGCGCTATATTATAGTTTCAATTACACGCTAAAGATAACAGTACACGGTCACTGAAAAATGTCCAACACTCAAAATCATGACTACATCAGTGCAGATTACCAGAGAACAAATCTGATGAGAAACGCGCAAGTGCTGCGCGCATTACCTGTCGCTTCGTACAGCACGCGGTATAACGCGCAAGCACGGAATGTTGACAGAGTACGTGAACATTTTCCGAAATGCCTCCATCCGACATTTGCTGTTGCCGCTGTACAACATCTGGGGCCGCGAAATATTCCAGTCATTGTTTGCTCTTCGAAGATCAGCATGTCAGCTTCAAGAAGCGGTCGAAGTGTATATAAGTACGCAAGATATTACGAGCATCACCTGGCAAAATATCGAGAAGATGCCGACAAGATATTGGTTGAGGAATATGTAAGAAATCGTGTGCGTGGTTACGACCTGCCGTGGTCGCTTGGCGGCTAGGTGTTGGCTTGCGAAACTCTGCAGGTCGCGGGATCGAATCCCGCCCACGGCGGTCGCATTTCGATGGGGGCGGGGAAAAAAAGAACGTGTACTTTAGATATCGGTGCACGTTTTATTAAATAACTCCAGGTGGCCAAACTACTCCAGAGCCCTCCACTACAGGGCGTGCATCACAATCATACGCCATAATTAATATTATTGTGGTTGTGGGAGGAGAGATACAATGATAGGGAGAGATAGAGATGAACATGGAGGTTTGTCGGATGTATCAAAAGTGGAAAGAAGACCTACACATTAGGTAAGCCTTTCCTGCGGTTTGTAATCGGCAGACATTTCCCTACACACCCCCTTGTTTCTAAGTGCGCCCACTTAATATGTAATGGTTTCTAGAAAACGGAAGATATCCGCCGCTTCGCACACCTTTTCGCATTTAGACAAACGCCCTAATTTCGTTTACTGTGAAAACCCCTGTAATCGGCATCATAGTAAGTAGATAATGTCGCCTTACACACACACACACACAAATCCACAATAGGGTTGTCTATTACAAGATCATGATGATATCAATGGGTGGGCATCAGTGAATACTCTCGTGTTTAAAGCCACTTACAGAAATACGAAGGTATGATTATGACGATGTAGGGTGCTCGGAACGCGACGCTGCACGCACGAATCGAGGAAACATGGTTTGTCGGCGATATAAAAGTTATCTTTGTAGGCTCTTGGGGGCAAGCATTACTAACTACAGCGGGATAGGAACGCAGCAGCTGTAGTCAAACTCGTACTCTTCATCTCCTGAATACTATATTTAGTGGTGCCACACTTTCCTAGGCGACCATTGGAAGAGGACGTATATGCACGCATGCTCTTCAGAAATGCGAGGATGTGAAGCTTGTTGTCAACCTCTGTGAAGTTTGTTGTCAACACGCGACACACTGTACGAGCTCTAAAAGGTTCGAGTGAGAAGCACAGAAAGAGAGAGAACGGAGAGAATAATAATAAAGCAGACAAGACTGTCTTTAGGGTTCTGCACAGATAGAATTTTCTAGCAGGAACACAGGTTCTCTTGAGAGAAATCAGTTCACTGATCCAGTTGGAAAGGGGAAGAAGGAAGAGGAAAAACAACAAAACATTGATGATTGCACGAGATGGTAGGAAGGAATCAGAAAGTCTGAAGACTTGGTGGTTAACCGAATGACACAAAATCATTCAAAGGTCCAGTCTATGGAGCGCTCGCAACTATATCAAGTAAGGCCTGAATGGCATGACAACAAGATTTCACGTAGGCCCTTGGTCTGTTAACACGGGCACTAATAACGAAGAAAGGGGGCTGTGAGAGGCGCGGCGTTATACATTTTGCCAGCCGAACTTCTTGTGCAGCCTACACAGCTCTGAACCTGATGCATGAAATGGATGTATGAAATGGTAGTTCCAAAACCTATTTCGCGTCACAGAATAGAGTTCGCAACTGGGGTGCCGCGAAATACTGTAATACAGGCATACACTCCCTTATCTACGCTACTTGCCGTTATAACGGTACCCAACCTTTTACATTTTCTCCCTCTTTATCTCAGTGCTCCTCTTTTCAAACAATGTACACATGAGTAAACAGGCTGAGAAGAAAAAAAGAAAAGTCTGTCGCAATAACGCCTCTTCCCTCCCCCCTCCCGTGCTTTTGCATTCGACCCAGTCCGTAGTAAACAAACTGACAGAAAAAAGAAGATCGCGACATGACTGAAGTAGCTTGCAACACCCGCACACATTCGGTATCCTGTTAATGTACATAATAGTGGACTGCTCGAATACATAAGCGAGTTTACTGGCGCTAAGCGACCAGTAGGTCATCATAACCACGTTTGTTCTTCTTTTTTCTTTTCTTTTTTTTTTCTAAGGATCAGTTCAAGCAGTGGTCGGTTACCGCTCAAAACTCGGCAGAGAAATGTAAAATGAGCAGAAGAGGTGCAGAGAGAGAGAGAGAGAGATACACACAGAGAAAGAGAGTTGCAGGCGGTAGAGCTAGGACGATTGGAACACAATTTGCTTTGGCGACAGAAAGAGAACATGTGAGAGAGAGAGGGAGAGGCAGAAAGAGATGCACACGGAGAGAAAGAGAGATCACACAACTTGCTATGGGCGACAGAAAGAGAAAGTGTGTCTGTGTGTGAGAAACACAGAGATAGAGAAAGAAAGTAAAAGAGAAAGAGACTGCCGTCAGGACCCCCGAGGAAGAAGCCGCTTTGCAAGGCCCCGCAGGTTACTGGCATATGCGATAGGAGAGCCACGCATAACTGCCTTAAATTCTTTTTTAACTGTCATTCCTTCAAAGTCAACTTACGCAAAACCTGCCGCGTTAACACTCGATCGCCCTTACTGAGCACATCAACCTCTTAAAGGACTCGAGCCTTCTTGGCAAGGTGCCATGATATTTCAGTGAAGGTAGCGAGGCCGCCATTTTGGTATGCCTCCTGCGCTTGCGTTGTACAGCTTGACGGTCGAAATAGACGTCAATCAGCCTGGGCAAAACTGACGTACATCTGTTCACCAGCAATATCAGTTAGCACGAGCGCATGCGTCTGCGTGGACGCAGAACACACAGGAGCCGAATTGACTTCCGACGTAGCGTACGTCAGAGAGTGCGTACAGGCAGAGGGAGCAGCTTTAGTTTAGCGGCCATTGTTTCTGAAGATTGCTTGCGAAAACAACACGGACTAGCAGTATAAGGATCCCAGAAAGCATGATTTCACAACTAGAAAACTCGGCGTGTTGAGTTTTCGCACCGGAACACGTACACTTTAGAAAATGTGACATACTTGTATGCTTGCGTACAGACCCAACGTCTGTGCAGAGGCTTTCGGTAGAAATAAGTGAGGTGACCTTTTCTGAATACTGGGAAATATATATGACATCCGGCAGCCACCTGCCGCCAGCCAGTGCTTGTATTTGGTTTTAACTTTTTTTTAAAGAAGGGAAAGTGAACTATGCACTCTAACGTGTTCTACCTTACTATGTTTCCACACCTAAAAAAATTAAACGAAAAAAAATATATCATCGCCCTTCCTACTCGGCGAAGATGGCAGGGCAGCAAAGCTGTCTCATGTTTTTTTCACCGTCATCTCGCATCTCGTAAGCGTGCATTAGTATTACAGGGACTGCGAAGTGAATCAGACACTTTAGATTTGAAACGTGCGCGCTTACACCTGATTGGTCAAAGCGAAATCACGTTACCTGCCGGCTCAGCCTATGACTTTTCAGCGGACGCCTACGACTACGCCGACGGGACACGTTAGGCAAACACAGCTTATTCTTGCAAAAAAGGAAAGTCATTAGAGGTTTTCAGTTTATCCGCAGACATATTTACTTTCATCGACACCGGGTCACCAGAGAAGTGCACGTGGTCGGCTGCGCCGGTAGAGATACCTGATGAAGCGAGGCCTAACCAGAAATATACACAAACCTAATATTACTCGCTGTAAGGTAGCCATCAAGTCACAAGGCTTTCGTCATGTTCTTTCGACGAAGGCACTGCCGTTACTGAAGGAAATTTCGAATGAATAGTAGTACGGCAAAACGTCGCAAAGTGTCACTGCTAGCTAGCCCTGCTTCAGCAGGGAGCCTACATGCAGTAATGTAGGCTCTCTATGCTGCAGCCGTCAACGGTTCGGATTATTTTGCATCCGCAGACGTACACAACTCTATACGGGCAAACTGAAATCCTCTATTGCCAACAGTGCCAACGTTGCATTGCAACTCAACCCACTGGGAAATGTGCATAAGGTTACACTGACAAATAATGTCTTCGTCACGTGATTTCCTTCGTCTCCATGCACAGTTTGGCACTAATTTGGCGCCTAGTTGGTTTAGCAGCACAGTTGGCGGCAGAATAACGTTGCTAATGCTACGTCGGCACTTAACATCCAACATGAATTGATATCGCCCCATGGACTTCATACTTCATGTTCTCTCCTTCCGTGAGCTCGTCCGACCGGTGATATTTAAATGCACGGTGATTCAGACCAAGATGTCGGCTCTCGTGTTTCACAACTTTGCCAGCCCGGCCGCTTACGTGCACCTCAAGACGTGCGGCAGGCGTCAGCTGCTCGCGCGCAGGTGCTGAAAGCAGGCGGATGCCTCGAGAACTGTTTCGCAATCAAACGCCGCGATCTTATAAGGACGACGCCATGACGTTCGTGCTAAGATCCCTCCGAGTAATTTATAAGTAAAGCGGCAAAACTTTTTCAGTTCGCGAAAGGTTAAGGTGTGACTCCAGCGAGCAGCGAACTTTCGGATAGTGAGAAAAGCTATTTCCAAGAAACATCCACACTGTACCTCTGGGCGAAGGTTGCTGACCTTTGTTTTTTTCCCTCTCTTCTTATCATATTTTTTCTCGCACGTAGGCCGCTGCCAGTTCTCACGCGTATCACAAGAACGCTCGTTCTCGTTCTATGCCTATATGCGACGATCTAATTACGCGAGAATGTTCCCATACCAGGAGGCAACTCCTTGCCTGTTTGTATTTGTTTCAGTTATGTGTTATGATATGTGGGATAAATAATTACGAAAGACCGAAGGGTACAAGAAAACAGAGCAAACGAAAGCATTTTAACGATATTATTAAACATCGGTATAAACTAGGAGTGTGCGAGTCTCAACTTTATCGAGGACGAATAGGATACGAATATCCAGCTTCGAATATCGAACTGAATAACGAATATTGATACAAACATGCGCCATCAGTAATAACATCTCATTTAAACACGAACATTTCAGAGAGCCACGCTAATAAGCTATTGACGTAAAATAATATTCCCGTCAGGAACCCACTGCCTGTACTAGCATGTCAGATCGCAAGTGCATTCATAACGTATCACGGTATAGAGAAAGCGATAGAAAATGCAAAAGGCTTTCACGAAGGATTGCGAGTTGTTCCAAATCGTGAGGTCGATGTAGTGCATGCCGAACAGGTCCCGCACAAGGAGGCGGCTGCGAACATGACAGGGCAGCGTCTTTAGACTGTCCGTTGAAAGCGTGCAAAATCCCAGCATATGGTTACACGTATACGCCAACAACGCTGCCGAGCAAACAGTTAAAGATGCCTATGTCTCGATAGCGCCTGATGGCGGCGACAAGCAAATCACGCTTGTGCCTGTCTTCTTTGGCCGCCATGCCACCTCCGTGCTCAAACCGACAGTCTCGGCACCTATAGCGTAAATGCGTAAGATCGTTGATTCCCGGGAAGACAACTGGGTCGTATATTCGACTTTATTTCCCCCTGATATTAGGATCATATCGAACATTCAAAAGTTCTGAATACCTTATTTTCGAATCGAATACGAGTATATCCGAAGAACATTGGAAACATTCGAATATTCGCACACCCCTAGAAACTCGTCACATTAGGCCCGGTGAAGGCTTCGAACGAACGGTGGCGATGTTGGTGAAGAGGACTTCGGTAAAAGGATAGTTATGTACCGTCCCTGCAGTAAATTCACTTTCCTTCCTGCGTTTGCCGCGTTTTAGTTTTCAATGACAATCGAGAGACGCCCAGATGTTGCCCATTTTTCTGCGAGAGCGTCATCCCATGAAGAACTAGATTCTAGGCGTTTGGGTAAGGTAGCAAAACGTAGGCAAAGGAAGGAATGAGTCACAGTTTTACATGTCAGAATTAGGACCTGATTATGAGGGACGCCGGAGTGGGGGACCTCGAATTCTCTTCAACGCGCACTTTAAATCTAACTAGGCGACCGCTTTTGGATTTCACCCCCACGGAAATACGACAACCGTGGCGACGGGAATCGAGCCCACATCCTTGACTTCACGTACACTACACTTCTAGGTTACTAGCTTAGAGTGTCCCTCACGAAGAACTGAAACCACGTGACAATATTTCTCTCTCGCTCGGAAGTCCCCCACTCACGAATGAGGAGAAGAGCGTTCCTCTATAGGTGTACAGCTCACGCACATCTAAATTTCGGTGCTGAGACGATAGCTGTGGTCTCGTCTTGTCACTGTTTGCGGGTGTTGATATTGCAACTGCTCCAAATCACCTAAAACGTTTGGTGCTCCCTCTATCACAGGAATGCATGCACGGCAGTGAAGCCCATCTTCGCAAAGCTGTAGAATGCAAAAGCGGCAGTCTGGCGAACAGAGGGGCAGGAGATGGGTTGGGTACTTTGGATATGGGAACCCGTGGCATGTAGACATCAGTGGAACCTCGACATTGCACACGCATCCTCGACAGTTGCACACAATCGAAAGTTTTCGAACGACTCAGATTTCTCTGGAGGCACCGCGCTGAACGCGCCACGGCTCTTCGCAAACCTGTCGTAAAGCAGGAGCGTCCACAAACGGGAGAAACCTTGCAACGGAAACCGACCGGGTTGTCAGCGGTTCGTTTTGTGAATACACAGTCCGTTGCAGCGAAAGGAGCATCATCACGACGGACCTCACTTACGTCTTGTAGAGTAGCTCACGTGTGGACTGACTGAATGCTCCGGAGTTCCTGCGAATTTGAAGCCCAGCATTTCTCCCGCCTTTCCGGTTACATAGCTAACCTGCTTCTACCACGCTAGTTCTGAGGTATACCAAACACCTAAGCATTTAAATTCGGATACTTTACGAGTTACGACGTTATTCAAGGTGTAGCAGTAATTTAAAGGGTTCTTCTTCCGAGTGAATGTCATATTAACAGCTTTTGAGAGGTTTATCTGCATGCGCCACCCAGTGCACCATGCGCTTATTCGATCGAGGTCTTGTGTTCATTTCTTCTGACATTTACTTCAGTGATGGAAGTACGTCAGTGCTTTCTTGGTAGACCCATGCATAAAACACTCTTGTGTTCGAAAAAAAAAAAAGACAGCAGTTCAACCTCTTCCCTTTAGGCAAAACTCGACAGAGGATTTGGTGACCAAGGTTTCATTTATTGCATGAGAGCCTTGACAGTTTGTGAATGAATGAATGAATATTTATATCTTTAGGAGCTTCTTTTCTTTTACTTTGGCTGATTGGTTTGATTTATGCCTATTGGATGCCAAAACCACGATATTATTATGAGGCACATCATAGCAGAGAGCCCTGTAAATATTGTCCTCCTGGGTATTGATCCCAATTTATCTCTCTCTCTCTATGTCTGTCTGTCTGTCTGTCTGTCTGTCTGTCTGTCTGTCTGTCTGTCTGTCTTGTTGGGGACACTGGTTTTCTTCAGGGGTTCTTCCTAGTTCTACTAACATGGGTGCTGTGTTCTGCCACGTAACCAACATGTTCGTTTAAGTTTAGGCTACCTTACTGACTCGTGTAAATGTCGCACAAGCGTTGGGTGAGCGTCGCATATCCAAGTAGGCAACCTGCGATCCTAGAGACAACGCATATCCCGAGTGAAGAAAACAATGCTTCAGCTTGTTTGCTGGTGCATTCCAGGAATGTGGGCTATCTTGTACACTATGGCGAAATGCTCTGACGTCAGGCGTCAGTGATGACGCAAAAGGACGACTCTACTCAGAATCATACGCTGCCGTGCTCTGCCTTAGAGGCGGCAACTACGACAGTGGCTATGCAAGGGCCGTATCATAGTGCAAGGAGCCTCCCCGCTACGCACAGCCGGTGACCGCACCGCCGCCGACTTGCAGAGGGCGAGAGATATCTTCATCTCTTCATCTCGCCCTCTCTCCAAGTCACCGGCGGTGCGGTCACCGGCAGTGCGGAGCGGGGAGGCGGCTGTAACTGTGAAAGGGCACTAAGAAACCCTGAGTGCATAGCGCGCATACGTTAACAAATAAACGCGTCAGTGTTCAGCGTTTAGTGCGTAAGGAATCGCCGGATGTAAGCGTGACTAGAAAAAGTCAACTCAAACGGTTCGTGCACGCGCCTCCCATTTGGGCCACGGTTTTAGCAGGTAAACCGAGGAAACGAATTCACCTATTCTCATGTCAGTCCTGAAACTAGTGGTTAAGGACAGTTCTCACTGACGTCATCTTGAGAGGCATCACGGTGTGTTAGTACGTTCTGAAGTTGAGGTCGAGAAACATGACAGCGCGACTTGTGTCCTTCGTTCGGGGACAAATTTATAACAATGATAACGTAGTGGAAAAAAAAAAAAGTCGCCATTCAAACACCATAATGTAGACGATGTAATATGAAGCATCACATGATCGTCGCTACCACCGGAGAGAAGCTACATCCATGAATTCCCGTGCGAGCTATATGTACTGAAGGTGCTCGTCTTCAAACAAAAACTCAGTTGTTTGAATATGCAACCGCCCGTCACATCTGCTGCCTCCCGACTTAGCTCAGTAACGCTCTCTTTTTCTTTTCTCCTTTCCCACTTCAACGCAACTTTGAGATTTCCTCCAATTTATTTCAAGATTCCTCGCAAACAAAACAAAACAAAACAAAACAAAAACATTACGTCGCAGGCTCCGCCTGGGCGGAATATTCACACATATGGTTCAGTGGGAGGAGAGGATTGCCGAACGTGTTAAGTAGGATCTCATTATTCCGCTCACTGTGGGCGTGTACACAGACATATGTCATTTATTTCTGATTACTCGAAAACAAAAATAAAGTTCAATTGAAAGGATCGATATGGACTTCCGACATTATCGTGATTCTGTGCACCCTTGCAGCCACGACACTGCATACATTACTGGACGAAGTTTCTGCTATCATTTTCTTACTCTTTCTCGCAGAAAGCGTTTCGCAATAACTCAAGAAAGTCATATTTTTCCCCCCTCATTCCTGTTTCTCGTTTTTTTCTTTTTTCAAACTCGAGCGCTACGCTAAGTGTATTGTCGTTGGCTGTGGCAACACTCACCCAATAACCTCGACTTCCTCGTTCCAGGCGCTCCGAGATGCTCGTTCCTCGAGCCGCCGAAGGTCGGCGAAAGAGGGCGCTCACTCAGGTGTCACGCTAACCTGCCAACACTTCACCGAGCTTTGGAGGCGGCCTAGTCTTTCTCTAACAGGCGGGAAAAAGCAACACTAATCTCGCAGACATTAAGCGTGCGACTCTACACGACCACATTCCTGTTTTCAGCGGTTCTCCGGCGAGAAATACGGTGAAGCACACCTGCCAGGGCGGACACACACAGCTGAGGCGCGTCGAGACGGCGATTGGCCATTCCGAGTCTGTCGACGGCGGGAGGTCGCACGCTCCTGCACTATGGGTATTGCGAAGGCGCTCCTTCTGAACGACGATGCTCTTTCGACTTCATCGTCGGCTAACGGTGCACCTGCTCCAGCAAGGTGCGGTGACGAAACCGCTTTCGCCTATTTGTCACTACTGCCTTCCCGCGCGCGTTAGGGCTTACAAGGCTGCTCTCGACAGGCGCTCAGCGCGAGCCTATTCTATAGCGCTGCTTGTATAATTATCACTTGTAACGACATGTAACACCTACTGCAAGTTTAAAATTTCGAAAGCATGTTTTCGCTAAAGCGACCCGGACTAGGAGAAAACTTACATGAGGAGGAGAAGGAAGAGAAGATGGAGAGGAAGAGAGGTCAACCAAACCCGTGTCCGGTTAGCAACCTTTCTCTGGGGGAAAGGGATTAAGTTATGCAAGATTTGTTACAGCGAGTTACGATTTGTTACATCGTAGGTTAGTAAGCAACACCTTTCCTGTCATGGCCAGAGAACGAGTTCTTATTCAGTCTTGCTCAGTGCATCCTTGTGTAAGCTTGCGGTACTCATCATCTAGTACCCGTTTATTTCTTATTTTATTTTTTTCAAAACCCCACATGCTCTTCCCCCCGTAGGCTTTCATGTCACTTGTCACCTCGGCTGCTCCTCTTTTTTTTTCTATGCTTTTATTCTGCCGATAGCTTCACTAACTACCGCTTTGGGGTGTCCTACGTCAGACAGACCGAGAGAGAGAACATTAGGGCTTGAACTATTTGCTGTACTGCTATTTCGAAAGTCACAATATCGATCTCAAGTTCACGTCGCTTGCTCTTTCTTTCTTTCTTTCTTTCTTTCTTTCTTTCAACTATTTCGAGCGTTGCCGCGATGCATCTTTGCCACGTGGTAGTGTGTGCCTCGTTTCTGCACGAAGTGCGCTTCGCGCACTTCCACGTTGTTCAGATAGCATTTCCATCGCAACGGGAGAGTTGTATTACTGTTTCGCCCTTGGCCGCATGTAGCCTTCACCGAGACCCATTCGTTGGTGATTTTGGGTGAGCGATAAAATCAACCTCGCACGCCGTGTATTCGCAGTCTATGAACAGGTTTGCTTACAATCGTGCTTGTTATGTCGTTTATTTATATTATGAGAATGGAAAAAAGTAGGGCACCTAGAAGCACGGCAGTTAGAATCACGGCTTTTAAGTTCGGCGGCGTAGGAACGCACACACACACACACACACACACACACACACACACACACACACACACACACACACACACACACACACACACACACACACACACACACACACACACACACACACACACACACACACACACACACACACACACACACACTTGGAACCTGTGACTCCACACAACGGTAAGTCACCACTATTAACAGTCATTCAGGGTAAAGAAAAAAAAGAAGACCGAAGACCATAACCTTATGCTTCGCAACCTCAGAGCCCCACTATGACAAAGCACCACCGGCTTCCTGGTTTGGACCAGGTGCTGATCGCGAAGCAGGAATGGTAAACTGCCACGTACTTGCACGTCGCTCCGGTTCTGCTAAATGTGCTTGATTGAATTCGCGCTTTTGCCCCGTAAACAAGGTACCCAACGATCTCCAAGGAAGGCAAGAAAATAAAAACAAATATATGAGAAGCTGCGATGTGTCTTAGCAGCCGAGTCGACGCCTGTGTGCCCGACGAAATGCTCTTTAGTCATGTTCCCGAACGATCAGAACGCAAACACGGGATTGCGTTCACTGATATATGCGTTCGAGCTCGCGCGGATAAACAACCTCAACTCGAGGAGAGAGGCACCACCTTCGCAGATTTTCGCTCGCACATTCGCGCGCGGTTGGTGGTCGGGCGCGTTTGTGAAGTATTTCTCGTGAATGCGCCTTCTTCTCTTTCAACCTTTGCGTCCATGGCAGATGTGCGCGACTGACTGTGCGCTATCCTACCGGTTAGCAGAGCCGGGTATGTATCATTGCCTTCAACCGAGGTAAAGGTCATGTATCCGTGCACAGTTTCTTCATCGGCTGAAATGCTCGGCTCCTCTTCATCAGCCCTTCAGTTCATTTAAATGTAAACATTTCGACAGCAATCTGTCTGGCTGGGTAGAAAATTTAGGAGGTTGAAATTGCACTTCAGTTCAGCACTTGAAAACGCCAGGCTACATGATTTACCGAAAGCACGATTCCCTAATGTCTAATCGGCAGCGTCATGCGTGGACTTGAGGTAATAATTTTTCCTCAGCGAACAGTACACAGGTAACGGAGGACTGAAGGCAGTAAGAATAAAAGTATAAGTACAGAATATAACCATTTGGGATTATTATTATTGATGGCGTCGTCGTCGTCGTCGTCGTTGTTGTTGTTGTTGTTGTT
This sequence comes from Hyalomma asiaticum, assembly GCA_013339685.2. Lineage (NCBI taxonomy): Eukaryota > Metazoa > Arthropoda > Arachnida > Ixodida > Ixodidae > Hyalomma > Hyalomma asiaticum. The sequence goes on along the minus strand of CM023485.1, from coordinate 40,484,157 downwards.
GTTGTTTGTTGTTGTTGTAATTAGCAGCAACGGTATATTCCTGCGGTATACGCATTACGTAGTTTTGACGAACTTGCTTCGCCAACAGAAGAACTGCGTGGGCTAGCACGTGCGGAGAACGAGTGGCCAGACATTGTTTTGGAGCACCCATCATGTAGTACCACAGTTACTGAGGAAACAAATTGGAGTCCGAACGACGCATCGGCTGCACGGTCGCTCTCCACATGTGGTACTGTGCCGCACCGCGAGACTATATGTACCTGACAACGTTGCATTCGCCAAATATTTCCGCGAAAATGTTGCACTGTGGACAAACACAAACAGAGCGGATGCAGTTCCGGGCCATGATAGCCGCGCTTTGGTGGGGCCAATATTTAAAAAGAAGGCAAGAAGGAAATTAAAAGAAAATAAGAAGGACATGCTCACTCAACGTATTTGCAAATTCAGGAAGCACAAGTATGCCACTCAGTCGGAGGCCTCCGACTAAGCGGTATGTATATACCACAGCGCGAAACACACGAAGCCAGAGACCTTAGACGTACACACAGGTTTTTCTTTTAGGGGCGAAGCTCTTTAAGGCGTGGGTCGTGCGTCCCCGATGTATGTAGTAGTAGTAGTAGTAGGCAGCCACCGGCGCGTGCCTGCCGGGAGGCACGCACGCGCCGAGGTCGAGCGCGTGGCTCCCGGCACGCGCTCGCCCGCGAGAGACAACGTTGACGCAGGCAGCGTCTCCTAGCGAGTTTCTTGATTGAGAAATACCGACTGCTCGCGTTGGAGAAGCGTTCACCGGCAACCCATATACAGGGTGTCCCAGCTATCGTTAGCCAGGGTTTAAAAATATCCCGATGCACCCTAAGACAACGGGACCAAATGCATTTTTCTTACTATCGTATGGAGTGAGTCAGACTATTTTTTGTGTTGCACTTAATTGGTTAATTAGGCGAGATTAAATAATTAACTTCGGAAGCAACAAAGTTAGGTAAATAATTCCTATGGAAAACTTGTAGGGCGGTCTTTGAAATGCCCAGTTAAAAGGTTTCCAACTTTCTATCTATTCATAATTAGTGTTTTCCAGCTTGCTGCAGATGCCCGCGAAATACAAAAAATATCACGTGACATAGCGGCTTGCGCGCCGCGATTGCAGTGCTCTCAAACTTTCCGCGTACGAACTAACACCGCATTTAGCCGGGTGCACTGCCGATTAAAAGCGACGGGGCTGTGAAAAAGGTGGTGGTCGTGCGATCTAAATCAGCAACCGTCCGCGTCCCGTCAATCGCTTTGCGCAGCGCTAGCGATGACGGTTGCTGATTTAGATCGTACGACCACCGCCTTTTTCACAGCCCCGTCGCTTTTAATCGGCAGTGCACCCGGCTAAATGCGGTGTTAGTTCGTACGCGGAAAGTTTGAGAGCACTGCAATCGCGGCGCGCAAGCCGCTATGTCACGTGGTATTTTTTGTATTTCGCGGGCATCTGCAGCAAGCTGGAAAACACTAATTATGAATAGATAGAAAGTTGGAAACCTTTTAACTGGGCATTTCACAGACCGCTCTACAAGTTTTCCATAGGAATTATTTACCTAACTTTGTTGCTTCCGAAGTTAATTAATTAATCTCGCCTAATTAACCAATTAAGTGGAACACAAAAAATAGTCTGACTCACTCCATACGATAGTAAGAAAAATGCATTTGGTCCCGTTGTCTTAGGGTGCATCGGGATATTTTTAAACCCTGGCTAAAGATAGCTGGGACACCCTGTATATATATATATATATATATATATATATATATATATATATATATATATATATATATATATATATATATATATATATATATATATATATATAGGCACTGCATCTTGACTTGCAATGAAGTGCCGGTGGGAGATTTCACTTGTGCATTGTGCATAGTTGAACCGTGAGGATTCGTAGCATGCGCGAGATGTTATAAAACTCGATGGCGGTACTTGTAGTTCATGATGAAAGATGCGAGATGTTATAATAGTTTGATGACATTTACTCAAGTGTTTCACTTTTAATTGTGGGGCGAATTGCACGGAAGAGTTTCACGGTTTACCGATGATTCCTTCCGGAGCTTCGCCCCACTCATCATCATTCACCCCGTGAATATGCTGCGATTTTTTTTTATTTCATCTATGCCTAACGCGTTCTGTTACCATGCTTGCGTGATATGAAGCAGCTAGCCCAAGGTTTTTATCACGGTATAACTTGAAGCTTTGAAACATTTTGCGTCACGCTCCATACTATTTCCATTTTTTTTTTTTTTAGCAGAGGGTGGGAAGGGGAGGCTGTGATGAAAAGACAGCTAAAACAATATTACGAAAGTGGTTGCTCCTTCACACGCGCACGATCTTTCTGCACCGTACTCTTCAGTACATGTTCAACGGTAGCTTCACGAGAATGTCCAGAACGCAACATCGTGAAGGAACAGACACGTTCCCATGATGCGCGCATCCATTAGATCGCAATAAAGTGCAGGCGCAGACACAAACACGGCGTGCACGGGAACCGTGTTGCGATGTTCAGTCGAGCTCGCAGTAATCAGTACTCCTCCAGGCACGTCGCGGAGCAAAAGAAACCTGAGAACACGCACCGCTTCCGCTGCCCATAGCTATAGCTGCTTCCTAGCAAAGACAATTAGCGCAAGACAGCTGGCTGTATATATATGTGGCCGGCTTAGTGAGCAGTCGCACACGAGTGGAGAAACACGGGCGGTCCCAATAACGGGTACACGTTCAGAGAGTGACCCGAAACTTATAAAAAGTGTCCACAACGACCTTTTCCTCGTCTCACGGAAAGGATGAGGGAGTAATAATATCACTCCTGGAACGACTTATCAGCGCTTTTCCTGTGTTTGGCACGCTGTGTTTGCCGGCTATGGACGGGGGGCGACGGCGCGTGAGGAGATCGCACTCGTCTGGACTTGTCTTCGGGTGTTCGTAAATTGAGAGTGAGAAAGAAAACTGAGGGAGATGGATCACAGCGATACATGCGTAAGAGAGAGATAGAGAGAGTGATACGCGCGCGCGCGTGTTTGTGTGTGTGTGTGTGAAAACAGAAAGTAGCATGCTGTACCACTATGCGCCACTCTTCCTCAAAAGCGTCATCAGTTCCCCTCTCCCAAGTTCCAACCCTTCCTCCGTTCCTGATCACACACAGCCACAACGTACTTTGTAGGGGAACCGTAACAACCTACACAAAATATGCACACTGCAGTTCTCCTGATTATCGCTCTTTTGTTTTTTTGAGTTATTAGTCACGTCGCTTGGCCCATGTTTTCGACCAGAACATTGTGTATGCTATATCTTTACACTGGTCGGCTCCCCAAAAGGAGGGCGCGCTGCCACTTCCACGCTCATTTGACGGGCTAAAGTTTAGTCCGTGCAGAGCCCCAAGACAAATAATATATACAGAAAGGCAAATTTGTACAGTATCGACATCACTCCTGGACTTGTTACAAGAATTCTTAGGGCGAAAAAGCGCCCGAGCCCGAAGAATATTGCGGTCGCTGTCCAAAAGCCAATTAAAGCTCTCTTCCACCCTTCGCTCCAGGCTCTCCCCCGGTGCTCATATTGTATGCAAGCGTGATTAGTGTGGGGAAGAGGTACGGAAAGTCGCAAGACATAAAGCATAGTTTTTTTTTTTTTTCAGTTTCTCTGGGAAACTGCCAAAAGTAAGGAAGGCAAGCAGATTAGGGACTCGCTTTCAAATTATGCATTCCTTGTTTCTGCCACCCCGCTCCCCCTTTCAATCTTCTAGTAGGAGAGAAAGAAATAAGACTTTCCACATAATACGAAAAGGAGGGGCCATGTTGCTTTTTTTTCTGTTTATGAACCGCTAGCTCAGGCAACGTGTGGTACGATGTCTTTAATTTGCCGCTCAATACTTGCCCTCAACCCTTCTATCCATTCATACTTTGCTGAGCGCTATGAAGGTTACCGGAGACCCAGCAAAGCTCAGTGCGGCGACTAAGATGGAAAATAGTGCAAGTGCTGAAATGTCATGTAGAAGTAAATAGAGCGCACTTACTCGCCGATGACTAGGCACGTCTTCAACGGATTTCCCTCTGTTTTTTTTTTTTTCTCATTTTGCGAACGTGCACAGTTCGTCATTCCAGAAGCTCGTGTTCAACAGACACGCGCGCGCCCACGCACGATCATAGACGCAAGCAGAAGCGCATTCACACAACACATGTTCGCGTATGGGTGTGCACACGAACTCGTCGAAACCACACTGGAAAGAGCGCAGACACAAAATACACGCACACATATACCCATTACACATACGCACTTTTACGCGTGCACAGACACATGCACGACATAAACACACGCACACGCGGATATGCCATAGAGAAGCGTATACGTGAAAAGCGGGGGACGTTGAGGAAAACTGGGCATTAGTATCAGATTTTAAGAAGCAGTAGCAGCAGGAGCCTCGTAATAAAAACAAAAAGAAAAATGACAGGCTCGCCCAAGACAATGGAAAGGGAGCAAATAAAAATACGCGCCGCGACCTGAAGAAGCCACAGCAAGAAGCGGCGAAAAGCAGAAGCGGAGGCAGGGCTATCGCCTACACAAGGCGCGCGTACTGCCGGACGGGCGGGCCGCAACTTATTTACATATTAATTAGCAGCTCATTAGCCCTCCTAATCAGCCCAGTTATCTTCATCTGAGGACATGGCCATTGTGTTTTTGAGTCCCTCGTTCGGACCCTGACGATGAGCGACCATGCAAAACTAAAGGGGGGAAAGGGGAGGGGGGCAACGATGGCGTAAGGTCTTTGTCGCCTTCTTACGCGGCGCATGAAAAAGAAGGACGCAGCAACGGCAGCAGCGTCGCACAAGAAGCGCGCGCAGTATCCTTCGTTATGTGGCTGGCGATGAGGCGCCGATGGCCGCACGCTGCGAACCCCTCGGCGGGCGTTCCCTTATAGGAACGCGTTAATTTCTCTCGTCGCCACCACTTCCGTCGCGTATGCATATATAGCGTCACGCAGGGCTTCGCAAGCCGAGCCGCTGCACGCTTGGCACACAAGAAGAAACGTGAGATGAGGCCTCGGTAATTTATACGTCGAAGTTGGGGTACGGCCAGGGTGGTTAAAGAAGGGGAGGGGGGGACGAAAGCTCGCTGAGCATCCGTTCTGAGTAATGGCTAGCCGCTGGACATGGCGTCTTACAACGCCATGCATGGCGGCTCTGTCTGTCGGTGCAGATTTATGAACCGGCGCCCGCCGAGCGCGTCCGACACTTTATAGCTGCGAAAACGCTTCCTCGCCATGCAACGCCCCCCTTACCATCGAGCGCTGCGTGGGATTTTTGTTTGCGGTGGAAAGAACTTTTGTGATCACGAGCGAGTTGTTAGTAGTGACGAGTTCCGATTGACATGCGAATACATATGCAAAACGGAAGAAATCGCAAACATGGCGTAAAGGTGATAGTGACTTAAAGAACTACCTTTCTCGTATTTGTATACTACAGCTCTGTGCAATATACCTTCCACCGCTGTGATTATGGTGGTCAGCTGGTAACCCTGAAGACGAGGGTGCAGTCCCTGTAACAGTGGCCGTGTTTAGATGCAGATAAAAATGTCAGGGACCCGTCTACTGTGCGATGTCACTGAACATTAACTCCAGGAGCATAGGCGTGCGCACAGAGGCAAGGGGGGGGGGGAGGGGGGCTGCCCCCTTTAATCGCCTGAAGGGGGGCGCCAAATCTGATCCATACACGTTTTACGGAACCTTGACCGAAGTGGCCTCAGTTGGGGGGGGGGGGGGGGGGCTTCGTAGGAGGAGAGGGCGCAGCAATGAACCTCCACCCCTCCCCCACTGGAGAACCCTGCACACACTTATGGACAGGGGTGGTTGAAATTTTCGGAGCCCGGTAGCAGGGAGGTGACGCTGAGCCGCGCTCCCTTCAAGGGTTGTAGAAGTAGTGTATCTCCACGTTAGTCTCGGCCCTCCTTCCACACCCACGAAGCACTACTCTTGGAAGTAGGAGACGCTTAGTTTGATACAAAGAACGCTGAAGATGAGAATGCAGGTGGCGAAGCCACTGTAGGTTCCCCTCACTAATACACGTGACGTCATAGATTTTCGATAGCGCCTACTCAGGCCTACATACCTGTTGTTCGTTAAAAGTTTACCCACTGTGTTCTGAGAAAACGTGAGGCTTAACACAGCGCGTTCCGCAATATTTGACTGAGCTAGTGAAGCGACAATACGAAAAAAAAAAAGAAGAAAAGGAAATGAATTTGGGACGTCACGTGTTCGTCACGTCACGGAACGTCATGTCAGTATTGGCGCGAAATTCACAAATGAAACGTTTGGTCTATACGTTTTCTCTTATGATATCGAACACAAAATGGAGAGACTGACTACATTACATTTCTCCAGAAAATAATGTATCATTCTAATCCAATTCAGCGTTTCACTACAGTGCCCCTCTGAATGCCGTGTACACCAGCTAACTACCACCCGCTGCATGATTTTGCAGGTTACTGCGTATGTAGGAAACTGCACACAGAAAATGGTGTAGCACATCAAGAAGCAGCCGCGCAAATCGTTATGATGACAGCTTGAAGTTAAGGAATTCAAACATTAAAGACAAAAGGGAAGAACAGCGCGCGTCCTAAAGTGAACGGGAAGACTTTTGCGGAAGACAGGTGAGGAATTCCAGTGTATGCAAAAGATGGTGTCAGCCTGTCAAGATGGAGACCACAGACTGATCACTCGCATTGTCGCAGCGCTTGGGAGTATAGCAGCTAAAACGAGTATGCATTCTTTCATGTCTCTTAGATCCGCCAACGTGCGTAGCTTGTGCAAAACTGCTCCAAAATGGTTCCTGAGAATTGATTGTCCCTTGTGTTCACACTTGTTGCGTGCGCGTACTCACGCATGAGTGCTAACGGAGGCGTATTCGCAGTGATTATAACTGAATGCGACTGCTTCACCTACGCCCTCAAATAGATAGCCATTGTGTCTGTCTAGCCTCTTGCGCACAGGTGATAGAGGCATCTGCGACGACGCACTTGTCAGTTTACCTAGGAGTTAATGTCACCGGCGTGCGTAGAATGCCAAATTCTATTGTTAACTGCTCGTTCCGTGTTCGCCACAATTGCTGAGCGGCGCGATCAGCTGCATATTATACGGGGTGAATACAGTGCATGTGAAAATGTGTTGCATATATATGCATGGTTTTCAGAGGGGGGGCCCCCAAGCGCGTGCGTAACTATCATCAGATATATCGCATACGTATCGGACAATTGAAGGCCAGTACGCGTGCGGTATGGTAGCAATACACGAAAGGAAATAGACAAACATAGCTGACTATAATGGAAAGTGAAGTATGCGCAATGGCAGGTTCAGATTTCTCAAGCAGGCACACGAACGATTGTATAGGATTGATTATAAATGTACTAACAGCGGTGATAATGTATGGCAAGTATACTATAATGCAACGAAAATGCGCCAGAAGAGCTAGAAGAAGTGCCTGTGTGTTCATACGCCACCGTGTTGTCCATTTCAATGCGGCTGGCTTTGAAATGCTGGATTACGAAAAATTTTGAAATGAAGTAAAACAATATTTTGCGTGTCTCCCGGCGACAATGAGTGGAAAGCGTTAAAAAACGCATGCCAAGAAAACGAAAAACGTCGCCTTTTCGCCGCTTTACTCCTTTACGTATAATACGGTAAAGTACTAACGCGGCGAAAGGCAGTACTCCTTTAAGTATTACGCTAAATATAAGCTAAACCAGTATCGGCACGTATACCGAGTCAAACTCTTGTACGTCTATAGGAGCGCGCAACGAGAGGAATCGCGTGTGCGAATGAAAAAAAAAAAAAAAGCCGCCTACAAAAGAATAAGAAGAAACGGTGGCGACGAAATCCGAAAATTTCTTCACTTTTCGACATCACAGATAGCTCGCGGCTAGGTACGGTTATCCGTAGCTTTATTTACTTGTTTGAAACGCATAGATGTCACACTTCGAAACTTTCGTCAGTTTTTATTGCGGCAAGACAGTCTGCGTGACAGCGTCACAACGTGAAGTCGTTCAACATTTAACGGGCGACAAATTGCACACTTAGATCTCATAAATCGAATCAAGTTTCTGAAAAACCGGAAACATTATTTCGGAATACTAGTCTGTTAACTTTAACACAAACTTTGAACAAGCTTCTACTTCACAAGCTACATGCACTCGACATGAGTGTCCGGTGTACATCGATTCTGTATGTGATAGCAAGAGCTCAAGAGGATCTGCGGACTGACAGCTATTTTGAGACGAGCAGGTCGTTTCCTATCTCGGAGATCCATATAACATTTCTTTAGCTCATTGGCTCTATCGCAGCGCGGTGTAAAGATCAAAGGTTGTAGTTAGGGCTGCGAAACCCATATATGCTACGGACAACGACAAAGCGAAACAAACGACGACTTCTCAGTACCTGACATGTCTTGACGCACGAGTAGCCTCTGATTTCCAGTAAGCGGCATGACGGCGACACCCGGCTAAGTGGTAAGTTGCACAACCTTCCTCACGTAGGCAGCTTTCTTTGTCATCCATCAGAAAGTGCACCTAAAGGTCATCACAAACTCGCGCATACTTGTTCTCTACAGATGCGGCCACGAAACGCGTATTGAGCTAATTTCCATGCTGGAGATTGAGCATACAAACCAACACCCACAAGGCACGTGTGCGGTCCCTGAGCAATTTGTACGTGGGTGGTTAACTAAGCGCAGAGAAAGAACATCGCCTTCGAGATGGGCGTCTGAGAGCTGCGCGTAGCCTGGCCTCGGAGGCAGTGTAAAACACAGGAACGGCAGTGTAGCTCAGAAGGTGAAACCAGCGAACGCTGTTTTGATGTCGCTCAAGCCAGATGTCCCTTCACTGCCGATCGCTCAAAGCTTGTAGAACACACGACGGTGCGACTTGCTCGAGTAAGACATTTCGCTCTGGATGAAGAACGACACTCGATCAGTTTTCATCTTTTGGAACTTGCACAATCTCTACTTGAGAAATGACGCGCCTACGTCAAGCGCCGGGTCGGCGAAGAAGGATTTCGTGACGTTCGGAATAACAAGGACAAGTGACGAAAGACGACGCAGATGCGATTGGGATGACTACGCAGAACTTTACCTGCCTTTTCTTCTGTTCTTCTTATGACTCGAGAAAATGAAAGATTAGTAGAGTGGATATATGCTCGCTATTAATCAGCACCGGCTGTTCCTCTGATATTGCAGTAGTAGCGAAAGCTACATAGTCGGGTGCCTGCTGCCCAAGGTTCGGGGTTATCCACCATGGTGGGCGCCGTTGGAAATGCCACCCACCGCTTTGACAGAGACGTCTGAAATTTGAAATGCGTGCCTGAGGAACCAAAAACGGCGACTGTACTTCAGAAACGCCAGTGAGCTGCGCCTACCGCCGCCTGGTTACGCTAAAAGCAGTCTGCCAGGTGGCCTTGTGGCCTCAAAGATCTCCAACCCCAATGCGAGAGGTCGAACGCAAGCCACCTTGCTTCCGTTTTCTATGCGCTAATCTCGGAACCAGTGCTCGTGCACGGCGAGATGCGTTCGCAACTTCTTTTTATTCTTTAGGAGCCTGGACTTTGCACAGCGTAAGACACAAACTAGAACACCCCCTTCTCGCAAACGTTCCCCGCTCAAAAATTTCTGCGTAGAACCCTGCCAAGATCGCATGCGTGTGATGTTTATTCGAAGGAGCCGTAGCGCATTAAAAACGTCAGCTGGGACGATTCATCGAAAGCGTCCAATCATTTCGGTTTAGACGTTCAGCATATATAATGTACCAAGCTGAACTATTCTTAGCTTTAGATACAGGAATGCAGTGTCGGTAATCGTTCTCTGTGCGCAGACAGTTCTATGTCTGCGAACCAGAAAATCTGTTCATCCGTCACTGCGCCTGTCACATAAGACAAATCGCCATAACGTAATGATGTGCACAAATAAACTCGAAAGAAAAAATAGCTGAAGACATGTTCAATATAACATTATCCGTTATATTGAACGTGTCTTCTTTTTTCCTTACCGCCAGTGAAAATTCGTACAAAGTACCCGGGAGTAAACATTCCAACGGAAGACGCAGATTCTACAGAAATCAGGCCGCCATATGATGATCTTGATAATTAAGTTCCGCGTGCAATACAGCCAAACACAACTTACACACGAGGTGTCTATTCAGGCACACGTAAAGAATCCACCCTCTTCGATGCGGCTCTCCACATTTGTAACACGTGGCACGCGTGCTCAACGTCGAGCGGCGCAGCAAACACCAAAACTGTCGTGCTGGCAACAGCACTACGTGGCAAAAGGCTTACATGTCTCGTGCAAACGTCACCTTAGAAAAAACAGTGGCAGAAAAATATGGCAGAAAAAAAAAGGGGGGGGGGGGGGGGGGGGCTGGAAGCCACTTCTACGCTATGAAATCAGTGGAAACAGAAAAGCTGCACTGTTATCATCGATCGTGACGTAACTCGCAAAGGTGACAAGTTCACCATTACTATCATGTAGCAGTGTACTGAGGGCAAGAGTCGGCTTTTCCTTTATGCGTGCCATGAGATCCCCACCGCATCTATAGTGAAGTACAGCCAAAGAACAGCTCCGCTGTTAATGTCGTACAAGGAATCGAAAACTCGCGCTTCGTTCTATTGATGTATAGCAACATCTGGCATGGAACAGTACTAATGTACGACTAACACGACTGCGATGTCGTGAGGTCAATAGCACGATATATAGCTCGTAAATTTGATCACGATTAAACAACGATACAACCACGCGGTTCATACCCGCATTGGACACGCGGATGTAGGCCACACGTGAATCAATGTTCCTATTTTCGGAATATGCCAAATTATATTCACGTGCTGTTCGAGAGCCGAAGGTACCGCGTCCGAACACCTAAGTCACGGGATCGGCTACTGAAAGCCCTTACTTTCGCCTTTACGTTTCTTAAACGACAGATAAGGGCTCCTAGCAATCACTTGTTTCGTGTGTGTGTGTGTGTGTGTGTGTGTGTGTGTGTGTGTGTGTGTGTGTGTGTGTGTGTGTGTGTGTGTGTGTGTGTGTGCCACACAACTTTTGCGATAGACATATGCGTGCGAGTTTGATATCCTACACCGGTATCTCGCACCAATGACCGGTTTACGACCAATACAACAATCTGTGTCCGAGTTATGTGGAAACGTATGTGACAAGAAAAACAAGTATCGTGCTCCTGCGTTGTCCAGCTTAAAATACTGCGGGAAGAAAAGAAGTTCACGTGGCAGTTCGTAAAAGAAAAAAAAGTTTCACAGAATCCTACAAGAAGGAAGCTTCCCGACACGAAATTGCTCCGCGACACTGGAAAAACCCTCGGGGGCTGCACGCGGAAAGGAAGCAGCTCAAATTACAACGCCGGCAGAAAGCGCAAGCCCCATACGCTGCGAGCACAGGCACCGCAACGTGAAGCCAATCTACAGTCACTGTCCCTGGTGCCCGCATGGCGTTCACCTTTCTGGAGCACCCTTTCTCCCGCGCAGTATAGATCAAGCCGGCTGCTGCTATAGAGGACGCTTCACTTTCGGCCACCCCGCGCTCCCTGTCGTCACCGCGTCTCAACCCTGGGCCACAGAGCTAACGCACGGTGAAGCAGCGCACGCAGAAGAGGTACGAAGAGAGACGAAGCGGCACCGTAGGGCCCGGCGAACGCACCGGGCTCACCTAGAGAATACCGAAGGAGGTCTGCGCGCCCGCTTGGAATCCGGGACACGTCCAACCTTCCTTTTTTTTTCCCCCGCCCTCCCCAGGTGCAGCGGTGTAGTCGCCGAGTGCGCGCGGGAGTTCGTCACACTCGCGCTGCTTCCCCTGAGCGAGAGCTGTAGGGAAGCGAGGAGGAACGGGACGATGGGGGTGAAACGGGAACACCGTTAGCTTCACCGTCGAGGAAGAAGGGGCAGGGGGGGAGAAGAGTGGGGAAGTAAGGATGAAGTCGAGGGAGGTGGGGACGCTCCCCCGGGATCCCCAATCAGGTTGCGGAGGCCTGAGGTATAGGAAAGTACATGCGACGAGGTCGGGCACCACGGCACACGCGTCGACGCTTCCTCAATTTTCATTCACATGCACGCCTGTTTCCAGCTCTCTTTTTTTTCTTTTATGGTGTCTGTATCTCTGCCGTAATTTTGTTCCTTCCCAAAATTCCTCGGCTTTCTTATCATTCGCAATGCTTTGCTTGCTGAACCCCCCCTCCCCCCCCCACCCCCCAAAAAAAAGAAGAATAAATAAAAAGATGCATTGAAATCAACTGACTCAAGAAGCTTAATCTCTCGTTTCGCTCAGGCATTTCACTGTGAACTCGGCTATCCGAGGCCGGTTTCCCGGAAGCTCGTTGCGAACACTTTCTCTTGCTCAAACTTTCGAGCTCATAGCAGTCCGTGAAAATGAATACTGCAGTGTGAAAGAACTGTGTGTCTGCACTTCTAGGCTCACGTTACAATACGCAATCATTCCATGGGTTCAAATGCACTAATGGTTGTATATCTCGTATTGGTTTTAGGCCATTATGAATAATGAAAGTGTGCGACATTCCATACTCTATCGCTTTGTTCCATCTTGGTTCGAGGCCTACAAGCAAATTATTTAGGTTATATAATATTTAGTATAATAAGGGAGGTTGGCTAAGCGGTACATCTTTAACTTCGTTTTTATTTTTCTATATAGGCCACGGTGATTTAAACGTTAGCAGATACATTGTTGGGCGTCATTCTGGGTTGAGTGCTTCATGCAATCTTTATGTCTGTTGGTATACAGCGCTTGCTTGCTCAGCTTTTCACGCCAGGCTTCTTTCTACGCTGACCAGGTTGCGGTAGAGCTCTCAGACGCACATCGGCCGCTCTTGAGAACCGTGAGCGGTGACGTATAAAGCCCCCTTGACGCTTCCATCTGCCTCTCCTATATTTGCGCATTTTGTATCCATTACTTTTGACGCCCGTCCGAACGAGTGGCTGTGTCAAAGCTCAAACTTCTTGTCAAGCGAAAGGTATAGCGGGAACCTTTCGAAATTCTATGTCATATAACCAACTCTCCGTTCGGATTTTTTATTTTTTTCTGTATATACCTTTCTTGAGCGCGTTTTTCATGCCTCAGGTGCTTCCCGTTTCTGTCACCTTGCGACTTTACGGGGCTATGCACTCCCGAGCAGGCGCCGTCGTATGGGGCCTCTATCGATGCGTTCGGTATTTCCTTTTTATATTTATGCATACGTTGTTATACTCACGGTTTTGTCTGTATGTATACGTTAGACCTCGCTCAAGCACATTCGCTGACGTAGTGGGCATTTAAACTGAAAAACAAAGTAAAACAAACAAAACAGCGTCAACCAACCATCCAAATAACCGCAGTTTCCTCTTTGATGCGGAGACTCGTGCGTCGCGGCGTTTTCGTTGAGGTGACAGGTGGAACAGCCGCGATTATGGCGCGACCACATGTCCTTAAAGGATTCAGAATGATATGCTATGCTGAGTAAGAGAAACTGGCACTTCTTCAAAATTCCACAGTTGTCATTACAGTTATATAAGAACCACATGGTCAATGCGGTGCGGTTAAGCATACATATGAAAATAACTTTGCAGTCCCCGCTGCACGATTGCCCTGGCAATAGAGGACAGAGAATTTCAGTTTTTCGGCATACGTCTTAAAGCGGCCCGGCAACATTTTTTGAACAGAGTCAGAAATCGACGCCGATGAGTCGTCGATGCTCCTGTCAACATGTGAGCTAAATATTATTGAACTGCACGCACCAGGGAATCCGCAGCTCGGTTTCAAACACAGCTGGAACACGGCCGCTCTTTTGTCAGCAAATGACGTCACTGTGGGCGCCGACTACGTCGTTTGAGGTAGGAAATAGCGTTGGTTGATTCATGATTGCAGAAACATAATCTGTCATTCTTTATTTGTTCGTTTTGAATGCAACAACAACAACGACGACAATAACGACAACGACAAGAACGACAACAACAACAACGAAAATGACAAGACCAACAACAACAACAACGACAGCAAGAACGACGACAACAACAACGACAAATAAAATCTGTGTATCTCTCTCAAAGAGCAACGAGAAAAGTTACGCGACGTATTCGTTCGGGGGCCCCCAGTGATGTCATTTGTTGAAACAATAGCGTGCGTTTTCAAGCAGTGTCTGAAACCAAACTGCGAATTACGCTATGTGCGCAGTGCAATAACATTTGGCTCACGTGTTCACAAGAGCCTCCATGGCCACATGATCTCACCGTTTTCTATCTTCAAAAAGTGTGGCAGGGCCTCTATAATTTTTGCGGACGGCGGGTTACCGTAGAAGTTACGTGGCTATGTTGCGGCCACGTGGATGCGGGTTACGTGATTTGAAACGCTGGAAGCGTCACCTGATGACTCAGAGATGCACACAGAGATAATCGCGCTACGACACGGCCGTTTCCCTTAAATGTTGGTTTGTTTTCTTTCGAAAAACATGCTAACGCGACTGAAAGAAAATTTCAAATTTATTGTAGCAAAATGTCGCAATATTTCAAGCTCTGCTACTACTGTCAATGGCTGCGGTAAGCCGCTGTAAACAAAAATTTTCGAATCACTGTTATGATCAAAAATTATGGACTGCTATAACGTAGGGCTTGCGAAGACAGCATCGAAGTTCACGCTGCGATGCTGATTGCTTTCATGATGAGGGAGGCACGAGAAAACTCTATATCGCACTGAAACGGCAGTTTGCGGGATGTGGAGTAAGTAGTTGAAAGAGCGGCGATTCGTAAAGCTGATCAGATCATTTGAAAACATGTTGACGTGGCCTGACCGCCAAACCGACCGCTGGTTAAGCGAGAGTCATGACGGGCCTACAAAGAAAATCGGGCGCGTCATTGCAGTTTAGAAATGCGACACCTGTCATATACGAAAGGTTTGCACCGGCTGAATGCAGCAGCTTGCGACCGTCCATCTGCCTCTGCCTGCGTTTTCGTAGTCACAGCTTGAAGTAAAGGATCTTTGGGAAAGTTGCGAGTCCTTTTCCCTGGGTTTTCAAGTTGGAAGATAAAAGTTATTTGTCTTTATAACCTTTAGGTTCGCGTTTGTAATAACTTTTTGACGTCAGGTGACCAGTGTCATCGAGGTGACCAACGTCATCTTTGTGTTTGAAAGTGCTGACAGGAGATTGTTCCTTTAAAGAGGTCAAGATAGACGGGTTGCTTTACTTGCCAGGATGATAGGAACGGCGACAGTAAAGTGTGGTCTTCTATGAGGTGTTCTTAAGCAATCTTTATCTCGAGGAAAGACTCGTCTCTAGTCTCATGATCAAGAAACATGCGAACTTTTGACTCTTCGCTCCTTAACTCACGCAAGGACGTGAGCTTGAATCCCATTATAGCAGCGCCTCACAAAGTAATTTCCTGTTCCCTTCTTTGCTGCCGTAGAGGTGTGCACGGGGACTACCATATGACGAACACGACAGCATCGATGACTCTATTATAGATCGGGATGTATGTGCGTGTCAAAATAACGATATGATTATAAGGAACGCCGTAGCGGCGCGCCCCGGAAATATTGCCCACCTTGGGTTCTTTAGCGTCATCGCACACAAGTCACCGCAGATGAAAGCGATAAAGGCAGTGCTTAAGTTCCTGAGAATAACGAGCTTGCACAGGCGACTGTAACGGCGATGTCGCACGCAAAACAGGAGCGACTCAGTTTTTCATTGTGCTATGCACTTCTTTTCTCTCTCTCTCTCTCTCTCTCTTTTCACTCTCTAACTCTGAATATCCCCCATCCCTTTCCCTTTGTGCAGGATAGCATACCGGTTGTTGTGCACTGGTTAACTCCCTGCCTTTCCCTCTCTGCTGTTTCCTTTCTTCCTTTACGTGAACCGACAACACACGTTACGGACCTCTAGCATTTCAACTTCATCGAAACGCGACCGGCATCGCACCCGCGTCAGTTCAGGTCGGCAGTCAGGCACCATAACCGCGGCGGACGACTACGACGACCCGACTGTTACGTCATCAGCGACGCAATAGAAAGGACGGGCGGAAGAATGCACGAAACTTGTACAGTTCGTATTAAGACAAAAGCAGGAAATCCAAAGGTAGCTTGTATAGCATGTCGCAAGAAAATACTTCATGAAAGAAAGTATTTTGCGATCGACAGTTTCTCTGCCTAGTACAGCTGTACAGATGTGTGAGCCTAGAGCACATCAGTACTTAATTACCCCTTGAAGGTGTGCTTGACAAAAGAGAAAAGCTGCCGAACTATATGGCATTCACGTAAGAACCTGATTATGAAAGCGTGCCGTAGTGGGATGCTTCGGATTACTTTTCACGCCGTACAGATCCCTTATATCTATAGCTTGTAGGTGAACGACAATCTTTTGAGTTTCAGCTGCACTGAAGTGCCGCTACGGTGTCCGTAAATTAATTGAACCCGCGAATTAATCGAACCCGCGAATCAGTAGTGCCGTAAATCCACCATGGGTAGCAGAAACCTCAGTGGGCTTCTGTAACACATGCAAGTGCACTTGTTGTATACTTGCTTAATCGTTCTCTTTCTTTTGTGTGTTCTACACTCGCGCTATTACAATAAACGTGCTTACATTAATCTAGGCAAGCCGCGTTAACTTACAAAAAAAAAAAGTCGTATAGCTGTTACTAATGTCATCTGGTCCTTTAGGAGGAGACATTTAAGGACCAAAGGAAAAAAAATGCAGCAACAACTGCATGTACTTATGCTCTAATCATTCCATTACGCGTGTCGCAAACGTTCTTCATCGAAACACCTACACCGCATGCCATACTGGTTACTGTATAACACGATTCCTGGGTTAACAATAGCAGACAATGCGAGTGCTGTCGAAGGATGACAAATTACATAGAACAGTGCCTGTTTCAGCATCGGCACATCCTTCAAGCGAATGAAAACTTGGCGAACAATAGAGAACAAATGGTATCGACAAAGCAGCTGTAAAGAGTACAACGGCAAGCAGCTCGGAAAGAATGGAAAGTCGAACGCCTTCACGTACGTACGAAAGCATACATATATACTCTCTCAATCTGAGCGCGGACTGCGACTTTCACGTTCGGGGCAACAGTTTAGCCACGGGGGTCATTCGTTTCCCACGAAGGAAAGTGCCGAACCGATGCCGCTTCGGGCGCGTCCAACAAGACCAAGACGAAGCCAAAAGAAACAGAATAAAAAAATTCAGATAGCAAGGGCAAGATGGAAACGGAGATCGCGGCACAAGTACATTCAAGATGACCAGCGGGGGAAATGAAGCCAAGAAAGAAAGCGAGACGGGCTGGAAACAAGTGGCATGGGCGGGACAGCAGCGACAGCTCGCGACCGTTAAGGACGACTCATCGGGCCAAATGGTTAAAAATGGGCTCGCTGTCCGAGCGTGGCAAAGAAGGCAGAGTGCCGCGCGGACGGCAGAGAGTGTGTTCGTCAATGCTGTCTTCCTGCGTCCAGAAAGGGATGTCTTTTTTCCCTCTTTGCGCAGTCGCTCATTCGTATGGCGAGAGTGACAGCTTGAAAGAGGCGTTCGAGAGCCTTGTAAACCGCTCAGGATAACTGACACATAAAGAAGGCTGGGGGCGTGCATCTAGAAAGAAAACTTTTCAGATGGCTTGCAGCGTTGAGTTTTTACGACAGTGTAAATAAAATCCAGACACGTGAGAGACCGAAAAGCAAAACAAAAGGTATTCGGAAACATTTAAAGTACTGGTAAATCAAGACCAAACGCAGCGTGATAAAGTTGGCATATAAACAAATCACACATACACACACAAACGCGCGCCATGTGTGCTACATATGTGCCAACTTGAACATGCGGTAGTGGGTGACAGTGTCTTTAAGTGGTACCCTCTGCGCCAGGACGTGAGTGCCGATCGGCAAGCGTAAATGACTGGGCAAGCTGGCAACACGTTTTTGTTCATATGCCTTCATCCAGACTGTCACATGACTGTAATGTACAAACTGCGTGAGCACCGAGATTTTCCATTACAAGTTTGCCTTTCCCTCCTTTGTACATCTCTCTGTTTCCCTCCCTCTTAGAAGACAAATGTCCGGACCGAAACAACACACACAAAGCTTTACAAAGGAAAAAAAAAAAAGGTGTCTGAGTCAAATATTCAACCCTAATAAGTATAATGCTGGCTTGCTGATAAAAGTAAGAAAACATTCCGATTATCCTCCTCCAACTTTCTTTCCCATGCGAGATTTCATAATTTCAAGTGATTGCCTTGCTGCAGTGTTTCTGCACAGTTGAGACTGGCGTATACACGAACGCATTAGCCCTATGAGAAAGCCTGCCCTTGCATGACCCTTTTCCTCTGCAGAGGGTAGCCAGCCGGCCTCCTCAGCAGATGAGTCGGTCTCAGCCGGTCTGACCACTAACCTCCCTGTCTTTTCTCTTTCCTTCCCTCTCCCTTGTCGTTGCATTAACGTAAGCGCGACTAACCCGTGTTATATTAGTGCGAAGTTCGAGACCACTCAAAAAGTAAAGTGATGAACAGATTATTGAAAACAACGAAAGGCAGGAAAATGACTGTTTTTAATCGTTTCCAACGATCTTCTCATCCCTTCTAGCATACACCTTCCATTGATTTCCTGTTACTAAAGAGGAAGAAAAAAAAAACGCTTAAAAACGTGTGTCACTTTATTTTTATGTCGAGGCTTCACTGAACGTGCTACTTATTAGCACGTAAAAGGCATCCCCCTAAAAGTATCTCTGAAAACGCGTGCCGTTGGCTTGGCGTGCGTACATGTGTTGTCGGCTGTAGGTCAGGCCTGCGCGGCTTTCATTTTCTGAAGCTCATTGAAACCCTCGTAAGATGCGGTCAGATATGTTGGGAAAGTTGGGGAATGGCCATCGGCCCCCAGAACATTCCTTTCGCTAAAGACACCACCGACACCGCTCGAGCCTAAACCTCCCAGCAATTTAGGACGTTCCAGATCGACGTCTTGGGAACATGTGGAATTTTGTCAATAAAAGAGCTGACACTCCTGAAAAGAAATCGGCGCAAAAAATTTAAATAAAGTGAGGTAACTAAACTTGCATGATGTGTATAGGCAATTAGGTAGCCGCTTTCACACGACCGAGGACTTTCGAATATCCCGTTCATACACTCCGGATCACAGAGTAATTGTATTCAGACCCGCCACAGCAAGGCCAATATTAAACAGTAATGATGGAAGAACAGCTCTTTGTAGGGTGTGTTAGCTGTCACGAAGTCACTTAACACGGTGGAGAGCAAAACGCTTATGTATATTCCTTTGCTACAAATAAACTCTCTCTGTCTCTCTCTCCCGCGTACGCGGTGCTGTAGAATGCGTATTTGAGGATCAAACGCCTTCTAGTGGAGACAACAGTTACAGAGGGAGAGGGAAACGCGGGGAAGGGATGTGGGCTCTAGCACGTACTAGTGATCAATATATTCACGGCTGCTACTGACAGTCCCGAACTTTCTTTTTGCCGTAGATTAAGCAAACGAGAGCATGGAGAAAAGATGACTAGGAAGAAAACAAACAAGTTTTGTTTGCGCTTTAATTAAAACAACACTTCCAGGAACGTTCGCTTATAAGTCATGCATTAATATTCCAGCAAATACAATCAATGCATGACGTTATTTCATATTCCCTGGCAGACCGCAGAGAAGGAGGTTGACGTTGCAGCCCCCCCCTCTTCCCCCAAGACACACACACACACACACACACACACACACACACATAGCATGACGCAGCAGCCCAGCAATTACGATGTGGGGCACCACCAGGGAAATTTTTTCGGGACAGGGTATTCCGGCCACGTAAGAGCAAAACATAGTCATTTTCCGCTTCGACATATGACGAACGTGAGTTACAGACCACCCGCGAAAGCTACCGTAACTACCTTCATTATTCGAGAAAGGTACAAAAAGAAACAACCACATCGGTTCGATTGCGCGGCTAACAATCCATCCCTTACGACGCGCACAGCGAGCAAGAATGGGGATCATCACTCCTCTCGTCAGGGGGGTCCAGGGTACCGACTATTAATCAGACACGCCGGCCGGCCTGTACACAACAGCGTCTAGCGCGGGCACGATGCAGAACGGAGGTAGGCGCAACACTCGTTACAACCATCGCGTACACCCTCACCCTTGAACCTCCGCTAAGTTCCACCGCACGCAGCCACCACAAAGGGGCCCGTGCCGTACGAACTGCCTCCTCACACCCCTCTACCTCCCCTTACGAATGAGTTTCTCCCACCAAATTTCTTGGCTGGCCCGAGGCGCCGTCTTGGCGCTCGCAGAGTACAGTGGCTGGCGCAGCGCGTATGCGCCCTCCGCACGTGAGGGGCCTTCCTTCCTGGATCCTTCGCTTTGGTCCGCGTGTTTCTGTGTTCCCGAGGCTTGTTTCGACGACGGAAAGAAAGGCATAATTTATCACTCGCTCGTCAATGACCTTAATTAAACTTCACGAGAAAAATGGAGGGACCGGCACTTCCCCTGCCTCCATTTTAAAGCAGCAGTGCTCTTTGCGCGTGACTTTATTTGCATGTAATTTTTTTTTTCTTTCGTACCGGTTCCTATCTGGCTCTTGAAGAGTGTCAGCGCGCGTGTACGTGGTATGTAACGACTTACACGTCAAACCCGCAGAGCCAATCTGGCGGCCAGGACTGTATGGTTCCCGAATTTTGTGAGTCCTGCGATATTCGCGATTACACGCTTGTGATCCTTGGCAGCAGTTGTGGAGCAGTTAACCTTGAAATTGCTTTAAGGCGATTGCAAACACGATCAGAATTATCGAGTGCCAGTTGGACATGTTGGGCGTGTAAAGTCTATCTTCTCAGTAGCGCTTTACGACCACGAAAATTTATTGCATGTTTCATCGAGCTGTAAACACAATGGTTGTGACGGGCTCCATTCCATAATGATACCGATTGACATTTTGACTACCCGGTATCCTCAGACATGCGGCTAATGTCTTCGAATTTTGTCTTCGTCGAACTGCTGCAGCCGTGAATGAGAGTCGAGCCGGCGACCAAGTGAAATGCGGTAGCACGCCGCAGCCGCAGGCCACTGCTGCAGGTATAATCAGGAAGTACTTTCTCGATGAAGGAGTAAAAAGGAGATTTACATTTTACGGAATGTTTCGCGAAGTGTTTGGCCCCGCCACAGCGGAAGATACCGTTATTAAGAACCAGTTGCTGAATATATTTTACTATCTCAATTGTTTTCCTAGAGTGCTGCTTGTATGACTCACCCGGTTCAGTAGTTTCGCAAGCAGTTTAATCAGCTGTGAACATTACCATAGTTATCTCATTCGGCTGCTTTAATTTTTTTTGTTTTTTCGTCAAGTCTCTCTTGTACACTTCCCTCGCACGACTACACGGTATAAGCCACACACAAAACCGCTCACAAATATGTCATTTGTTCTGAGCCTGGCAGCAACGACACATAGGTGTGTTTCTTTTTCTTCGTGGGTTCTTTTCAACACTAGGAAGATGAAAATAAAAGAAAGACAAATAATTTTGGCGCAAGAAAATACTCACGGTATGAAAGTAGTCAGCCTGTTTATTACCCGCTGCTGTCAGTACCGAAGAACTAAAGAAGACTCAAAAACATCCCGAACATTTAACGGCTCTCTTATAGTTGTAACTGTATAGCTGTGTACCGCCTCGGTTAACACAATGGTTAAATATTAACGCCAGTGTGATATGTGTAAGAGGAGTTATTTCTACATATCATGTAATTCAACGGGCGTAGAAAACACAGCTGTTATATCAATATTATCATCGCGCGCTATACCACGCTCGCCCCACAGTCACCGTATAGTTAGCGGAGTGCAAGAATGTGGTCATTTAGCCCTTTCAAGAAGGGACAGTATAAAAAAGGGGGAACAAATAAGAAGAAAAAAAAGAACTAAAAGACATCGTCATAACATCGGGATGAAATACGCACTGGTATCGTTATCGATAATCCGTGCCTACACTGCTGGAACGAACTATTCAATGGGAACTAAGATGTGGGTGAGGAAGGGCAATCGGTGCCAAACACTGGTATACTGTATACGCTGCATATATTAAAAAAGCACGATAAATATAGCAATATTTCCGACCGGAATCCACGGCTCATACGCACAGCCGGTGTGGGCGCAATCTGGAACCTGAGTCCAATTATCTGCGCGGTGTCGACGCGGCCGTTATTGTGAAGGTCATAAAGGAGTGGGGGAAGGGGGGGGGGGGCTAATACACGTCCCTCGCCGAACGAAACCATCTTTCGGTTAGTGCAGCCATGGTCAGGACTGCGCGGAGTCGAGACTCGATGGAGTATTCACGAGGCTGCGGCGACGGTACGACGATTTAATGCGTACGTAAATAACTGCATGTGGACGTCCGAGTACGGAGGAATTTTAGGCTGTACTTGCCTCCGCACATATTTGTGCCCATGACTGGATGAATCAGACAGCAAGCAGCCTTCACGAGTGCAAATGAGCCATTAAAAGACAGAAAAAAAAAGTGTCTTTCATGGAAGTGGTGTTCGAAGAGATTCATAAAGCTTGTTCCTCCTGTGTTTTCGCCATTAGTTGTTTGCGTTCGCTAGTAATACTTACAGTATCGACGTCGGACGGAAAACGTAGCGTAGGGCTTCCTGTATAAATAAGAGCCTTAATACAGGTGTGACACGCAAGAACGCTCACTGTACACCTACGAGAAACTAGCCTTTATAAGAAGCGCAAACAGATTCCGGTTACATTTAGGACCATCTCAAGCCAGATGTAGACGTCGCGTATTCTTGATTACAGGTAAGCGCGTGGTGACACATTTTAGTCAACCGAAAAGAGAAGCCAAGGCTTACCGATAGCCTATATACTATCTAAAATATTGGGACAACCCGCCTGAGTCGAGGTTATTTTTATAACGCACTTTCCTTACCGTTGCATCGTCTCCTTCGTCTCGTCTCCTTCGTTTCGTCCCAACCACGGCGTGGTACATTTTTTGTACACGAGAGGTAAAGAGTGAAATATTCGTGACTGCCACTCCGCTGCGGCAGCGGGCCCATCCATATCCGGTCCCTGAGCGAAGACCAACCTCGGCGGCTACAGGCGCAAATGGACCTTCAGTGGCATACCCATATCCAGCCACTCCCCTTTTAACCCCCACGAACGCCTGTGTGTACCGTATAACATGCCGCCACTGCGACGCGACGCCGGCAACAGCGGGCGTTGGCGACCGAGTCGTATGACCTTCCCAACCGAGATGGACAGCCTCACTTCGCAGAAGAGTTTACTCCGGAGGTCGGTCCCCCGTATACAATATTGGCGCCGTTAGAGCCGCACCTCACGTCTCCGGAGTCCGCCATTTTATGAGGGCGCTAGCCATCCACACGTCCCGATTGCTTCGTGAGGGGTGGGTATAGGACGAAGAAGATGACACTGAATCTTGTCATCCACATATCCTTTCTTCTCCCACCCTTCGCTCCCAAACTCTTACTCCACCTTCCTCCCGTGACCACGTACGCCCCTTGCAGAGTCGCTGCCTTTCGAAGCTACACGTTCATATATTTTGCGCAGTCGCCACCGCGAAGTCGCCATCCGTTCGCAACGGGGCAATTCGTATATGGCTCCCGAAGCGGGAATGCGCCGACCTTTCCGATACCGCCTGCTTGCGTCCATCTCATACCGTTATCGTTTTCGATGGAGGCTCGGACGGCGCGATGACTCCAAGGCTCCTTACTGCAAGCTCACTGTTACGCGCGAACTATCACTTCCTTTCTGCTCGGCCCAATCTTTCGGCGAGATTAGTCACCATGCGTCTCTCTTTCGCTCTTGTAGCCTTAAGAGCCTGCCGGCGTTTTTGGCTTCGTTTCGCGTTGAGCGCCGAGTTCTTGCTACATCGTAATAGTCACCTTTAACGACGCCCTCGGCGGCAGTCTATCAATGATGGTCTTCTACTGCGATGCGTGCCTCAAAGAACCTGTGACAACACGCACGCTTCGCTTCACGTACCGAGCATTCGAGTTAACCGCGCTGACGGCTGTACATCTACCTTGAAAGCAAACCGAGTTAAAACAGAATTATCCAGAGACTGCTGCTATTCCTCTGAACATTCCTGGCCACATTAGGGTCAATACAGTCGTGCAGCCAGAGGTAGAGAGGAGAAAGGAAATGTAAGGAGTTCAGCCTGGCGCTTGTGAGTTTTGCTACTCTACGCAAGGGTAAATGCGTTTGACACATAAAAAGAAGCAAATGAAATCGAAGGAATTAACGGATCGAAGCAGGAGACACTTGTGCTCACTTCTGTCCACCCATCACGCCCTCAAAATTTACCGACAGTTTATTCTGCGGTCACGTTATCGTTCGTACACTTATACGACAGCTCCCTTAGTTAATTATATAAAAAAAAATGTCCCGCAAGACGACACATCATTGCCAAACGAAGTACTCAGAGCCATCAGTACACCAACAGCAGCCAATATACGTAGGTGCTCGCATCATTGCGAAACGAAGTATTCTAGAACGCAACAGCATCAGTCAACGCATGCAGGTGCGCAATGGCACAGACGGCGGCGCAGCTTCGACATCCTATAAATATCGTATGACGAAGGCTCGACTCAATAATCACAGTCGCCCAAGTTTACCGCCAAGTATAACGAAAGTGACTTCCTACGGACAGCTTGGAGCGCCTGTGACGCGTTGGAACAGGCGCCTTCGAAGGGAGTGCACCCCTTCAATCCGAGGCAACTAGGGATGGCCCGCGAGTCGACAGCGGCACTGATTGGGCGCGCATTAAATGACGACCGGGCTGTAAACGGTCGCGCTCGCGTACTCCCATACGACTCGGTGGCGCCACATTGCCGTGGGCGACAATCGCTTAAGTCGCGCTGCGCGCGTATCCGAGGTCCCAGTAAGGGGGCCCTTTATATACGCACTGGCAGCGCTTAGGACCAATGGCCATGCTATGTTGGTGGTGGCCGGTCTTGCTCTCGGGGATGCGAGACATTGCGGAACCCCGCGGAGCAGAGGCAGGGAAGAAGGGAGAGTCGTGGTGGAGGATGCTAACAAGGAACGCGGTCGCCCTCCTTCGCTATTGCATTGAGGCCTGCGCTTCGTGCATACGGCTGCAGCGGTGAGCGGAGAGGCCAAGCACGCTCCCCAATTAAACTTTCTCCGAGTCCTTTCGCTCCCCCCTCTCCCCACCAAGTGCCTGAGACCCTTTTATCCGGGGGGCTGAAGAAAAGGAAAGCCTTTTGTCGCTCGCCTAATAAAGTCGACAGATTTGCATGCCGGACACGTAGCGGCCCTGCCTTTTAAAGCAAAAGCGCGTGCCACAATGCCGACGGTGCTGCCTGCCGCGGGGAGGAAGGCAGAAAACAAGGCGGGCTGTAAGCACAAAACTTCTGTCGCCGGTGATGCGGTGCGCAGGAGCGAGAAAGTTTTGTAATGCTGGCAGGATGAAAATGCAAGCTCTGCATGAATTTACTGTATTTTTTTTTTTTGAATGATAGAAAAAGAGGGAAAATAAGGCTGCCAAGTGCACAACGAAAAAAATGGCACGTGTTTGATCATGAGTTTCCAGGCTAGCGAAAGAGAGAGAGAGAGAGAAAGTGAGTGAGTGAGTGAGCTAACTGGAAGCTTTATTAACGGGAACTAAGTCATTTAATGATTGCTTGAGTGACAGAAGAGGTAAACAGGTAAACTAGTAGCTGAACGAAAGACTCCGCGTCCCGTTGCGTAAGTGAATGAGTGAGAGCAGTTAAGTAATAGGCTGCCTGTGATCGAGTGAACCAATAATCGAACATGTGGGCAAATACGGTAGTTCGACTTTCCGGCGGGCGAACGAATGAGTGGGAAAACGAATTAGTGAGTGCCTGGTGTATTTAGAAGCAATGCAGCAAAGGCACAAGCACAGGAACGTGACAAGGAGCGAAAGGGTGCCTGAGTGAATGAGTATTTCGGAGAAATGGTAGTGATCGAGTGGCTCGCCACGACCCCACACGTGAACATTACGAAATCGCGCAACAACGCCGTCGGGAAGTGGGCAAGCTTGTTGGAAACGCATTAACAAAACGTATACAGAAGTAAAATAGCACAATAAAGGTTTCAAGCTGCCTCCTAGTCCCGCGATAGCAACATCTTCAACAAGTCAATACAAGGAGCGATGAAACAAGTCTGCCATGAGAAAAGAGAACACGATATAAACGTTTCAGTCTACGATTAAATGTACACATTTCTTTGGTTCAAAGGAACAGGTCAGCAATGCCAAACTAAACATCATCCATTCAATAAAGATTGCCGTCGTGATGTCTAAGATTAAAGCCATTGCATGCTTCGATTCGCCATCGGATAGACGACCAATCACAATCATGCTGGTTAAATGCGTATACACCAATTTGTTCCCATAAAACTAAATGAGCCGAGAAAATGCTTTTCTGTCTGTTCGCCAGCTTTTCAGCAACTTACAATACCGAATGACAATCAGTGACCACTCAGGAACCATCTATACCACGGCGGGATTGCATCCCGGCAAATGCGATGTCGAAGGGAATGGAAAGACGTAACCGAGAAAACAAAGCCGTGAGGCATTAAATTTCTGATGAAATTTCAGCAGGCTAAGCGTATCAGAAGTCATCTAAAACAATGAAACGACGCTCGCCTCACTGATTGTCCTGGGAGCAATCACTAGAGTGTATAGCGGCTACCTATCAGAACGCCCACTCGTTGAAGCTTAATGATTGTGTCGATGAACCGAAACTAAGTGCACATCTCAGTACTCGCAACAAACACATACGAGAGAGATTGACATGAAATTATGCTTTTTTTTTAGGAAAACACCCAAAAGCCGGTCTTGAAGTCCTCCAAAATGCTATGCGACAGAAAGAGAGAGAGAAAGGTAAAAAGAAAAGTAGTGTACACAAAAGTTAATGCATACATTCGAGTGTTCTCGAAAGGACGAGAAATGCTTCTTTTGTATAATGTTTCGTATATTTGTACGAAAAGCACTTTATGGTGTGTTATCAAGTGATTGTTCTATTCACCAGTTTGATTTTTTTTTCTTTGAAACAAAACTTGTAACAGGTCTCCAGCGTTCGAGTTTCGTAGACGTAAAGTATTTTAAGAATTTTTGAGCCTTTACACATCCTAACTTTCACTGTATGTTTCTAATTTTATCTATCACTTTTCTATTTCTATTTTTCTTTCATTTTGTTGTTGTATCTTCGTTTAACTTATCGTGAACGTACTTTAGCCATCGAACGTTTCTTGTTCGTACGCGCAGCTTCTTTTGCAATAAACTGACTAGCAAAATGCTACCCCTGTTCTCAGACTACCCGTATGCAACGTTTGCTACAATGCACCGTATGCAATCGTTCCTCCCTTAGTTATTATTTTAAGAGAATAACTTAGCTGCATAGTTGCGCGCCGTTCTTCTACCCCTTACAAGATATATTCCACGAGCTTTCTTTTCACTGCCCACGCACGCATCGCTGTACCACTGCAAACGGTAATGCGGTCACACTTAGGCAATGAAGCAATTCCAATGCGTCGCGTTGCCATTCTCTACAGGAGAGACGCTGCAATACAGCTTCGCCTTCTGCCACGCACATTCTCGTGATGTCGATAAAATGCCGCATGCACACGGCGCAGTCACGACCACTCCTAAGCCAAACATGGGAGTCTGCGGCTACGCTGCCGTGCTCAACTTATCAGTAGTGGCCAGGACTCACATAGGAAAACAGACTAATATAAGGTGACGTGCATGTACAGTCAGCAGCAAAAGTTTACGGGACGCGAAACTAAAAAAAAAAAAGAAGAAATCTACGTTACCGCTTAGTCTTGGAACATAGCCTCGAATTAAAGGTTCCAGTCTGTACATCGCAAAAATTTCTACCCACTGAAACGTTTGGATCGAAGCTATGTTCCGAGGCTAAGTCGTAATATAGGTCTTTCGAGTCTCGCGTCCCGCAAACTTTTGCTGTTGGCTGTACATCTCTGGCTGGACTGTACGGACGGACAGCATGTCTGCCTTGTAATCTGTGTTTAGTTGCCGTTCTCACGTGAGCTTATTACGCTCTTATTAGGGCCGCTGACAGTCCTACATGTCTGGATCTGCGAGAATATAAACTATGCCGGGTGCATCACTGCCATCGCGATGTGATTAAAGATACAGTCAATATACGCTACACTCAAGCTACTAAATGATCGTACACTAAGCAGTGGAATGTCGTCCTCATTAATCATACGATCAGAAACTTTCGGAGAACAGTTGGTTTGTGTGAGTGCCTTTGATTACATTGTATTGATGTCCGTGCACCAACATACGTTTATCACTTTGCACAAAGAATCCAAGTAAATGTTTTCCTGGTTAACAACATCACAACCTCCTATATTTGTCCTTATCAGTATCTCTGCCTGCATAATGGCCATTGTCTACGCTATCGCAATTACATTTCCATATCTTGCTTTTCGCAAACACCAGATCCAAAATTGTCTTTACGTTAATGTTGATACAGTTGTTCGTAAATTTAAATACGTCGAATGGATTGACAACAACTTGTTAAAAAACGGATTATGGCAAGCCACGCAGCAAACCGTGGATTATATCGATCTAAGAAAAAGTAAAATAGCAATAAAGCTACTATTGCTGAAACAGCTGACACTCAGCAGCACGAAAGGGCGAGGCGTAGCATCGTCACTGCTAGACTGAGGAAACGATCTCGCTGTGATAAATGTATCAATCTGTTGTGCGAAAGCCGACAGCCTCTGAAGAGCAAGTCTTGGCTACCATCGAAAACATAGCTGATATGGTAGTCGCGACAACCATAAAAAGTTTACAGAGGGAACAGCCATGGTACAGCGACGACAACGACAGCCGACACCACCTATCACTGTGAATATGCAACTGCGCGAAATTCAACGCTTCCGAGGTTGAGCCAGCAGTTACAGTCTGACAGTAGCCGCAGACGGAATGACTAACCACATAGTTTTAGGGCGTACATGCAGCGAATGAATGATACGTCAACTGACTCAGAAGAACCCATGTGTACGGGAGCATTTCCACGCAGTCCAGCTTCCACATATTATGAAGATACCTTCCTAAGCCAGTCGGCGCACAGCATTCAGCACGATGTAAGCGCCGCGTAGCTTTGTCTTTGCCTTTCTCTTTCTTCCCCTTTTTCACTTCTCCATTTCTGCATGCACTCCTCGGTTGAAAACGCCCCCAAAGAACGCGCGCAATACAGGACCATAGTCAACGGTGCTCCGAACACTGTGAGTCTTCAAGCACCGGCAGGATCACAGGAAAAGTGGCGTCGACGAGAGCACCGCAAGCAGGAGCGTGGCTGTGTAAAATAGAGAAGAAGCACACACGCCGCTCGTATATACCGAGCACGTGGGACGTGTGATTCAGGACAGCCCGCGCGAGGGGTGAAAACTATGTCCCTCTTTTCCTCCGCCGTTCCTCGCAGACAAAAGGGAGCGCGAATTCGTCCCGGGACGGGATAGCGCAGTATCAGAGGCGCAGCTCTCACATCGCCGCCGCAGAGAGAAAGAGGGGGCTGACAAGGGGCGCCGCTGCAGCACCTTGGGCCGCTTCCTTCCTGAAGGGAGAGCGAAGCGTCCCGGTCCCGTGCGCGGACCCACGCGCCATTGCGGTGCTCCCCATATTCCATCGCAGGAGACGCTTCTCCTCCTGCCACGCCACGCGTGCACTGGGATCCGGAGGAGAGAGCAGCATCATCCACCGTGATTGAAAAGGCTCCGGCAGTGGCGACGCTCCTGAGTCAGCCCGACCACGCCGCGCAAGCGTGGGCTCTCGCACGTCGACCGGACGAAGTGGGGATGAGAGGAAAGATGGGAAGCTGTCCCTTAGCTCCGGCAGCGTGAGCCCCCTCCTCCCCGGTCCGCCAGACTGGGAGGGGTGCAAGTCGCTTTTAATGTTCGCCGGGCCGAAGAAAAGGTCCGGGAACGATGGCTGAGTGTACGTTCTCGGGGAACACGGGGCCGGTCAGGAACAGGGGGGGAAGCAAAAGAAGAGGTAAGTGGGGAGAAGAAGGGGCCGGGATGATGTGTAGAGACGCCGCAGCATCTTCCGATTTGTAACGTCGGGATGGTTACGGGATGTGGGGAGAAGTTTTTCGCAACGCGGGAGGGAACTGAGATCCCTACCCACCTCCAAGGACTCACCCCCTGTTTCTTTTTTTTTTTTCTGTTCAATTCGTTCCATCCAGCTATGTCAGAGGATGCGAGGGCCCGCTTGTTAGCCATCCATTTGCCACAGGGTTCATGACGTTGCTGAACTACAGGACGGAGAGGGACGACGAAGGGAGAGAGAAAGATGAGGGGCGCTTTTACTTGTAAGAGGTTGCTCGGCGTCCTCTCGTCGAGAAGGTAAAAACGAGGTGACGGCGTCATACAACAGGAGAAGGTCCCGCTTCCCTGCGTTGCTCGGACCCACTTCAGAGGGAGCTCTAATTAATTCTGGCTGCTCGCGTCCCTTCCAAAGAGAGGCATAAATCGGCGCGCCCGAGGACGCCACTACCATAGTGCTCGAAGAGGCGAGAGAAAAGGACGGGGGTGGAAGGGAGCAGGGCCATATTCTATGCACGAGGTAACGAGCGAAAGCGACGGTGCGAGTCGTCGCGGCGTCACGTCAACGGTGGCGCAGGGTGAGCAAAGCGGCTCGCGTGCCATAATAACGGTCCGGAAGTCGCAGTCAGCGGAAGCGGAAGCGCCGCATTTTGGCCGACGCACGCTGTACTTCAAAGAGGGGAGAGGAGGACGGTTGCACCTCAGGAATACTGGGTGGTGAGGGATGAGGAGAGAAGACACCCCCGTCCGTTGCACGGTGCGGTGCTCGCACGCGTTGAACACTACGCGGGTTCGTTTTCCTCTCGCGAGTTGAAGTCATCCCGAAAGCGTGAATCTACGGGGGTGGTCTCTCAGATAGCCGCGGCCCTTGTACGCAAGGCTGTACGCAGCGCTGAGAAGAGGTAGCAGCAACCGGATGAGCAACGCGCGACGTCACCGCTATACGTATGGCGCGTTTCGGCGCCTAAAGCACGTGGATTCTCGGCGCTCGCATGAAGAGCGCTCGATGGTCTTCCGACAGCTCCCGTACCGGCGTGCAGCCTCCGTTACTTACCACCACGGTCACGCGCGTCCGGTCACGTGACATAAAACGAAGCTATTGTGCGTACACATCTCCGGCTATCGCCACCTCGGGGCAGCCATCAATGCAGCCGCTGTATACTGCGGCCACCGCCACCACTCCCACGCTCTGCCGATGCCACATTTCTGTAGTGGACCCCTGATTTACTGTATACACCCGCGCGTACCAGAAAGACGGGCAGCGATGTGGGAGTGGAGCGTGGTCTACAAAGCTCGCACGTGCGCGGCAAAGGCTGGCCGCCTGCAGGGAATCGTTCCACTTGTCATGCTTTACGAGGTGAAGAGCAGCGGCGGCAGCCGCGTTTGCCGGAAGCCGCCAGGATCGGTGCGAGAGCTATGCGATGGTCGAGTGCTCCCGGTGTTTGGGTTTGGACAAGAGGAATTTGTTGGAGGCCCATTTCAGCTCCCCTGTCTAACATTTGCTCTCACTTTTTTTCTTTTCCTCTACATTTACCTATGGCCCTACGAATGTCTTTTTTTTTGTTTATTATTCACATAATCTCGAGAGTGACATCTGAATCGAGAGTTGAGAGTGCAAGATTGGTGTACAATACATGCGCAGCCTCTGCGCATGACCCTTCGGCCACTCGTGTCCAGATATTGGGACATGACGCGATTTCCTTTTGGAGCTTTTCCGATGAGCGCAAAGACCTCAGTTCTTGTCTGTTTATCGGTTAACCTTGTAAAAAACCTGTTTATGTATATTAGGTTTCCTTTCTTCCCACTTATGCTGGATTGCTCATCCAAGGTAGCTCGCTCACTTGTTCCAGCGCACGCAAGTGGAAGCAACAATCGAGAGGCAAGAGCGGAAATCATGCTATTGTAGATCCTCAGTACCTTGTTGCTGCGCAGTGACGGCTGGAGCACTGGCCGCCTCTACGGGTTCCGGGTAGATGACGGCCGTGTCGCTGCGGCACAGGTACTCGCGGATCCTGGCTTCCTCCGCATCGGACGGAGGCTCGCCCGATCGGCGGCCGCTCCTGTTGGGGATGGCCGCTTCTCTCGTTGCCATTGGCGATGACTTCGACATTGTGGTCTCTGCAGCACAAAAACAACGACGTGGCGCTGTCAGTGCATCTGAAAGCGCTACGTCCAACGCGGAACTTTTCCTGAAAACGTATACACGCGTTTGACATGTTGACAGGTTCGGGAGAGCGTCTAAGACCAGCTTTGCTCGACGGGCCTGTATTGATACCTATAGTTGAAATTCCACATCGGCTCGAGATGACAAGCCTAGAGAGTTGGTATAGTTAGTTCGCAGTGATACAGAACTCGTGATGAAAGTGCCACTTCTAGACTTCAGTGGTTATCCTCCTTGTGTCACAACCAGCGGCGGATACCAAAATAAAAATGTTGCAACCATGAAGTCTCTCGATCTTGATGAAGGCGTCAAGATTACTAAGTGTTCTATTAGAAGATTCGCCTCTTGAAAAGTAAGTCATGTAAGCCTATTTACACAGATATACCGATTCCATCTCTCCTTAAAATAAAAACTGAACACGAAAAAGCTCGTCCCGTTTCTAATCTTTCTGTGCACCGTCCTCTTTTGCGCTTAATTTCTATTTGAGGAACATGCACCAACAGAGCATTCTGTTATCTTCCATCTCCTTTCTTTTTTTCGCCCCACCAATATACTACGGTGCTTGCTTGTCGCCAGAGCTGGCCAGCTAGCCCTCGTGTCGGCTGCGCCACAATGCTTCCGGGACATGCATGTTTGCCACTGTCTTCCGACCGAGTAAACGTGCCTGAATGCACAGGGGGAAGCTTACCTCCATACTCTGCCGCCACTGGGAACCACGTCGCGGCGTCCGGTGATGACCAGGTCGCTGGGAGTACGTGGGCTGGACGGGTGTGGCGAGGTCGGCGACGGGCTGGGCGGTGTCGGGGCGTCTTCGTCGATCTGCAGCGGGGGCGCGTCGTCGTCCAGGTTGGGCGAAGAAGGGGGGGATTCGGGCACGACCGAAGCCTGCACCATGAGCGGCCGTAATAGCTTGACGTGGCCGCTCAGCGTTCTCTGCGCCGTCGCGGAGGAGGAAGATTCGTGGTTTGCGCTGGCCGAGGAAGAAGGAGGCAGTCCTCCGTCCCCCTGAGCAGCTGGCGGCGGGCAGTCGGCCGAGGCGGCCGCCGAGGCATCCACCTGATCGGCGTCCTCGGCCATGCCGTCCGGCTCCACTGCGCAAAAGAAGAGGGTGCGCGTACTTTACACGGATGTCCCAGAGAAATGTTAAATCATTTTGGACTGCTATACTATTGCGAGAACAACGAATTGTCCTCGCAATAAATTGTAAAATACGGTTCCTCATTGTAAACAATGAGGAACCGTAGATGGGAAGACAGGTAGGTTAGCTATGTGCTTAGACAAGGTTACATACGCTGTGCTAGACAAACTGAATAACGGGGATAAAAGGTGATAGCAGGAGACACTTCCAAATCAAGATAAAGAAGAGGAGGGGGGGGGGTGGACAAACCACGGGTTTGAGCACACCTGCACTAAACGACAAACAATGAAGCCAGAGAAATCATACGTGAATTCTGTCGTCATGTTAAGACGTGCAGACATTTTTTTTATTATCCATGACAATTCAATTCCAGTATTATACCGGTTTTTTCAACATATACCAATCGGTCTGCTAATATTTCTGTTTGTATTCACTTGCTTCCTCCCGCTCCCTCCCCCTCCCTCCTATCTCTAGTTACACCTTGCAAGTACGTCTCATCTTTTGTCGACTTCTTGCCCCAAACAATACTTTCCTGTTTTCAGAGGACACGATAGAGAGTACAGTGTTCCCATCATTTCTCAATAACAACGCACACACTATGCCAGCCATGCAATATTATTAAACTGCAATAAACAAAAATTGGGGCTAGCCGCTCTGGAACCCATTCTCTTATATCTCAATATCGAGGCCCTCACGAATCTTTGCTTCCACATATTTCCATCGACGCCATCTCCTCGAACAGCGCAATTCGAGCGCGAACCACGAAGCGTTGAAGCGTTGTAGCGAGAAATCGCACCGGTGAAGTGAGGTACCCGGCCGGCAGTCACAGATTTAATTTCAAGCGCCCGGTGTACGACAGAGTGCAGGGGAAAGAACTTATTAACAAGATCAAAATAAAAGCGAGATCGATCCCGTGGCAAGCATCTTGAAAGAAAGAAACGAAAGAAAAATTAAGGTGTTCACTCTAAGCTGTACGGTGCGAAAAAAATAAGAACAGGGGAAGGGAAGGGGAGATGTTTTAAGGCTCAATGCTTTGATTAAACACATGCGAAAAATACACCGCGAGTAGTTTCTTTGTGCTCCTAGAATTATAAAGAAAGAGAAGAACAAGGACGGAGGTGTGCTAATACACATAAGATCAAAAAGAAGGAAGAGGATGAGCGACACGAACTTACGAAGTCTGACAGATCTTTCAGTCAAGCGGATAAACAAGAACAAAACGACCAACTACCTGTCGCGCTCGCATGAGTTACTGAGTGAGAGTTTAAAAAACAAGTAAGGTCGCTAAATTGAAAGAGTGCGCATCGAGTGCTGATACACTGCTTAAGAATAGCAAGTAAAAGATAAGTTATGAAACCGCGAGGCGATAGGACAAACAAGACAGGAATGGAGGGGAAAGGCGCTGCGGGGAGTGCAAATAGAGACTAGAAACATAAAAAAAAACTAAAGGACGAATAATGTAAAAGAAAGGAGTAAAAGAGAGAGTGAAGAAGCTGCAGGCATGGCTGCACGTTGCGTGTGTGTATAAGCGAGGCCCGCAAATGATCCATGAAACGGACACAGGCGAAGACAATAAGAGAAAGCGATATTTCCAAACCAAATCTCTCGCGAGAAGTCACCGCTCCCCTTTTTTGGTTGCCGCCCTGTGACGCTTTGTTCTTCTTTCTGTTCGCGAGAACCCCCAATTTGCTTTGTATACGCGTCTTATTTTATATATTTCAACCAAACTGCTCTTATTTGCCGTGTTTTCATTAATCTTTTCATTTCTTTTTCAAGGAGATAAATGTCCTGAAGGGGTGCTTTTCGCCGAAGGTGTACTAGGCGCATACACTCAGGCAAGAACCCGAGCGTTCCGTACTGCTTCATTCGAGTTTCAAGCTAGCGGGAGAGAGTTTCGGTCATGAGGAGAGGAGAGAAAATCTAGGGGTGAAGGCAAGCGGAAAGGATGCCTCGAAAGCGAGCCCTGCAGCACGTAACAAAGCAAAGCACACAGTACAGAACGCCCACACACCGTTATGTTCAACCCCCTCCCCCCCATTCGTACACACACTCGCACACAGGAAACACACATGCGCGTGAACTCAGACGGGGAGAAACAGTCGGAGGAAGGAGTTAAAGAAACCGTCTTCTCGCAAGAGAGAACACGGCAAGGAGACAAGGAGGTGCGTTTGTGATTTCCGTTTATTTGTTCCCCCCCTCTTTCATTCATCCACTGTCCAACGCAAGCGGTGCTTCTCTCTGCCTCGCCCTTGGCGCCTCCGTATTCTTTTATAAAGAAATCCGGCGCCACTGAGGCGAACAAGGCGAGGAACTATAGAGACTCAACTGCTGCTGCTGCTTCTTGTGCCTTGGCGCTGGCAGCTGTCGCATCGCTCATCCAGCGGAAACAATGAAGAAAGCGAATCTCATCGACTGGCAAAAGACGAGGAGCGAGGCCGCCGCGCGTAGCGACGAGGGTGAGGCGGCTGCAAACGAACGCTGGGACGACTCGAAGCGGAAACGAAGAAAGAGGCGTCGCCCGGGCCCCTCGTGCTCCCCTTGATTTCGAGCTGTTCAATAATTCTCTGGCCACTGAGTCGGCGAGAGAAGTCCGTCCGGCAGCCTTCTTCCTCTTCTTCCCATACAGCCTGCGTTCAAGCTCGTTCGGCTCCGCACGCCGCGTCCCAGCTGAGTGACTTGCACGGCCGTCTCCTCTTCCGGCGCTGGCCTGGCCCGAAGAAGGGACTCGCTTCACTGGTTGCTCCCGAAGCTCTCGCCACCTCTCGTACGGGGCCCGGGCAGAAGAAGAAGTGCGGCCACCTTCGTCGGCCCAGAGGCTGTCGCTGTCCTCTGCCAGCGCGTGGCTTAAGCGGTGAAGGCAGGAGACAGGAGAGACCACGCGGCACGTTTCTGGTCGGACGGAGCCGGAGATGCCGTGGCCGCTTGGCGCCACTTTCTCGTACTAAGCCTGTCTTTGCCGTCGCCCGAGTTTTCACTCACTGGACAGCGGCGAGGCCCTTTTCCAGTGGGTGTGCGCCTGTTTGTGCGGCCGCACAAAAGGATGATAGGTCGAGAAGCTCAAGCAGGCCTGCCAGGGATTTGCGGAGGAAAGGAAGCCCTCGTACTGCCTTTGGTGCTTTGTTGCCGCCAGGTTTCTGTTCTCACAGCTGCCGGTTTCCGAAGTGCCAAAGTTTGTAGGCTGTTTCTGCCAGGCTCGGCGGTCCGACCACCTCTATTTCACTTTCTGATTAGACAGTAGCTGCGGGCTGCCTTCTCACGACTATGTCGCATTACGAGTACGCGAACAACTGCTCGCAGAAGCAAGATAGGTAGAAAGGAAGGGGGCGTTCGTCAGCTATTATGTAGCGGTTGGGCACTTTTAGCGCATATACTGCCAAGCGGTTTCTTTAGCAATGTTCGAACTTTAGTGAGCTTTCCTAAATGCGTAGCTAAATGCACGCGAAGGTGACGTGCGCCGTTGGCGGAACCTGGGATTTTAGGTATGTACGGTAAGCGGCGCAGGAAAAGAAGCTTATAGAGGAGCTTGACACAAAGACATTAACACGCGCATAGTAGTGATGAACTTGCCGCTCCTTGAGGAAATACAACTCTCTTATCGAATCGACTCGAGTACGACCACGGTTCTTTCTTCGTGCTCTTGGAGAACACACAAAAGTGCGTCGGAAAAATGAAGACTTCAGGGGGAGGAACTTATATAATTTCAGATAATAACTCGAAATGTCAGTACGAAAGAAGCGAAAACGTGGTAACTGTAAAGACGAGCAACGTGTTTCTCTCCCGTTAAGTCAATCAAAACCGTCCTGCCCATCACCGCGTATAGGTGTACGAACGCGTTTTAGAATACAATGCACAGCATAACCCGTGAAAGTACTTCAGCGCGACGCGTCCCCGTTCTCGTGAAGGACCCGGTCGGCCCAGTCGCGCAAACTGCAGTCTTGCGATGCGCGTTCGCACCCGCTGACCTATTGTGCAAGTACAATATATGGACAGGCCACCTCACTGCGGCCTCGCTCGGCAGGGCTTCCCGTGAATGATCTTCCGAGCGCGCAGAAGGTGACCGCGCGTGGGCCTAACTAACGGTCCGGGCATTCTTAGAACCCGGATCGCCTTCATTCAACCTGACTGGAAATTAAAGGATGCCCCTCGCCATTCCACTATATCCCAACACCGCTCCGCACACGCGCGCTCAATGTGTTCCATGTCTGCAGCTTCCCTCGCTATGGGAAGAAAGCGCGCCTGCGAGCACCGTATAATAAACCGAGCGCCAGACCTATCCAAACGACCTCCCCCTCGCCCTTTCATTCCTTAGCTATTCCACCGTCTCGCCTAGTCCGTCGGTATATAGAGCCTCCTGGCTTCCTCGGGTAGGCGCGACCGCATTCCGGGCTAAGTGGCTTCAGCGACGAAGACCCTTTCTCTATAATTCTCTATAAGGCACGCCAGCCGCGACGCTGCGTAAACGGGGGCCGG
Source organism: Hyalomma asiaticum (assembly GCA_013339685.2). Taxonomy (NCBI): domain Eukaryota; kingdom Metazoa; phylum Arthropoda; class Arachnida; order Ixodida; family Ixodidae; genus Hyalomma; species Hyalomma asiaticum. The sequence goes on along the minus strand of CM023485.1, from coordinate 40,446,277 downwards.
CCTGAAGACGTCTGCCTGCGCCCTTATTGAAACAGGCCTTGGAGCCCGCTTAAGGTTTGCACCGTAGAGCAGAGCCGCCGGCGGGCGCGACGCAGACCGGCTGCACCTGAGCTCCATGGGATTCGCGCGCGACTTTGCGAGCGCAAGCGCTTAGCGAGCCCTCGGTCGGCGAAGTGGCGACGAGGTTTGGTAACAATGTTCGAGTCCGGTTAGTTTCCACTGGATTGCGAAATTTCGGTCCTGAAACCGCTCGCAGTAGAAAATGGTACTACTGCCGTTACTGGTGAACCTGTAAACACGTTAACGCATTGCGAGTTTTAAGATCATTTTAGCAAATATTATGGCTATGTCTGAAGGAGGTTTTTGTCACGACCATGATGTGAATTCCTTTTAAAGGCTATTGTAGCGTCCTAACACTTCTTTTACAAAAACAGGAAATACTAAGCACAAGGAACACATCACCCGCATTTATAAACTACATATGAAGTCCCGCACAACGCATGAATTAACGAAGGAATGAAAAGAATCGGCAACAAGATCATGATATAGTCGCTTTTGTAAAGTTTGTTCCACCTATACGCACACCTACCCAAGGTGAAGCACGCTTTCCCGAAACGGCTACTCGGAACAACGAAAACGTGGTTGCATATCTTGCACATAACTATCTTTATAACAACGTACAATAACAGAAAGACAGTACAACAGTCGCACTCTTTAAGTAAAATTATTACGAAGATTGATCAAAGAATAATTAAGCTAGAGAAACATGCGTTTGAGAGCAAGGCGTGTTTGCACTGGCCAGGCTAACGTTGCCTTGCAAACTCCGAGTTGTCATGACGACGGATACGAATATCTGTGCACCATCCCATCGCCCTGAGTGTCAGAGATAGTCATTGCCACGTCTGTTTACGTATAATCTTCTTTTTTCTCTCTCCTTGCTGTGTAAAATTGCTACACGCTTGCTATCTATGCACGTGCAAGCTCTCGTGCATGCACGTGTGAGTTTTACCGAACGACTGCGTTATACGCACAACTTCAGACGTCGCACATCACTCTTGAACTGTAGATTAACACTTGGTAACCATCACTTATTATTCCTTTTATAACTAATCTCTCTTCCCCAACATAGGGCAGCAGGCCACAGCAACGTAAAGCTGAGAACGAGTCCCGTGTCCTTGCGCCAAGCGAATCTCTGCCTCTCTTCAACGACTAGGGCAAGAATTCGCTTACCACAATATGCGCCCGCGAAACAACAGAACATGGCTTCTCATGTCACATACCGCAGTCATCCAACCGTTACCTTTATGACAGTGAAACAACGTCAGCATACTACTGACGGGCCGCTGCTCAGCTGACACCGGAAACGGCAGGCACGGCGTCTATCGACGTTGTCATCCAGTTTATGCACGCCTTCTTTCTATCGCAAGGATAGATAGAAGGGACAGAAAGACGAGGCAAGAACGTTGAGACGACGCAAGGATTACTCTTCGCGGAAAACTCAAGACGAGTAAGGTGCTTAAGGGGCGGCCTTCGCGGCAAGCAAGCGGCTAGAGATATAAAAGAAGAAACATATAAATTAAAGCAGGAACGTTATGGCGCGAACATGCAAGGACGGCCTGAAATTGGTGTCTACAAAAAAAAAAATAAAAACAACGTGTTGAACGAGCCACGTAACATGGAAACTACGGTATAGTCTCTCCGCATTACAGGAGCAAAGCCGTAGACAAAGGAAGGAAGGAAGGAGGGAAAAGAAAGTAATGCAGGTCGTGATTGTCGGGGCATTAGAAGTGGAGACGACGGGCGGACCGGCAAAGCCAAAGAAACAACAGGATTAGTAAGGTGTTCAACGGCGCGCACCGAGAGCGGCAAACCTTGTTCTTAAACATTTCCGCGCCTTCGAGACCGACGCGTAGAGCCCTCCAATTCTCGCTTTCGTGCTGGCCGGCTCCGCTGTGCACGCTCATTTTGATTGCTTCTTGTTTTTCTCCCCGCCCTTCATACCGTACAGCCAGGCCGTCGCGACGAGGCCCCACTCTCAGGCTACTTCGCTTTTCTTAAGCTCGATGTCGTCGGCTCCTTTAAACTAGCCCGTCATTTTTTTTTTCTCTCCCGTCATTGCTTAGCCCCGTGTCTAGCCTCTCAGCTCCTCAATTCCACTCTTACATTTTTTTTCCTTTTATCTTCGTTCTTGTCGTTTAACGTGTGCCTCGTTCCTCGCGTTCAGGGGGAAGCGTTTAGTCATGCAAATTCCGCAGCTTGTATTCAACGATACAGCTAAGAAGGGAAGCACCCTGTTAAAGCAACAGCGTGAGTCGTGAAAACATAACACGCGGAGACAGGAAAAAAACAAAGAAAACAAAAAGTGGGGGCGAGAGGAACGTAAGAGAGGAAAGAAAGCTTGTAGGGCGTATAGCAAAGTCGATGAAGCCGGCGGACTAAAAAGCCAAATGCCAAAGGGGGGAGTGGGAAGGGGGGGGACCCACATACGTGTTCTTACGTACGTATGCAGAAGGATTAGTCTTAGACCTGTAACGACCAACCCTGCTTCTCAAGACAGTGGGTTGCGCGAATGGGGAGGGGGTGTCAAAGAGTGGCATGTGTGGAGGCTAGAGAAAAGTTCAGTATCACGTAGTATTAAAGAAAATAAAAGTTGGTGGGGATAAAAACGGAGCCGAGGTGGAAACGACGTCCAGAAGGAAATATGGAACGACAATAAAATAAGAGAACGTCCCGTAATTTCTTCTAGCAGAGCCGAGTGTGATATTTCACGTCATCGTTACAATTGCTTACGGTGCCACACCGAGTGAAACGAAACAAAGAAGAGAAAAAAAGCGGTAAATTAAGGTTTAGAATGCGAGAACGGTGAGTGTTGGGCGCGTATGCCTTTTTGGAAACAAAGGAAACGGACCACCGTGAAAAAGCCGGTGTGTGCTGAATACGCAACAAGCATTTTTGCTTTCCGCTTTTCTTTCTTTTTTTCTCTCTGTCGCCTTAGAAAGGAAACAATGGACGTGATAAAGCTAACGCCTTGGGAAATAAGGCGTAATTGTGGCCAGGATTTTGGGTTGCATTGTTGCTGTCGTCACAAGGTTTCCGTAGAATCGTTGTTTCTTTCGCGCGAAGTAATTTTAGCAGGTTCTGCACCGCATCTTTTTACTCGTTTCACTCTTCTGCAGCGATACGGTGATGGCTTCGTGCCCGTGGACTTTTCTTTTTTTCGCACGTCCAACAAGATTATTGTAGCAGTAATAATGAATTCCATAATTCTGAAGACCTTCACAGCGCGAATGCTATGTGCAGCTTAAGGCTGACGTGGCACGTGGTGAGAGTTTTGGAAGTGGAACAGCTAGTGCCTTTATTACGAAAAATGTTTAAACTCTTTAGACTCCCCCTTCCTTTTTTTTTCATTCTCTCTCTCTCTTCTGAAACGTCGTATACCTTCCCTAGTGCAGGGTAGCCCTGCACACAGCCCAGGTTAACCTCCATGCCTCATTTCTTTTGTTCTTCTCTCTTTCTCTCTATTAAACTAGGTGAAACCCGGCAAAACTTTAATTCTAGTCCTCTCATTTAAGCTTTTTGGATATGAAAGAAGATTGTGTCTTGTATAGTGGGCGGTGGAAGGGAGGTGGAACAGATATACTCTTATCCCCCTTTTGTCCAATTCGCAGACTCCATAGGGAGCTTGAATTGCGCCTCGCATTTTGTCCTGGACTTGTACTGCAATGATAGGACGAACCGTAAGTAAATAAATTTCCTGATTCTGTGAAATACAATCGCTGAATCATTATCGCGCCTGAAACAGTGACCCAGTTCGGCTTGCACGCGAAATGTCACTGCGGAAGAAGGAACATTTGGGAAACCATCGGGACCTAACACAACTTTTTTTTTTTTTCACTAACTGCGCTGCACAGTACGTAGCAGCACGTCCCAATGCACACCACTTGGAGATGTCAAGAAATATGATGTTATATGTTCGTCTGGACAACGAGGCCGCAGTAAGCAATGGACCAGGTCAATTGGAGGAAAATTAGAGAAGCCTATGCCCTGCACTGGCTGTATATATGATTATGATAATAACGACTATGGTGACGATGATGGTGGCGTTAAACTGGATGGAGCCATAAACAATCTGGGTAAACAAAAATCTAAGTGTCGTTGCATCCCAAGTTAACTGTCCCTTTGTGATGTACTAGATGCCGCATGTTAATTATATTAATATCGCCAATGACGTCATCATATTTTTCGTTGACGTACTCAAAAGGGAACAGTTAGAGTGCGCAACATATGCACTTGCCAGTGTGCGTGTATGGCACGCGATCATCGAGGTGGGTGACGTTACAGCAGTAGTTTCGAGGGCAACAAAAGCTGATACTATAGCATACGGAACACAGAAATATGCGGATTTACAGACAGGTCGCCAACATTTTTTGCGAGAAGACGGCGATGTGCGCAGTGAGACAGTGTTGCTGCTGCAGTAGCTACACATGCCTGTACATCCATTGAAGCCTACCGATCTGTTTTAGGTGCGAAGCACCTTATGCGCTCGGACTGTCGGCGTCTCCAGTCGGCGTGTCCTGTCGTCGTTGTCACCGTAAAGCAAACTATGGTAAACAAAATCAACACACATTTGACAAGGAAAAGTGGCACCCGCCTAGATTCGAACTCACAACTACACGAGGTGCGACGATAGGAGCTGGAAGCTCTACCGGCCCCACCGACACATGCGTGATACATGAAACAAGCGGGACTTATATCTTCACTACACCGCTAATTAGTGTTGTTAGTTCCATCGTGGCTGCGAAATCACTTAAAACCAGGTATCACAGAAAATTCTTCTTAGATGAAAGGGTAATTAAAAAAAAACATTATTATGGCTACGTAAACAAGCCAAGAATATGCTCGTTAGAGCGGCATTGAATTTATAACTATTCGCAGAGTGACAAACTGTCTTTCCCAGGTCTATATGCAGATATTCTAAAAAAAAAGTTAGACGTCAGCAAAGCTTTCGTGGCTTCGTGCGATTATGTATTACGTGCCATGTTTGCCGACGGTAGTATAACAAAAGAGCGCGCTTAATGGTGAATATGGTTTAAGAAGCCAGCAGTAAACAGTCACACGAATTCATTGCAGCTGTCACGCCGCTTTAAACTACCACGTGTTTTAACAATGGACACAGGTCAAAACGACGGCGGAACGGCCACCTACTGCGCGGAAATGCAGCGCTGCACTCAAAAAGCTTAGATAAAGATTGCAGCTATCTATGAATTGTACGCCGAGGTGTTTTAGATAAGCGGAAATCCCTATCGTTCACGGACGAGCGTACCACTCCGGCCCGCAGAAGCGGTGGAACTCCCAGAAAGAAGATAAAAAAAAAAGGAGGTCTCGACGCAAAGGAAAGGACGTCTCGCATCCTCTGTGCAACGCCGCAGCAACAACACACATCGTAGCCAGGCGCAGAATCGTGGCATATACGGCCGGCCTATAAGGACAATTTCCAATGTAAATTGGTTTCCGCCAGGTCCACGGGTACGACGTGTTCTTATCTCCCATGCAAGGAGAGATTGGGGGCTTATGGTTGCGGGTTATACCGTGGAAACCAGCATCGTGTATCTGTACACGGCGTTTCTTATGCGTAGTGCGCGGAAAGGGAACGACCGTGCGGTCAGAAAGAGAGGGGGAAAAAGAAAGGAGAATGAGAGGGAGGGAAAACTCGGGGTCGAGATTCGGGGAACCTAAAGCTTGGATCTGTTCGACGCTGTTGTGCGCGTTTAGGGAGATGCGAAGGGAGGCGAGGAGGACTGCCTCTGCTTCTGCCAGCTCTGGCTGTCATGTCGTTCTCGCGCACGGTTCGAAATTGCGCGGAAAGCACAGGGTAGATAAGACTTTTATTTCTACCAGGAACGGCTATTGGATAGAAGGGAGAGTGCGTACGTGTATACAGCGCGAGAGGCAGGGGAAATAAAGGAAGGGGGGCGGGGGGGGGACGCATCGCACAGCCGGCATGACTTCGGCTTGGCTTGGCGTACGTCTCCGGAAAGGTCAATTGAAGGCCGGATCCATTCCGGCTCTCGGGAAACTCCCCGCACCCGAAATCGAGCCTTGCGCGTGTGCGTTGTTCGCCAACACGGCGGTCAGGCCAGAGGGCCACGGTTGACGGTGGCGTATATCGGCAATAAAAATGCGCGCGTTCGAGATATCTGCCGCAGGCAACGCCATCGGTGTGCCGGACGCGCGAGGTAGAGGTTGGGAAAGCCTGCCAGAGGGAGAACATAGAGAGAAGGTTGCCGCGGGTAGTTTTATACGATAGAGAGATACGAGCTTCGAACAGCAGCGGGTGTGCCCTACTCTGTCACGCTGATTCTCAGGGGTGTCCGGCACGCGACAAGGATTCCACCGGTCGGATTTGTAGCGACATATATAAGAGGCGAGGTGCATATATACGCGCGTCTGAAGGGAGCGGTTAGGGGAACAAAGATCCATTCACTGCCCGTCTGACCCGCGCTTAGATTCCGCGTTGAGGGCCTCTTTGGAGATCGGTCCATCGGATAAGGTGCCGTCAATATCCTGACACCGTACCGTACCGCGCACCCGTCCCGGCAGCGTAGCTGCCTGTCGTAAAACCAATGGGTGTACTTGGGCGAGCGCCTGCGTGTTCGGAGGGCAACAAGCGTATGACAAGGGTAGACCGCGGTTTGTACGCGAGATACGGACGGTGCGATAAGGCGCGCGAAGGCAGGGGATAGTGGGGATGCGTAAGGCGAAGCGTTTTCTTTCTGCCACGTCGCATTAAAAGCGCGCAGGTTTGTGCGAACAATAACGTGGTACGCGCGAAGATGTGGTGTATTGTGGCACACATTGGCAGGCATCGTATCAGGCAAAACAATGGAGCGTCCAACTAGAACGAAGCCGTGAACTTAATTGCTCACAAAGCGGCGTTTCATGTTGTCGTCTCTTTTACCCACTCCTATTTCCCGAAACATTTGCGCGGATGTGCTCTCATTTCACCGGTTTTCAGCGATACAGACCCACTAATTTCACCCGCAACGTTTCAGGGAGAAACGCGCCACACGGACTGTCCATCCGTATCCTTTCCGAGAATTCGAAGTGGAAGCGACGTGAATTATGTGACCTTCGAAAAAAAAAAAATACTTCGACTGTTCGTTCTCGTTTCCGCTTGCCCCCAAGTTTTCTCTACACACCGACGCCGACGAGCAGCGCTGAAAACACGTTCGTTTCCCAACACCCCGTCGGGGATGACGAAGAGTGCCACTTCCCCCGACATGCGTCGGCAGGACGATTATACCGAAGCTGGGCGACGTAGTACGTGTCGTCGAGGGTGTAGCCGATGTGTCGTGCACTCCGCGGGGACCGCGCGTGTACGCCGATGTTGACACCGGCGCACGCACCCCACCGCAAACAAAAACAACGTAAGACAACACGTATAGCATCGCAGGCGACAAACGCTCAAAGGGCGGGGCCGGACGGGGTGAGTAGGAGACGCTATTTGTTACGTTGTCGTTCGACGAACGAGTGCCCGGTAGTACACGGTTGAAGAAGATGCGCGAACTCAGGACAGGAGTGCACAGGGAAAGAAAGGAAAAAGAGGAGGAAGGGCAGAGGGATACAGGAAGCCCGACCTCATAGAAGATTGCCCCAAAACATCGCATGAGAATCACGCTTGCGCGATGGTGGGTTGCCCGACGTGTGGATAGACACACACGTTCAGGCCGCCACCGCCGAGAACGAAGAGGTCTCATTGGTGCCCTTTACTTTGCCTGTTCGCGCTGCGCCACGGTGGTTGCGGAGATCTGCAGCGAAGCGAGACCCCTGCCGGTACCGCTTGCGTTGCCTCTTGCCTCGGCCGCCGTGGCTCTAACTCGATTACCTCGGCGGGCCAGAGCGCGATGATGGATTCCCGACTCTGGTCCCGAGGACTTCACCGCTCCGTTGTCTGCGTGATAGATCGACGCTATCGACGCTTTGATTCATGGCCGCGCCTTGCCGCCCTGCTACGCGCAGATGAATTACGCGTGCCGGCGTTGACAACCGCGCGGACGCTGCTGCTACTGCCGAAGACGCCATCTTTACTCTCCCCTCAACCTTCCCGGTAAGCGTTCTTTACTGCGTGCTTGCGCGATCTTGTTTCTTTGTTTCATATAGGGCCTGGCTTCTATGGAAGGGGCACTTGTCGTGGTTGCGGATCATAGCTTGCGGCGGGCATGCAGGCCGGTGCATGTACTCCGTCGTTTCGTCACACGGCGAAACTTCGGGGCCGTCGATCGTGGTCTGTATATTACTTTTTATGTTTAGGTCTTGATGCAGCCAAGTTGCTATTTGGCGTGAGGCCAGCGTACCTAGTCCTTAGCACCACACACAGCCGACCAGAGCCGAACACAGTCGAGCGGTCGAACCGAGTGTATAGTTGAATGGTGCGGACAGGACCGGCGTTTGGCCTATATCGATCAACCCAAGAGCATTATCCAGTCTCATCTTTTTTCTCATGTCACAATTACTCATGTCGCCATGAGGTTTCCTCCATGTCATATCACATCGTGTCACAATTGATTATCCGCTATTTTGTTAGGTTCTGTTCGAACATACGCGTTTTCGCCTTGAGGTTTCTCGCGGATCCGTAAACGCTGACGCCATTTACGACGACTTTGCCTTCAACTTCGTTAAACAAGCGGAGGCTGAATTGAACACGCACGACTGTTCTAGCATGACGCTCAAAACAACACGCCTTTACACAACGCGATTGCTCCAAGTCACACGACCATCCTGATTTCCCTAAAATTTCCATTGTCAATCGGTGCCAAAGCAATCGAGACAACTCGCGCTCTGCAAGCTGCAGGTTCAGCATGAGTTAAAGAGCTCTAAACATGTACACACATATGAGAAATTGGCGTACGCTCAAAACGAGGCTGCAAGAGGGAACGACGTCCTCAAAGCAGAGCAAAGACGCCGAGAATAATTTCATCGGAGCACGTGACGGAGGTATACGTATACCGCGACCACTCAACCATATCGACCGCGGTCCGCTCTGCAGCTGTACAGCCAAACCGGGGTAGGTCAAAAACTATAATGGCCCGCTCGTTGCGCTGGTGCGGCCCGCGGGCAAGCGCCCTCAAAGCCAGCGACGTTCCACGTACCCCCGTGCGTTATGGATTCGCCGTCCACGTATGCGAATGATTTGGAGCAAACGGGGCCGAAACTACTTTAAAACTCGGCCGCCGCTTCGTCGGTTTTTCAAAAGTAATGGAAAGGGAACGAGCCCGCTGGCTGCTCGTGCGGCGACCATACGCGCGACCCTTCTATGAAGAGTAATCTATGCGCGGTCTGGCGCTGACGTTGATTGTTTTCGCAGCCAGCAGCCTGCACAGGGGCTCGAAGTCGGCACGGCGGCGACCAAGCGCATGCGCGCACAAGCCGTGCGAGCGAGGCCCATTAAGAGGACCACTGCCTGCCTGCCTGCCTCCACGGAAACTGCAGCGTCTCTCTCTCTCTCTCTTAAATGCCCGTTCTCGCGTCGCCTATGCGCACCGATCTCCCTCTTCTTTAGTAGTCCCTCGCCTCCTATAGCATCATCCTTTTTGTGCAACTGTAGAATAGAGCCTTTCGTTGCGCAAGACGGCAGGACTGTACCGATAATTCCAGTTCTGCATCACAGATCTCAATGCGATCTGAATACCGCTGTCTGCCGTTACGCTTCCCAAGTGGCCTGTGCCGGCCTGAATACATGCTTTTCTTTATATATGCCCCTAGAGAGAGAGAGAGAGAATGGAACGACAGGGAAGTTGACTGAGTTGTACCAGGTTAACCGCGATAGCTGCCAGTACTGCACGTGTTTATCATACACCTAGCGAAACTCTTTTCTGCGTCTCCCTTTCTTCCGCAAGAATGAAGTACGCCGAAACCCATAAATGCTCAAAAATCACCTGTGGGCCACGACAGACGCCGTTATAATTAATGAAATGACGGCGCACCTGTTCAATAATCGTCAAGGTGGCTTCGCTACGCACTTTAAGTTTGCACACGTCTATTCTGTCCCTGTCATATCTCCTTTTATAGTTCAAGACCTACTTGAGGTATCGCTAGAAGCGTAATTCATGCTAGAATATGTCTACCAATTTTCTTTGATGTTCTTCTAAGGCTGCAGCCGCCCCCTTTCTACTCAACGTCCACTCGTACACTTGCTCGAAACCAAAGCCGTCCAGGAATCTCGACGCACGTGCGCCCGGGCATCACGTTCTGACAAAACGAGACTTCACGTAAAATCTCCCTTTCACCGAAAGCGGCGGGTGCGGGCGGGATCCAAAGAACGGAGCGCATGCGGTGACAAATGTCGGCACTCGGATCAAGGAAAGACGCCACGGTGCTCGAAGCCGGTGGTCTTAATTGCCGACCCCCCCTTGCCCGTCCCTCTTAAGGTACCGGCTCGTGCTGAGCTTCGGCTCCCGCCCGGGGCGCCCGCCCTTTTGTGTGCCGGACGGTGGGTGCCCATCAGCGACCAAGGGGAAGGCGAACAATGGCGCACCGACGTCCGTGGGTTACCGATTTGTCTTGTGCGCCTTGAGGAGAAAGTGTTTCTGCCTGCAGTGCGACTCGGAAGAGATTTCTTTGACCGGTCTGGCTGGGGGCCATGCGAAAACGAGCGATCGTTAGCTTCCAGCTGGAGAATATCACCGCCACCGGGCCAAGTTGCGCCTTTGAATGCGCGGCGATTTATTATTTCGCCGTTTCACCCTTAATTTTGCAGTTTCCAAAGAAGGCCTTGCCAGTCGTTCTCCCTGTCTCTCTTTTTGAAATTTGTGCAATGAAATTATATGCATTTAAAGCTTTCTACCGCATATATTCAACCAGGGCACACCTCCCTGCTATCTATCTATCTATCTATCTATCTATCTATCTATCTATCTATCTATCTATCTATCTATCTATCTATCTATCTATCTATCTATCTATCTATCTATTGGAAAAACAAAAGATGAATACGACAGAAGAAGAGCAGAAAAGTGATATCACTGTAGGTGTTCTTGTACGTCATGCATTCGCAAGACCGCAATAACTTAAAACACGCATGGAAGTACATCTCAGGTTCGCATGCCGCCTTCAGCTGACTGTTCAGTAGCCATGCCGATAGCCCAATATTAAGCAGCATCATGGAATCTGCCGGCAAAAATTGATGCGCGTGACGTGTCCGTCATTCCGCAGTGGACACACTCTCGCGTGGGTATCGCTGGAAACGAGGAGGTTGACCGCCTGGCCTCAAGTTGTGCCCGCGGCAGATGGAACTGTCCTGGCATTCCTGCAAGCTTGACAACGTTCGTCAACTAATACGCCGACATCTACTTCAGCCGCACCCAGACCGGCCTGTTGCACGCAGATCGTTTCCTCGCCGTTCTCGTGGCTTGTCGAAAGCACTGTTATGCAAGTTGAGAGTCAGCTCTGTGGTGGCGCGCGAACGCCTGCATCATCAAGGCCGCGCGTACAGTCCATCACGCGCATCTTGTGGCTCCTGGACCCACTGGACGTTTTATCTCAGAGTGACCCACGCTCGTTACGCAGTGTGCATCGCTAATGAAGGAGTATAGACGTGGTGAACTGCAGTGCGCTAACTCTGCCTATCACCTACTCCCAAAGGGGAGTGCTGCACGTCAGTGCCAAGCCCATCGAGCGCTGTTAACGTCCCTGGACGCTGCTGACCTGATGTCTCGTTTAGAGGCTTGCGGGAAAAAAAGAAAAGCTCTGATTGACTTCAGTTTTTAAGAGACATTTCCGCAAACAAAATCAATTAAGGTTTGAAAAAAAAATTTGACAGGGACTGGAATAGCACGGGAACTCCCGAGGTGACGAACGAGCACGTTTCCCCAAGGTACGGCGACTCTGTAACTGTGGCTAGCTAAAGCTGTGCATGCCTGTGCGTAATCGACTCCACAAGACGCACAAGATACCTCGCTACCGTCTGACTGAATTAGTTCGAAACCTTGGCATTCAAACAGGTAATTAGCCTCAAGTGTCTCTGCTGACGTTTTAGTACTCCGGCACTCTTAGGAAAATTTTCTACACCGCTTGGGCGGATGCGTTAGTATACAGCTTGCAGTGCAACCTACTCCACAGAGGCTGCTACAGAAGAGGTTGGAAGTTCATCTGCTCCCCGTCTTGACTGTTCTTTACGTCAGAAGTCTTTCTTTTCTTCGCTACATCTGCGTAACATACGCAAAATAGACAGGCGAAGCTTTAGCAAAACAAGCGTTTGATTACAGCTACGTTTGACAGCCTAAGCACCCCGTCTAAATTAATCCCAAACCTGATCGCTTCCATTTATGTCTTCCGATAACTATCGCGCACTTATCAAAACCAACTGAACCTGAATTACGCGCGTAACCTCATTATGTGAGCTCCGGAGGTGATGGCGCGACGCATAGCAGAGGGAGAGAAGTGCTGCGCGCACCATGCAGTTTTTGCGGGTTCACTGAGACCATTACGGAGCGTTAGATATCTAACGCTGCATTAAATGTGCGACGCGGATAACACGAATGCCAAAGCGAGTGTGAAAGGGAGCACAAGGAACTCCACGAACGTGACAACAGTACCGCCTCCCCGCCCTACTGACTACGATTTCTCAATTGTAAAAAAAAAAAAAAAAAAAAAAAAAGGTGGGGGCAGAACCGTGGCGCTGGGATCGTATAAAGGCCAGAAAGCCGTCCGACTGCTGAGGAGGGATTGCAGAACTGCATTTAGCTGTTCGACCATTCCGCAGCGGAGGCAAATCGCCCCCAGTTCCTAAAATCGCACCGATTCCCCTCAATCTCCACACTCTCGCCACAGTCCTCCCGCCTTTGGCGCGCGCATCCACTCGGTAAAACGAGAGCAAAACGTCACGCAAAGCGTAACATCAGCGCTGGCGACGCGGCAGCGCGTACAGCATAAGCGGCTGCTATAGGGTCAGCGGCGCTCCTCGAGAAGACAAACGCACGCTAATCGGCACGTCCGGCGCTGATGACGATTCGCGCGACTTAGAGAAAGTTGCGCGGCCCTGATGCATACCGAGCAGTTGCTCCCCTCCTCGCGGCGCCATCTCCTTAAAAGCGCGATTTCAGCGCGCGCACGACGCAGAAGGGGTCGCTTCGAGAACAAGAGCCAAATAGCGAGCCAAGTTAAGACAACATTCCGCCGGCGGCACGGATAATTACGGCCGAAGACGGATGAGCCCCTACCCGATGCGTACTACGCTCTCTTTTCTTGATTCTTCGCGAAGCCATAGCTGCTGCGCTGTGTTTAGCGTCAGACGACGATGACGACGCCAGAAGTCCCGGACGCAAGCGAAGCGAGTTGTAGGGGGCGCACGCCCAAAGACCACTGCGAAAGGCGGGGGGATTATGGTCGCTGCAGCGTGGCGTGATTCCTTTCTTTAACGGTCACCACGCGGTGGTGGTCGCGGCTATTAGAGAAAGGGTCAGGGGTGGCGGGCGGCCCCTTGATGACCGCCGCTCTGGCGCGGTCAGACTGCATTTCGAAGACACCGGCCCTTCTCATCCACGAAGGGATCCCTTCCTTCCTCCCGTCTTAATTTTTTATACTTAAATATATTGTAGCTGGAAAGAGTGCTTACGTGTACGATGTTCGGACAATTGCGGGCAAGCCGTGTGAGATGAGGCTGAAGACGGTGCTGCAGGACGTACGTGCTCGCACATCGACTTTGTTTGTCTTCATCGTGGCGCGGCTAAGTTTGCTCTGGACGCAGCTCTTGGGAAGCTATAGGCTGTGAAATGAACCACGGACAAAGTCACTTTCGCAGCGATGACAGAGGTTCCTGTGCTAATAAAAGAGTATAATGAGCGCTTAGGAGAAACTCACGCACCGTTATTCCCTTCGCTAATCTGCGAGGAATCGCTGATGCTCTTCTTGCAATGAAGACTTGCTAGATGTGCTCCGCCTGGTAACCTTGTCATTTGGTGTTGGTATTATATGACTTTTCAAGCACGTCGCCTAGTTCTGAGTCGCCCGAAGTCCTTAGGTGTCCAACTATCAAATAATTTCTCGGGTGAGACAGGTGCTCAGGCGTGACAGGAAACTGAACAGCCTGGCATGATGGCAGCTAATACAAGTACTTTCAACGTATCATACAGGTAACTGCGTAACGGAATGGCATTACTCCCAAGAAGTCTTTTTCACAATGCCTTATGCGACTGATGAAAAAATTAAATGTACGCATATTAACCGGTTAAGGAACACCACCAGTGTGTCGCGTTGTCGGACACTGAAGCAGTTAGCTCGTTGCAGGTGAACCTTAACAATCTCCATCGCAATAAGCGAGGAATGCAAGGCACTGAAGTTAGAATGCGCTGAGAAGGTGAATCGAGCCTATACAGCGGTGGGTGGAGGAAAACTGTCTTTACTATAAGGATGCAGGGTGCAAGAGCCGCGTTGCCGATAGAACGATTTCATTAGAGCGCCCCGTGTGGGCGTACTAAAACCCCGTACACTGACACTCTGGTCAAATCGGGCGGGCGACCTTTCAAGAAAGGACCCATCTTCGTACAGAGCAAACGTAAACGCTTCCGCCTTTCTCACCGACGTTACGTTTAGACATTGGACCAAGAGGCGCTGAGGGAAGGGAAGGGAACGGATAGTGGCGTGTCAAGACAGCGGATTGCGGAAACGTATCCAGAACACACAAAAGTGGCCTCCGTTCTCGCGCGCGCGTCCGTAGACAGGCGGCGTCCTCCGAGCTGCGCGACGGCGTCCCAGCAGGATGGAAGACTAGAAGACTGCGGGAAAGTAAAGCAAGGGCAGAGGGGAACGGGAAGGGAGAGTGGATTACTGCCGCACGCACTGGCCGCTCTCGCTGGGTGATACCGCGCTTTCTTTCGCTGAGTTTTCCCATTGTGCGGTCCCACCCCACAATCGAATTACGATCAATTAAATGCGCACGGCAGCAGCCGGCGCAGGGGAGAACGCTATAGCCGGCTCGCGAGGATGGCCAGTAAGAGAAACAGACACACTTAGCCTGAAAGGCTTTTTATTAGATTAGGGAGAGCGACTCTGCTTTTGTCTCTCTCGCGTCGCCGACCCGTCTCACCCTCCAACTTGCAAGCGAGGCCGCGGTGGACTGAAGGAGGGAGAGGAGGGACGGAGCTAGAAAGGCGCAGGGACAACATGACGGCGCAGAAAGAGCGACCAGACGCGCGAAGACGCACCGGTCCGCACTGCCGTCAACAACGTCTCGGATGGCCGCGGAAGTTGGGAGAACGAACGAAGCTTGCGCTCTGCGCGCACTGCCTGTATGTGAAACCAACGAGCGTTTCCGGTGATGAGCAGTCACAGAATGCGCAGGTTGTCGTTGACAATTTAAGAATGACGTGGCAGATATAATCACGGTCCAGGTGAAGAATAATTGGAATAGATTGTTGGTGCTCAAGCCAATTACTGCCGCTCATTTCGCTTACTCCTGTGTAGACGGAATCGCATTCATGCAAGGTGCCCGTCTTGAGGACAAACTTTCCAAATGCTCAAAAGAGTAGCAGAAGCAAGCCTTGCAAAGCGCGATGAGCGTGTCGGGCAGCTGATGCCAGCTGAAATGCAAGTTTGAACTCTTCCTTCGCGTTGTTCACGATGTGCCGAAGTGTACGTGTCACTGTTTAAAATAATTAAGCAGTACTTGTAAACAATAACAGTGATAATAAAATCAAAATGGCCTCAACAAGTATAAGCTTCTTCCCTGTAGCCACGACTATCAGCGAATGTTTGCGCGTGCTATGAGAACCGTTCGTGGTGTCAACCACTGGTGCTTTTTTAAAAGTGGGATGCCATCCACAACGTTAAGTGGCGTGCTGCTATTTCGTCGGCTACCATGCTTAATAGTCCGCAGTAAATTAAAAGGAAACAGTCGGTTACGCTTTCTGTAAAAACCGGGTACGAGTTGCTTCCACCCACTCTGCAGAACACAGGCTCATAAGGGTAAGCGAGTACTATAATTTAGGTTTGGATGCCTAAGGAAATGAAACGGGCTTGCCACCGTCAATATGTGTGAAGTATCACGAGCTCAAACGGAACAGCATTACACAGCCAAACGATATAAGTGCAGTGTATCCTCTACACTAGCTTTTGTCTACACCCTCCTGGATATTATGAACGAAATTGACCTGTACAATTATGTGGGATGCGCTTCGATGCCGCAGGACAAACTATAGCGTAATAAAATGAGACTGGGCATACATGTTTGCAGCTATCTCGCTGTGAAGATGAGCGAAGATGAACGAAGCTGAACGCAAGCGCACCGACACAGGGGTTCTTGGCGTACCATCTCTACTTCATGAGGAGCGGTAGGAGGGCTCCTGAAATGCTGGAAACCCCAGAGTACCATTACTGCTCTCTACACGCGACGGTGTCGCGGTCACATGCTCAGATTGCCGCTCTTCATTTAGGACCGCGAGAGTTGCAAGAAACATAAAATAAAATAATATAAAGAGAATGCACGTGCGTGTCTGTGGTTGTTTGTGCGCGTATGTGTGCATTCCGTTTGTGTCCACGTGCAAAATAAAAATGAAACGCAGCGTTTTTAACAGTTCTCCCTCAGCAAAGAACTCGGAATACGACAAAATGAGCGGCGTCTCACAGGTAAACTCCGTCAATTACATATTTTCCTGATGTGTGTGTTAGCTGTGGTATGCTAGTGGTGCAAATAACCGCTATATCCTGATGTTACCAAAACAAGTAAACATACCAATATTTCTTCAGGCCCGAGCGTTAACGTTTACCCTTAAAGATCAGCAACGAAGAAACAAAGTGGTGACACATTATCGTCCTTGCTCCTGACAAGAGAACGCTGCGGTTAGCGAACGTCGACTTGCGCTTACTGACTAGAGTGATGGGAAGACATGCACGCAAGGAATCGAACAATGAATAAAAGAAAAGTACTTAGAAAGGTGAATAATAAGCGGCCATTAAACGCAGCGCGCGTGGTACGACTACAGCAAAAAGCAGTAACTTCCTGACTTATCAAACACAGCCCCGCTCGTGCTGAACGCCGTTCATTCCTTGACAAGCAAAACGTTGACGGCGCGTTCTTTTTATCGCGCGCTTCACGCCCCCACGATTGGCGACGTTAGCCGACACGAAGCAACAGCAAGCTGTGCCGCGGAGAAACAAGAAGCTCTCGTGGCGCAGGATTCTGCACGCTATGTAGTACACAACCCCCACGCTGCGGCGAAAACAATAGCTTCAAGCACACACATACACAAGCCGGTACACGTTCTTGCATTTTTCCGCCGACAGCTTGCCGCGAAGCACGCCTGTTTTCGGCGAGGCCCTTTTTTTTGTTTGTTTGTTTTCTTCTTCACTTGTTGGCACCACGACTATCGTTTCATAATCACGCCGAAAGACCGTATAGGGCTGTCTCTTTAACCGCCATTTATCTCCAACGCCGGGAGGCCCTGCAAACAACGCTGCTGCTATTACGAACGCAGCGCCACCACCCGAGAGCCGACGCTAGCGCGCGTTCGCGCTCGTCAGTAGAAGCTACACTCGCTTGGCAAACAATGCCTTCGTTGACCACGCAGAACAAACAAGGCTGCTCCGCTGCCTTTCGAGCGAGAAGAGCCACAAAAACGCGCGCTGGCGCGCGCGGTGGCCTGTTTAGCGGGGCGCCACCATCTTTCTTGTTTCGCTATGAGAACGCCTTCCGCGTATCGCTGATGCTTCTTCTTCTTTACGTCCCGTAACGCCGCTCAACCTCCCGCGAGGTGGCGCTGCGGATAGCGCACGCGCTTGTATGTTCTGGACTGGCCTTCGCGCCGTACCCTTCGCCGCTGATCCTTACTTTACTACGGTTCCACTTTTCTTGGTGTGCTCGCCTGTGGTTTGCACCCCCTCCCCCCCTTTTCCGCCAGACGATGCTCGCTTTCGGGAGGACATCGCTGGAAGTATAAATCACGTCCCGAGGACCCCTGCCGCGGCGCTCGTTAATTTCGGGGAGGAGTTTTCGAGACCCGAACAATGATTAATGCGGTTGCGCGGAAACTACACCTCGCCGGCGCGGCCGCCACATCGCAGTGCGACAGCGTTATGGTGTAGCGCTGCCCCCCAACGAAAAAAAAAAAGAAGAAGAAAGGAAAAGAAGGCTAGTTACAGGAGCGTTTGTTGCAGCGCCCCATTTTGTGGGCGGTCGTCCGGTCCCAGCGAAGGACTCGCTCGCGGTCCGGAGCGCGAACTTCGGCTGAAAATGACGAGCGCGTTTTTGTCGACGCCATTTGTCGTGGCAAGACGTGCACTTCGATGTGACACAAATTTCTATGTTGCAGATTCCAGTGAGACAGCGTATTAGAAATGGAAGGTTACGATTATTTTTTAGGCTAGCTGCGTACGAATTGATTGATTTGTGGGGTTTAATGTCCCAAAACCAGCTCTGATTATGAGAGACGCCGTAGTGGAGGTCTCCGGAAATTTCGACCACCTGGGGTTCTTTAACGTGCACTGACATCGCACAGCACACGGGCCTCAACATTTCGCCTCCATCGAAATGCAGCCGCCGCGGCCGGGATTCGATCCCGCGACCTTCGGATCTGCAGCCGAGTGCCATAACCACTAGACCACCGTGGCGGGGCTAGCTGCGTACGAAAACGAACCTTAGGAAACAATGATAAGTTATAGAGTTTTACGCCCCGAAACCTCGATATGATTATGAGAGGGGCTGTAGCCGAGGGCTCCGGCAATTTCGACCACCTGGAGTTCTTTAACGTGTACTGAAATCGCACAGTACACGGGCCTCCATCGAAATGCAGTCGCTGCGGCCGGGATAACAAGTAAGAAACGTATGCGAAATAAGCTTCAGTGGTGTTACTTTCATTCACACCAGATGCTAAACACAATCGGAGATTATCATACCAGCGTGGGAACCCTTTTAGTATAGGTATTTGGATATCATAAAGCGCTGTTCAATAGCGCGGTCAAGTGCACTGAATGCGCAGTTTGCTCTGTTTAGGTACAACATATCACCTTGACGTCAATCTATGCTGTATGCACTTATGAATATGGGCAGGAAGTAGTGGTGAAAGAAACGAATTTGCAGGAGAAAGAGCAGTTGCAACGAAAAAAGAAAAATGCGTGCGTTGTATTATGCACAAACTAAATATTACAGTATCAACTGTTCATTTAATGAAAACAGGGATTACATGAAATTCATTTAATGCCCCAACTTAATTTATAATGCGCACACGTAACTCTCACGTGGGGCCTTGGTTCGCTTCACTTAGGCGTAATGCTAGCGTGCAGTCCATTTTGAACATCAACTAAATTACTCGTACCAACTAGACACTGCTGATCAGTGAAATTTGCAACTATCGCTGAGAGAACAAATTGCTGAATATCGTCACCCGTTAATGACAGCTTAACGGCTTAGGAAAAGGTGGTCGCGTTAGGACAATGCGAACGCTTCCTGTGAAGTAAAGTACAGCCGCTTATAAGTAAATACCGCTACAATCACCCATCCAATAACTCGCTGTCTTCAGCACAAGATGACAGCCACGTTGCTGGCGCCTTCAAGCTCGCCCTCCTTTGTCAAACATGGAGTGCCCATGAAAGGGCAAATCTGAATGTCATCATTAATCAACGAATCTACATGTAAACATTCACGCTAAGTTCACTCACATTCAAGCAAGTGCGTATTAAAAAAAGTCCCCTCGCAGCGGGGCCTGCAATCATTTTCGCTAGACCTGTCTTCACCGCTCCGTTCGGTGAACAACACGATGCGTGACGGCGCAGAAGTGCGGCGACGTCTCATTTTTACTGCCACGGTCCCAAAACACAAACAAAATCCCATACAAACAAACAAGCAACTGCAGGCAACTAACGACATCAGCGTCAACAGCAGCAGCATCAGCAACAACAACCCCGTTTTCCAAAGACGACCTGTCGCCTCCCACTCCCCTTCCTCTTCCCCAATACACGCGCACAAGAAAATTTCCCCGCAACTACGTGTGTCGATGCGGGTGCTAGAGCCCTTGGTGTGTGCGGGTGTGAAAAAAAAAAAAGGGGGGGGGGGAGGGGGAGGTTACCGTGCCGCGCAAATAAGCACCGAGAGCACGTGCGCGAAAGGGGAAAGGCGTGATCACAGGCAGTGGCATGTGCGTAAACACACTGCACACATTACACACACACGATCGCGAGTCTCCAGGTCTGGCGCACCGACGAATTCACGCCTGCTCCCGGTGCGGGCACGTCGTTCGCGGGGCAGAGGCGCCCAGGCGTGCAGCGATCACGGGGCGCGCGAGCTACGCAGTAGCGGCGGCAGGCTCGAGCACTCGGTCGCGCCGAACACAAATATATGTCTGAACACGGCGCGCCTATGTGGAGGGTGCCTGGCTGCGTGTTTGTGCGGCGCGCGCGAGCCGTTCGTGTATACGCGCCAAACGTCCCGATCATCGGATTTTGATTCACGCTCGAACGCTTTCTGCGACGCCCTGCGCCGATCACCAAACCCCTTTCCCCTTATACTTTCTCCACCCAAAGTTTCGTCCTTTTTTGGCCTAAAACTCTCGCTTGTCGACACGTCGCCTTCCCTTCGACCCTTTCTTTCCCTCCGCTTACTTTCGCAATCCCATCCTAGGGGTTCGAACGTTCAAGGCAGAGCTACCGTTATGCCCTCCAACTACCCACTTCTCCTTTCTGTCCCTTTGACGGCGACAGTTTCAACCGTACGTTCGTTCTCGGCCTTTTCGAGTGCCTCTTCCTCGCTCCTGTAGCTTCCTTCCTTCCCTCCTTTTTTTCCTTCTTTTTTTTAAGCACCGACTCGTTTGACTGCGTGTCATCGTGCCCATGTGCGTACGCGCAAATTCCTGCCGACGGTGGCGCCATCCACCGACGCGAGGCGAGCGCACGTAAACGCGCATGCACACGTGAGCGGGCGACGCCAGTCGCCAATAAAGCAGCCATCTCAAAAGATTCGCCGGCGCCAGCGAGAGCACGCATGCACAAAATGCAGAACGCGCGAGCACGCACGCACGCGCTGACGAAAAAGCGACGGAGCAGCAGCTCAAGCGAGCGTACACAAAACTGGGGGGAACGGAGGGTGCGACACCCGTTCCCTTCTTTCTCTGTTTCAGACTCCAACCAATACGACAAGCCACGTGACAACGCCGAACGTTTAGACACGCGGTGGCCCCTTTCTCCCGCTCGCGTACCGACAACCGTGTTCGAACAGTCGTGCGTGGATTCAGGCAGCGAAAAAAAAAAAATAAGTAAGTAAAAGCATTTGCCGAAGCTACGAAACGAGAAGAGGAAAAAGAATCGCTCGCGTTAGCTGAAACAACAAAAAAAAAAAAAAAGAGCACGATATGCGCGGCTGCAACGAGTGCGCCAGAACCAATGCGAGCGTTGCCGCCAGCCTGTCAGCAAAGAACCAGCCAGGCAGGCAAGGCAGGCACGCTTGCATAAGCGATAGTGCGCCCCGTAAACTTTTCAACAGCCAATGAGCGGGTCTATTGAAGGGTGACGAGATTTATGACGCAGAAAGTAATGACGACGTCGGGGAGGGCGAAAAATAATATAAAAGAACAGGTTATATCGCAGACGTTCTCTCCCTATAGTCGAACGACCCCCTACGTTGGCCCTTCACAGTTGCCTGGTGACGTGCCCTTGCCAACGCTTGTATCAGCACTACACCGTGTTGATGTCCCCATGTCATCCTCTTGATGTGCGCAGTATTTGTCAAGTACCTTCGAAGGCACGTGGACTGTGCGTGTTACCAGTCCTGTAGCATCGAAGAGTGCAGACCTGAAGCATTACTAACGCACTCAACCTCAGCAGTATGAAGTGCGCTGCTTCCCCTGGCGTCTAAGTACTTCAATAAATTAGTTTTCATGAGACTTGTATAAATTATTCAAGTCATTCTTGAGAGGAAGTTTAGTTATTGGTTGTTAATATGCCACGTTCCTCACGCTCTGTAGTTTAAGCCTTACCATCTGTACCGGTAACGCGGTCACCATCGTGGATTACGCTGTATTTGTTAAAAAAAAAAGATTAATATTGCGGACACGACCAACTATCATACACGTACTTGCTTCTGACAACGGACTCTTTTAATGGAAGAAGCAGGGGAAACAGTACTTACATTTTGCAGATGCACTCAGCAAAACGTGCTGGCATGAGTGCCTTACCAATCTGTCACGTAAGCGTATGCTCTGATACAAGTGCACTATGAGCACCCGCAGAAAAAATCCATGTTTCTGCAACACAGCCATCATATTTGGATTGATGATGACGTTACATAGGGTTTTCAATGGTGAGTGGGACATACATGACCAAGGACCGCCAAACTCTAGTAAATACGTACTGCTGAGCACTTGGGCTCATATATAGATAATACCCGCATCTCATCCCTTTGTGTAACGTAATGGAGCGCACAACTTTTCCATTCGCATGTTTCGAAGGAGCTCTCAGCGCAATAAAACACAATCCCGTACAGCACAATTTTGTTTATTTCGATTTGATGTGCATGTGATAAAAGCAGCGACTACGCAACAACTTATTCTTAATATCACTGAGGACTGAGACAAATATCAGTGCTCCCCGTATTGATGGAAGCATCAAATAGCTTTTGATGTCTATCCTACCAAAATAACGTACATTGAGGCAAAACCACAACGCCGACTAAGTTTGAAATGTATTGATTTCATAGATGCTTAGTGTCAAGAGTCTTCTTAAATGTATATTGTCGCGTGTTTTACTTACCACACGAAATGAGTAAGTTTGGCCAACGTTTCGTTGAAACTTATAATCATTTCCATTTTCAACATTCACCTTGCTCACATATGAAATGTGTCTGTCCCTGTTCGAAACTCACTCACTCACTCACTCACTCACTCACTCACTCACTCACTCACTCACTCACTCACTCACTCACTCACTCACTCACTCACTCACTCACTCACTCACTCACTCACTCACTCACTCACTCTATAGCTTCGCCGGTCACGAAGTGCATTTCAAGAAACATAGCAGCGATTTCGTAACGGAATTACGTATTTGTGTACGTTCAAATTGCAGTTCGACCTGTCGCGATACCTACTGACGGCTAACTTACCAGGGCCAGTTCTTAATGGCTGTCATGAATGAACCTTGTTTGGCATGGGATAAAGGAGATGCTGGCACGTTTATACGACGCCGACACTTCTCGTCTTTCGACTATAACATAATCTATCATCAATAACCTTGGAGTTCCTGGGTTAAAAGTATGTCGCATTGTCGTTACTGAGATGACGCTTGATGGGCGAAGGAAGGAGTGGTGGTCTCAAAGCGAAATAACCGCGAAACATCGCCCGCGTGCCCACAACAGGGGCAACAATCGGAGAGTTCTGATCCCCAACTTGATGACGATCTTCAATACATGAAGGTCCGTACTGTATACGCGGTACGCTGTGACGACTGTGAATGCCAAAGCGCGAGGAATACGAAGGCAGTGGAGATTGACGCGGAAAGAACGCGTCCCAGCATGGGCCTGCATACGCATGACAAAGATCAGGAAGTCTCAGTGCTCGGAAATGGCGGCCCTATAGGAGCAGGAGAAGTGGCGAGCTTCCAGAAAGCTAAAACTTAGGGGAGAGGCGGCCTTTTATTATGAGAAGGACTGCACGCCGGCAGACCCGCAGCAACGCCCAGCCATTGGTCAAACGCACGCGCATGCGCAGTGTGACGAGTGTGGGAGTTCACCGAAGCTCGGTGCAACACTAAGAAACCAGCAAAATGCGCGCTTGTCACATGCGCAGGAAAGCGACGTCTTGGCGATTCGAGGATTTTAATATAGACGGTCACAATGTTTTTTCTTTCTTTTTTTTTTTTTGGCCTACCCTGTCAGCTTTGCCACTTCAAGTATATATTTCTCTTCTTCTTTTTTTTTTTCTGAAATGTAAAGCACTATATCCTCTATGTTTTCCTGGCCAGTGCAGCCGGCTCGAAAAGAGAACGCAAAGGAATCAAGTGAGGGACAGAAACCCGCCTGAATAATGCGCAGTGTCCATTGAATGTGGTCGCATCTTCAAAGGACGATGGCAGCCACCGACCAGCACGACACAGCGTGTCCGTCGTTCCCGAATAAGTGAAGTCTGTTCGAGAGCGAGTGGACGGCGAGGGATTCTAATGGAAATGCAGTTACACCGTGACACGCTCGAAATATTTCGGCCGCTTTCGATGCTGCGAGCGTGGAGACGCGCACACGCAGGGGTGATCTAGGCGAAGACCAAGGGTACACGTGCGGGTGACACAATTATTGTTGTTACTGGACAATTTGCTCGAGCAAGCTGCACAGGCAAGGGAACTGACTGATCACTCCATACACCCCACTCGAGCATGCCGACAGAATCATTTCATCTTGTTGTAAGGTAATGTCAAGAAATTCCGAATGAAATTAGCAAATCTGCGAGTGAGTGAGCGCGCGCGCACGCGTGCGTGTGTAGATGCAAATGATACGAAATGGTCAAGGCCACTGGATGCATCAAAAGCTAACGTCACAAAAGAGATCTATCACTTCAATGGTGAGAGATGTACATACATGCCATAGATCAAAGAACAGCCGTCGTTTCTGTAGGGTAACCGACACTGCGACATTTATGGGTGAATGCTCGTTTAATGAGCAAAATATGAAGTGTGCTTATAATGTCGTCGTACTGAAGGCGCAAGCCAGAACTGAGAAGTAGGATCTTGCTCGAAAACTGCATGTGCCCACAACATAGTCACAGAACGAGCTTGTGTGCGAAGAGCATCTACGAATAGAAGCTCTTGAGTGATTACTGTCTGTGAATCGATGAACAAATCGCAAAATACGATCTAGAACAGGGAATGTCGCAGGAGCTCCTGCGACATTCCCTATTCTAGATCGTATTTTGCGATTTGTTCATCGATTCAAGCATCCATCTTCCCCTGAGCTTTTCTAGTTTACTGTCTGTCAAGGGTGACCCAACGCAATGAGCAAGACTCGAAACACGTCGAAGAATAAGGGGCTAAGGGACATATTTCTTCAGTTATAATTCCCTACCCTTCTGTATGGGGCACAGTAAGTTGGAGATAAACGAACAAAAGATAGAGCAAACACAGCCGGGGAAGCGTCTCCCAAGGCTTTTGGAAATGAAACTCTGGAAAGGGGTCCGAGACATGTAATTTCTTTTCTGCACACAAAAGCATCACTGCAGCGCGCCCCATATAAAGGTTCACAAACTGAGTTATAAACATGTTATTGTTTCAACGTCTCGGTGCGCAGTGCGGCCTCTGGGGACGAGAGTCTTGAAAACACGCGTTGTCGTAAGGGAGGAAAGCATGCTTCACCGCGATAGTAGAGAGGGAAGGAACTATAATGAAACTTGTAGGTATTTATTACGAAAATGAACCGAGTCTCGAGACAGACTGTCGTCATAAAGAAGTACAGCTTATTCTGGCACGAAGAGCGGACGCAACTGAGGATCGTTGTTCGAGTCTGTGGAAGAGTGTAGGGATGTTATCGTCATTCACTGCGCACGACTGGCTTTGACAAAAGGAAACAGCATATAGCTGATAAAAAGAAAGGCAATAAAGGTTGAAGGAGGGCAGAGGGCGAAGAACATGTCGAATGCTGAAGACTTGTGGGTGCTAGGATTTCTCTAAATCAAGCTTGCGTGCCGCAAAGTTGGACATGTGTCCACCATTCCCATCTAACCCCCTCCCCAGCAGACGTAAAAAATACAAAAAAAAGAGAGGGGGGAAGGATAACGCTGTCATTGGCTGTTTGGATTTCCTTTAGGCTCATTTCTTCGCTTTCTGTGCCAGCTTTATTTTCAGATACATGCTTGACCGTCGTTGGCGTACTCTTTTGCTATCCAAAAGCGCGGCCGGTCGCATGTCATTCAATTATGTTCAAATGTAGATTTTACGGCCTGCGCACGGATTGTTGAGCAAGATGTTTGGACCGTGAAGTTGTTGAAAGCCCTTACGGCGGCTCGCGCTAGAGTGGACGCTCGTAGTTATGTTTTTCTTGTTCGTTTTCTCCTTGATGTGGATTGAAGTCCCGTCAAGGAGATGATCGACGTCGATGAAGCAGGAGGCAGGTTGGAGGTAATGAACTTGAAGGTATACTGCAGCAAATATTTACAGTCATATGTACATCTTGCCGAAGCACACTGATGATAACACAGACATCAACAGCGTCTTACTCTTCTACTTAACTTTTCTTAAGTTAGAGCCTAGAACACTGTTACTACATACAACGAACTTAGTCTCACTGTTCGACCACCGAGTGGTTACGGCCCAGACAGAAGTTGCATCGTACGGAGTCTTACTGATCGATCAGTTAAGTGATTACAGCCTAGACTGAAGGGAAACGAATCCCGTCCAGTCTTTAGTACCTTGCGGTGACAAAGAAAAAGGGGAGGTGGCCACTGCTGGTCCGCCTCAACCTTCTGTCATCCAATCTGTTTATCCTCAGATTAAGCCACTCCCTAGTGGGCTGTCCCTAATCCCGACAGCAGCGTCTTTGCAGTTTAAACAGGCATTTTGGCATTCTTTCCCATCATGGCTCTCCCTCTCCTTATCCCACGCCCTCAGATATTCTCACAATCGAAATATCGGTATCGTAGCAGCCCTGCGGCATTCGGGCCATCTCCCACGCTCATCCAGTCGAACCCTGTCGTTCCAGGAAACACAGCGTGTCTTCGCCTTTCCCGCAGTTCGGATCGTGCACTTCTGCGACTCAACCCTTTGTTCCAGTCGGCGCGCCGAGAGCGCATGCCGGTCGTTAAAGAATTGGTTGGGCCAAGCGCATTGTCGCTTCAAGCGAGGGCGCACTTCTCATGCTCTTCCCCGAAACGGCCACTGAGAGGACAAGTATGGTCGCGCAGCCGCGACCCCCCCGAGCGACGTTCAGCGAAAGGGAAGGGTCTCGTACCAGGAACCCCCTGGGGGCCAGCGTGGGAGACCAGCCGCTCAATGGGAGCAGTTTGCTTTCCATTGATAATTGCTGTCCAAGACCATGCAGAGAGAGAGCCGAGAAAGAAGCTTTGTATAGCGTACGGTGCTACCCCGTCTCTTCTGCACGATCGCCTTATGAGCGGCAACATAACACGTCCCCCCTTAAGAGTACGCTGGGCTGTTCTACGCTCAGTGGTACGATAAATCACTGCCGCGATTAGGTCACTGGACTTTCTAAGCATACAACAGCATACACAAACATCAAACACAATTGCGAGACAACACGACAGGAGAATACAAGAAACGAAAACAAATACATGCTAAACGATCAAGCACACCATTGCTGCTTCAAGCAGTAAGATCACTAGTGTCTGTTTCTTGGATTGTCAATCACACAGTCCACAATATACAGCAGCGAGTGGGCAGGAACATTCACGTCCCCCCCTCAGTTGGCATGGCACTGTTATTCTGATGGCTTCCACGAAGTATTCTGGAGCCTCGATAATGCATCCGCATTCCCGTTACATATACCCTTCCGATGTTGTACCGAGACATGATATCGCTGTTACGCCAGCGCCCATCTTGCCAATTTCGCCCCGTGCGGAGTAGAAGTTGTAAGGTACGACAGCGGATTGTGGTCGGAAACGACGTTTACTGTGGCACCGAAAAGCCAGTAATCAAACTTCTTTAAGGCCCATATTATCGCGAACGCTTCCCTCTCAATTGTCGACCAACGCATCTGGGTCGGTGAGAAGCGGTGGCTTGCAAAGGCGATAGGCTTCTCTCCTCCATCGGCTGACATTTGCGCCAAACATGCTCCCGCCGCCGTAGCTGAGGCGTCTGTGAAAAGCCAATAGGGCTGAGATGGCTCTGGGGTGTTTAGCGCCACGGCCTCGCACAAAGATTGTTTGAGCATCTCAAATGCTGCCTGAGCTTCCTCCGGCCAGGGTATCTTATTAGGTACCGCTTTCTTTGTTAACAGCGTGAGCGGGCTCGTCACCTCTGCATATCCTCGGACGTACTCGCGATAGTAACCGCACAGTCCTAACAGGCTGCGTAGTTCCTTTTTGGTGCGCGGTGGTACCAGGTTCTTAATCGCTGCTATTTTTTCAGGGTCTGGTGCGTGTGTCCCTGAACCGACAATATGCCCCAGGTAATGTATATGGGATCGCGCAATCTGACACTTCTCCGGACTGGCTTTCAGTCCCGCCTTCTCTAAGACCTTAAGAATAATGTCGAGATGCTTTAAGTGCTCCTCCCAAGTGCTAGAAAAAATAGCAATATCATCAAGGTATGCCGTGGCATACATTTGATGTTGCGACAAGAGTTTATTCACCATTCTTTGAAAGGTTGCCGCGGAATTTTTTAGCCCGAAAGGCATCACTTTCCATGCGTACTGACCCTCGTGCGTTACAAACGCGGTGAATTTCTGACTCTTCTCTTCCATCGGTACCTGCCAGTACCCGCGTCTAAGGTCCACTACCGTAATGAACAGCGCTCTGCCTACTCGGAAAATCAATTCCCGAGGATTCATCATAGGGAACGCATCCACTTTGGTGACGGCATTTAACGCCCTGTAGTCCACACACATGCGGATAGTCCCATCCTTTTTTCCGACGCATACTACCGGGTGTGCAAACTCACTCTCCGTGGGGTAGATCAACTTCCAAGTCAAAAGTTCGTCAACTTGCCGGCTGACTTCCTTCTTTAATAGTTCCGGCACCCGATAAGGAAACACCTTTTTTGGCTGGTGGCCCGGTTCTATTTCTATCCTATGTTCGTCTACCTTCGCTATACCCGGGGTGCCGTCAAAGAGTGTGCAATGTCTTTGGAACACCGCCTGTATTTCCGCCTGCGCGTCAGCATCAAGGTGAGCAACCTTCTCGCTCGTTAGCACTAGCTCTTCCCGCTTTATAGTGGTTGGTTGTGGAGCATATTCCACCTCCCCAAAATCATGGTCCTCATCGAAGACTACCCCAATATGACTGACCCTTGTATAGTAAGGTCGAATGTTGTTGGCGTGGACACTTTTCACCTTTCCCTCAGATGTTTCAACGCGGTAAGAGTGTTCGCGCTCACGTCCAACCACTGTGAATGGGCCTAGCCATTTAGGTGACATCTTACAATTCCGATCATTGTCGAAAACCACAACCTGGTCGCCAACGTTAAAAGCTTTGAGCCTGGTGCTGCGATTATAGGCACTGGCGTAACTCTCCTGACGAGTTGCACTAGTTAGCTCAGCAATATTAGCGGCCGTCTCGAGCTGCTCCTTAAGTTGCTGTAAATACTTAGCGGGGCTTTCTCTCTGGCCTAATGATGCCTCCCTTTCTTCATCAATTTGCGCATCTTCGCCGGAAACGTCTTTCTTGTCCAAAGTAAGATTGCATGCCACGACCTTTGGTTTCTCTACTGTTTGTTCTGCCTCGGGAGCAGGCTCGGCCGGTGCTCGACAGGGTGCCAGAGGGCTGCTGGCCTTCGACAAAAGTTTCCAATCTTCCTCGGTCAACAAACAATCTGTGCCCTCGACGAGCTCATCAGTTAACGCGCAGAGTAGGTCGACGCTCTGAGGCTCCGTAACCTCTCGCGGGCTATTTAATTTGACCGGCAACGTAACTAGCCTTGCCTCGATAGTTTTACCAAAAGCAGACACCAATCTCACCTTGCCAGACGGCTCTACTAAACTTCTCGGAAGCAGACTCTCCCGAAAGACAGTTATTTCACTCCCTGTATCCAAAATTGCATCTGCGGATATACCTGCACATGATACGGGAATTAACTGCAGTTTATTTGTGCC
This sequence comes from Hyalomma asiaticum, assembly GCA_013339685.2. NCBI lineage: Eukaryota > Metazoa > Arthropoda > Arachnida > Ixodida > Ixodidae > Hyalomma > Hyalomma asiaticum. The sequence continues at coordinate 40,416,555 of CM023485.1, read as the reverse complement.
TTCACCCTCGTGTTTTAGAGACTTCACCTTTGCGCTAAGTACTCCATCAGGTATTTCAGTTTCCGTCTCGTGGGATAACGTTACCTTTTGGACCTTCCGCTTTGGCTCGGTAGCCTTCTTCGGGTTGCTCTCCTTATCACTAGACTTCGGGCACTCTTTAGCGAAATGGCCTGAGCCGTGACATAAGTGGCACTTCAGAGCCCCTTTCTCTACTCGTGTCGCCGGCTTCTGCCCCATTTCTACAGTTGGTTGCTTTGAAGCACGTCCTTTTCCTTTCGCTTGTTCGAAAGTTTGCAGCACTTTAGCGATCTCAGTTGGCCTAAGCCATCCCTCGCCTTCTCTTAGTCTCACATACTCAAGACCCTCCGTGCTAAGGCCCGATTTTATACGGTCAGCAACCATGAGTTCTGCCATCACTTTTACTGTGTCGGCCTCTCTCACTTGAAGGTAGTAGGAGAAATAAGTTTTCACGCGGGACGCGAACTGCGCCCACGTTTCTTCCTTCCGCTTTACCGCTCTTTCGAACCTCTGCAGATACTCTGCCGGAGAAAGCTTCAGTTCCGTCAGTACTGCTGCTTTAACTGCCTCGTAATCTGCACTCTCTTCAGAGTTGAGGTTACGCAGTAAGTAACGAACTCGTTCAGTTAGTGCTGGTATAACCAAATGCACGCGACTCTCATACGGTACTTGGTAAGTAGCAAATAGTTTTTCTACTTCCTCAAACCATAATGGCACATCCGCGTCACTCGGCAGGCGGAACCCTTTCAGCACTTTTGCACATTGCTGGACAGAATCGAAACACCGTCGCCCCCGATCGCCCGTCTCCGACCCAGAGTTGGACAACGTGCCATTGAGACGTTCCGCGTTCATTCTAGTTTGCAATAGCTTTTCGTACTCAATCTGGAGATTGAGCTTTTGAATTTCAAGTTCGAGCGTTCTCGTTTCACTTGAATTCGGCAAAACCTGAGATGCCAGCTGCATCGATTCTTGCCTCTGAGTAGGCACTCTCGCCTCATTTGACTGATCAGAATTTAGAATACCATGATTTGATGGCTCTCGACTCCGATCCATTGCTACCGCACTCGCACCTTCATCTCCATTAGACTCCATTGTTTCAGCACCCCCGCGTGTTCTCACCATGTGCTCTACACATAAACTGCCATGCCAACTAGAGAAAAACGCAAGAAATCCTGCTCACCCTTTGCTGTATGCACTGTCGTTCCTGGATCTCTTCCACGGTGCCGGAGTTGGCTGCTGTGGGATCGTCTCGACGTTGCCGCTGGTGGCTGACGGATGCCTTGCCCCTCGGTCTCCTCGGCACTGGTCCGGTGTATGGTGCTGTAGAGCTTCGCCGATCCCTGTCCGACTGCGCCAGTTATGTTTTTCTTGTTCGTTTTCTCCTTGATGTGGATTGAAGTCCCGTCAAGGAGATGATCGACGTCGATGAAGCAGGAGGCAGGTTGGAGGTAATGAACTTGAAGGTATACTGCAGCAAATATTTACAGTCATATGTACATCTTGCCGAAGCACACTGATGATAACACAGACATCAACAGCGTCTTACTCTTCTACTTAACTTTTCTTAAGTTAGAGCCTAGAACACTGTTACTACATACAACGAACTTAGTCTCACTGTTCGACCACCGAGTGGTTACGGCCCAGACAGAAGTTGCATCGTACGGAGTCTTACTGATCGATCAGTTAAGTGATTACAGCCTAGACTGAAGGGAAACGAATCCCGTCCAGTCTTTAGTACCTTGCGGTGACAAAGAAAAAGGGGAGGTGGCCACTGCTGGTCCGCCTCAACCTTCTGTCATCCAATCTGTTTATCCTCAGATTAAGCCACTCCCTAGTGGGCTGTCCCTAATCCCGACAGCAGCGTCTTTGCAGTTTAAACAGGCATTTTGGCATTCTTTCCCATCATGGCTCTCCCTCTCCTTATCCCACGCCCTCAGATATTCTCACAATCGAAATATCGGTATCGTAGCAGCCCTGCGGCATTCGGGCCATCTCCCACGCTCATCCAGTCGAACCCTGTCGTTCCAGGAAACACAGCGTGTCTTCGCCTTTCCCGCAGTTCGGATCGTGCACTTCTGCGACTCAACCCTTTGTTCCAGTCGGCGCGCCGAGAGCGCATGCCGGTCGTTAAAGAATTGGTTGGGCCAAGCGCATTGTCGCTTCAAGCGAGGGCGCACTTCTCATGCATTGTCCTCCTACGCGTCCGAGGTGCTCTTCCCCGAAACGGCCACTGAGAGGACAAGTATGGTCGCGCAGCCGCGACCCCCCCGAGCGACGTTCAGCGAAAGGGAAGGGTCTCGTACCAGGAACCCCCTGGGGGCCAGCGTGGGAGACCAGCCGCTCAATGGGAGCAGTTTGCTTTCCATTGATAATTGCTGTCCAAGACCATGCAGAGAGAGAGCCGAGAAAGAAGCTTTGTATAGCGTACGGTGCTACCCCGTCTCTTCTGCACGATCGCCTTATGAGCGGCAACATAACACTCGTGAAAAGGGACCTCGCACAGTAGAACGAGCAAAGGAGATAAAGAACAAGAGATATGATAAAAGGTACGCGTAAGGCGATATATATACACGCAACGCCGTCAGTCGCGAGTGTAGCCGTCATCGCCGTTATGTTCGAGAGTACAAAGCGTATATGTACGATTCGCCGTCAGGGATTAACGGCCGCATAAAGCGGCGCACGCTGCGGGTGCGTGCGTTCGAGTGCGTTGTCGCCGCTTCCCAGTGCTACACCCTCCACCTACACCCTTCTCTCTCTACACATCCATCCCTGTACAAGAATAAAAGATGGGGAAACGTACCAAAAGAATTATTGGCGCACTGCCTTCGTATGCGAAGCAAATAGGCGATAAACACAGAAAAAAAAACCTAAAAAGCAAAGTTCGAGTAGGCTCGTCTTTAAGTGCACGCGCAACATTCGCGACCAAACAAAAGAAAAAAAGTAAAGAAGGGTGTGGACGAAGCGAAAGAGGATGGACGACGCACCGACGCTTTTCAAGCGCGACAAATGGTATGTATGGCTGCCGTTGCCACTGTGCTCGGCTACAAGGTCTGACCCAAAATATAAAATAAAATGACCAAGAACGCGAAAGAGGTCAGCGGATAAAGAACGGGGGAGCAGTGCGTGTGCGGACAGCGGGACACGACGGAGAAGCAAGCGCAACCAGGGGCGACTGGACCAACGACCAACGATGCCGGCTGCCATCAGTGCCGTCCTTCATCCCCAGGCTTACGAACCATTTAGTCCGTACATCGACCACTGCATGCGCGGAGACCCCCTAAAGACGCTCCTTTCGCTTTGTCCCGCTACAATAGCGCCGCCGCATGTGCGTTGCCCGTCATTGTACGGGACCCTTGCATGTACGTATAGTTTGGGGGCTCGTGGCAGCAATATGCTAAGAGACACTACTCACCCTACTTCCACATTTACCCGGGATTCATATATTTCTCTTGTGGTTTGTTGTAGTTGTCGCTCTTTTTGTAGCGCCACGCGATTCGTGCGCAAATGGCAAGTGTTTGAAGACATGGTCATAACCTTTCTTCGCACTTATTTTTGGTGTTGATTTCGCATTCTCTCGCAGCACGTAATCTGTTGTATACGATAAGCGGACGCGTAAGGAGCACAGTTGATATGTGAGTTAGTTGGTATACGTTATCTTCGAAGGAAGTAGCGCTGGTTTAAACTAGGACGGGGAAGCGACACAAAAATGCAGCCGTTTTCGGCAATAGAAATCGAACCAACAGGAGATTAGCAAAGTGATGCCACGTCGACCATAAGGTAAGCTGCTTGACAATGCGCTAGTGTAATGTCCTATTCACGATCACATTGTCTTATCTCTAATGAAACTGCGTTCGCAACGATTAAGGGTATTTACGCTGCGAACGGCTGATTAAGCATGGCGATTCTCCGTGTCGTGCTGATGAGCTGATAATGTGTCGGTTTAGACATGTGGTACGTCTGTGTCAGCCTTTCATAATACGCTAATTATTTGCCTTGTACTCGCTCAGATTTCATATACTCCGCCTCATCAACTTCTTGCATTGCAGAGAAGCCTACAGTTCGTATCAACCGATACGTACGGGAAACCAGCTGCACGTGCAAGTAAAGATAGGTCGGCCCTGCCACTTTTGACCACTGAGCCTTTCGTGAAACTTCTAAAACTCGGCGCCAAGCAGAAGGCGTTTAGCGGGAGGTAATGGAACGTCGTCGCTTCGGGTTTTCCTTTGTTGGTGCCCAACGTTACCAATGTAGCCTTCGCATTACTTCACGAAGTTAGCGGGACAGCGTGTTTATGTAGAAATATATATTTACCGGTCAGCTGGTTCTCAGTACGTTAATGTACAGCGTGACTAAGCCCTCTATTTCCATCAGCTGGGAGCTTTTATACACACCATCGTTAGACGAAAGCGAATTTTTATGCGATCGCCCCATCCGTCGAACATCGTTAGTACGTGTTACGGTGCACGGGCTAAGTCTACACTGCGTGCCGGCTGCAGAGAAACGACCACCGTCACACGATCCGTCGTATACGCGTACAGGCTGGCGCCTTGAAGACCATCGCCGAGAGTTATACCTAGAGCGCTTCAGCGCCGCAGGCTATCAATAACGATTCGTGCGCATACGGCTGACACGTGCCCAAGGCCTCGCCGTCGTGCCAGTCAAAAACAAAGTCGCGGTCGTTTGTAACGCGCGACATTTGCGTGAAGCGCGCGCCACGGTGGCGCTCACTAGAGTGCGTGTGTGTGTAGCTAAAGCGTACAGAGCACGGTCTGGCTTGCCTGTGCGTGGCACCGTACACCCCGTGCGCGCAAAAACAAGAACAAAAAGGACAACGAGGAACTTCCTCGAATGCTCGACGACGTTACAAGCCGCCTCCTGCGCACGAGCAGCGCGCGCCGTTTTGGCAAGACAGCAAAGCAAAGCAGCCTCGCCGAGCTGCAGTGGCCGCGGCGATCCTTCTCCGTCAAGTCGCGTGAGGGCGCCCATGTAGATGCGACACGAAACAGCGACCGTCGAGGTGCAGCTATAGCGGCGGCGATTTTGTTGGAATCGCGATGCATATTTATACGTAAGGATCACCGAGCGAGCGAACGCGCTGTAGTGTGCGCGAGGTTGAGCGGCGGCGCCCCCCACGTACAATGCTTTTACGCAAATTGAATCTCGGAGCCATAAATTTCACCGGTAATGTTCCGCGAAGCGAAGAAGGGACGGGACTGTCGGGAGAGCTCCGCGACGAAGAGGCAGGAAGGCAGGGAGACGCGAGCGGATGTGACGCAAAGAAAAAGGATTTGTGGGCGAGGAGGAGCGTGGGACGTGAGGATGGAGGTGGTGGTGTACGGGAGAGCGAGCGTTGTGTAACGAGGGACCACGCTGGGAAGAGGGCAACGCCGGGGGCTTTAAAAAATCGGGAGCGGTGGTGTTTCTTAAACTGTCCCGCTTTAGGCGAAACCGTGTTCGCCGAGAGGTGGAAGTTCCGTGGTTTATGAGGCAAGCGAGGGCGCCAGTAGCGCGCTCTGTGGATGATGGAAGTGGGTTCGAATAAAGACTGTTGTGCAATGAACAAGTGACGATGCCCATTTGGGTACGGGCACGAAAGGAGAGCGCAGGGCCAGCGGAATTTAGCTTACGAATAATTCTTGAGTGCTTTCACAGCACGCGACTTTTTAAACCGCGAAGACTTCATATCTTTCAACCTTTTGTTACTTAGCATATTGAGCGATACAAAACAAAGACAGAGAGAGAGAAAAAAAAAACTGTCCGTTGAATTAGAGATGCATAAGCGCTACACCCTGCGTGGGCACATGCTATGGTACACTCTTCGAGGAAAGGGAGGGAGGTCTACAAGTGTGCGAAGGCTTTATATATGTGAGCCGGGTAGAAGGACGAGAACAAAATATTAGGTCTTGTATTAGTGCTTTATGCACTAAGACTGCTTGAGACTAATACCGATAGGCGTAACGCGTGTCACTAACTCAAACATAGGTAACTTTGTTTAGTGTGAACTCAGAAGACACAAGGAGCCTCGGACCTTCCTGTGGAGCTCCAAGCAATGGGCTAGCGTTGTTCGAACAGACACCCGAGGCGTGCAGGTTACCCAGCCACTTACACGTTGTAGCTATGAATAAGTCAGTGAACGACTTTGGCTCCCCTGCGAGTACCACATTTGTCCTTGCTTCTCGTGTTTTTGTGTATGTGTGTGTGGTGTGTGTGTGTTTTCGCAGTGTCCTCAAGGCCCCGCGAACAAGGTGTGGCCGGGACACACCGAGTCGGAGTCGATCGTGCTTCACCCCCTCTGTCGGCACCGCCTGAATATTTGATGCTGCCTGGCTCCCAATAAAAGCGAATTCGTTCCTCCGCGACGTGTTTCTTGTTTTCGGTCGCCTTCCACTATGTAGGAGGTGTGGGCATGTGGTTCAAGCCACGGTGCAAGGTAAGCGAAAACATCGATCAGTTACAGTTACGCCGCATCTACGTGAAACAAAAGTAGATCGATCAGAATTGTACTTAAGTCGTGCCGCATGGACACTTATTAGTTTGTTTCACGTCTTCAAGTCACTTCGCAAAATCGATTCGCGCAACACGAGCGCAGAATAATGGAGTACTGAAGTTCTGCTAACGATCGCAACCTCATTGGCCCTGCCCACTTGTTTAGGCGGTAGGCCAACGGCTACAAAGGCTACAAAAACAGCGCATCAAAAAGCTGTATAGAAACACCTCAGCACTTCTTTGAAGATATTGTCAGTTGTGACCAATAACACCTCCCCAGGTATGTGCAATAGCGTCTCCCAATGTCACATTCACACATTTGAAACAAGCTTGTGTGCTCCAGACACATAAGTTGCGTGTTTCAACAGCAGGAAAGATTCGAGGGAAAGATTCCCACCTGTAGTGTCGACACACGTTTCTTTAAATAATAAGCATTGCGAAGATTTTTATTTTATTGCAGTTTTACCGTACAGTACCTATTCATTGCAATAAATAAAGGGTACGGTCGTCAGCAAAATGGTGACGATATCTCTGCGTATATTTATTTAAATAAAAGGAAATTAAAGCAAGAGTGAGCTAACGGACCCCGTCCTCTCTCTCTAACACACACACACACACACACACACACACACACACACACACACACACACACACACACACACAGGGAGAGAGAGAGAGAGAGAGAGAGAAAGAGAGAACCGAGCGTAATATACAAACTTTGAAAATGATCGGGCCACACTTTTTGCACACGACGCAGGAAGGCGCGCACGAATATAACGTTCCGTCTCCGCAAGAAATAATCACATATACAGTACAGCGCCCCATGTAGTACTATGGGTCCGCCGCTCCCATTACAGATTCGGACGGCTCCCAGGCCAGGCAGACATTCAATCAGTTAAGCGATATCTCTTCATTTTAATAAATTGCGCTCGTAGACACACGACGAGTAAGTTAGATCCAACACCACACTAAAGAAATAGTGCGCAATAACGAAAACAGGGATAGCTACTAAGCGAAGTATATATACAGTTCCTTCTCGCTCTGCGATGAACGCAAACGTTGGGTATCACTGTACAGTGTTATCCCAGTCCGATATCTCTATCGGACGGTGATGAGGAATAATTACTCCGCCGGACTCAATCGATAAAACGGGCAGCAGCAGCGGCAGCAGTAGCTACGGGTTCGGCTCTGAACCAGCCAGAGTTTATATGCACAACGGCAGGCACGGGTGCGGCGTCATTAACGCTCATCGAATTGGAATACAAAACGCTCATTAAAAAGTGAACTCACATAGAGTTGGCTATGCTCAACGCGCTTCCGTATTACGCGTGTAGCCTGACAAACAAAATAAAACGACTGGCGACCGACCTTCTGCGGATATGCATGAAGCTAACGAAATTTCCACGTACGTAACATTCCTCAAAGTTTTCTATTAATTTTGTCATCGTCCTATTTCTCTGGTGTAAGGGAAAACCTCATACTTTATGCAAGAGCGCTAGGCTTGGACAGTTTCTCTACTTCCGCGAGACCAGTAATAACAGCTCCAAACTTGCGTGTTACGAGGAAGGAGAAGAAAGAAAGAAAACTGCAGAGGAGAAGCAAAAAAATGGCGAGCCTTCAAAATTGGGGTATTGATAATTCGTTTTATTCGGGCTAGAGCGTGTCATAATGAGGCGGGCTGTACACTGGCACAGCGAAGCCAGCGCTGTTCTATAATTAACGCTATGCATTTCGCGCGACGAGCTGCGGTGCCAGGAAGATTGAGCAGCGTCCGAGGCCGCAGCGAGAAGTTCGTTAAAATCGGCTTCGATCTCTGAAGCCGTGGGAGGCGACATGCAGGAAAGTAAGAGAGAGAGGGAGATAGAAGAAATGTAACGCCAGAGCGCTCGGTGCATGCAGTCGCACGATGAAAATGGTTAATGATAATTACGCTCACGGCAAGAGATATGCGTGGAGCGGCTCAATGCAATCCTGCACGTTCGATTGCCGAGTTCCAATCGCGTGCAGCGTGGAATGTGGATCGTCAGCAATAAAGATACGAGAGATCGATGCGGGCGTTACAAAAACAGTGACGCTAACATCTATGCTAGTATCTGTGAGGTAGTCCAAGCGCAGTATCAGACATGCTGCAGAAATGGAAGCAAGGTGGTGTATATATATATATACTCCGTGTCAGATGCAACTGTGGAAGCTATAGAGATTTCTTGCAGTAGGCGTGTTCACACAAGGAAATAGTTCATTTCTTTATCGCACACACGCCTGATTTTTTTTTCTCTCATTTATGTCAAGTAAGAAGTGCGTACATTTTGTTCCTTAGAAATAAGACAACTACTTCGCACAGCTGTGATTAGGCTCTTGGCTTTTTTAGTGCTAATGTTTTTTTAGTGCTTACAATGCTTCAGGCCACTGTGGCGGTTGTTGATGCAAACTTTATATATCAACAGATGAACTAAGCATGGTGAATGAGGCAGTGACTGGTCCGCCCACGTTGTACCCTCACTGAGTGTTTGCTGTGGGTGTGCGTGAAGGCAACTGTCTCTCAAGGTCGCAGTTCATGATCCCGCGATGATACTGTGCGTCCAGGACGCAGCTTGTCACAATCCTGGCGAAAGTTATCAATCAGTAAATAACTCGGCAATGTTTATACATTAGTCTCAGGCCGTTATGCACTTCGGAAAGAGAGCGAATTTACGTGACATTGTACAATGGATTACTCGAAAGTGGCTAACTTGAATCCTGTCCTGCTTCGCTGTGCGCCAGCGTTCCTTATCACGCTCTGCGTTCATTTTTTAAATGCTCGCACGCTAACACATACGTATCAATCACAAATACCTGAATCTATAAAAAAAGGAAAGGACCTTGCCTTCAGGTTCGGAAATCAACGAACTTTCCACAAGAAAACGCGCATTGGAGCGGTTCCGACAATAATCGGCAAAATCGGCCCCTCTTAACTCATGGCGGACACGTTGACATCTTATGAAGCCGTGTACGGAAAGTGCGAATTTCGGTGACGCCATCACATGAAACGTCACTGTTCGCTTTGTTCTAGACAACGTACGTGTTGTTCGCTCGACGGTAAAAGGCGCAGCTCACCATCGGCAACAGTTTGCCCTTGTAATGTGAAATAACTGCGCTCACCGCACTAAAGTGAGATTCCCAAGAAGCCGCTTATATAATATCCCGTGCACACCGGCGACGGTTACGTACTGTGGGATACGTGTTTGTCAATCACTCGTTGACCAGGTTTGACCAGGTCACGAAATGAGTCCTTGAGCTGTGCAAGAAACCTTCAGAGAAAACCGAAGTTTACTTTGGCTGACCTGCTGTTGTCCCCGTGGGAAAAAAAAAAAAAAAGGGGGGGGGGGGCTGACAGCTATAATATGGTGAGCGCGCGCGCTTTTTTGTACTCCGAAGCTTTATGAGTCCCGGAAGCCGAACGCAGAGTAACTGTTGCGTAATTTCTTTGATTTCTTGCCTTTCTCCTCCATTTCACGCAAGCTTCTATATCGCGCATAAATGATGCAAACTGTTACACCTCGTTCACAAAAAAAATTGCTTCAGCAACCACTTAACAATGCCGCAATAGTAACAATAGTTGAGCTCACAGGCCACTACACTTGCGTATAAGACATAGTGTTCCTCTGTTGACCATATAACAATCGTGCACATTGTGGGCACGATTGTGTACATTCTTAGCAGTACGTTCGTGTACATTTCGTGTTTCTTAGCAGTACATTCGTGTACATTCTTAGCAGTATATATAGATTAAAGAGAACAAGACTTTCGAATAAGTAAATCTACCAGCTCGCGAGCACTCAGAAGCACCTTCTACTGATAAGAGTGGCGATGCATGTGTCAGCACCACATCAATCTTCCTGAGAACTAATAAATTTTTGTCGTTAAATAGGCGGTAATACGATATCTACATTCCTTAACCTACAGTCGCGAATCCCCATGCTCTCAGGAACTTCATCGTTGCAGAGTGTAACGCGCCTATGCTACAGTAAACATTGCTGGAGTACTGGGCTTGTTCTGCCTGGTATTTCTGTGTCGCTAATAAAAAACAAACAAATAAAATAAACAACGCTGGTTATTTTCAAAAGAAAAACACACATAAACAACTCTCGCCTACGTGTTCATTAAGCGTGAGATGCATAGCCGAATTTCACGCATTGAGCCCTCCCTTTATCAACTCTTAGCAAGCAGCTGCACCGTGCAAATTACTAGCAGCAGTAGCTCTTCAGCGGGCAGTGGTATATACTAAACTAAACTATACTATACTATACTGTACTATACTATACTATACTATACAGTGCGAAGGTGCTAGGAAGGCACCTTCGCTGATGATTATGAATGCAGGTGAGAGGTGAGTGATTGATTTTGTCGCTGCCAGAACGAAGTTGACGCAAAGCGGTAAGAGATTACTTGTAAGGTTCAACGATCAGCGCACGCTCAGCCCGACGCATAGAGAGGAAGCTAAGAACGAACGAGAAGACTTAAAGGATATCAGAACTTGATACACTGAGTAACCTGAAGGCATCTATATGCGCAGGCTTACTTACTTCATCCCTCTACTGACAAGCCTTCGGCCCAACATCCGTCTTATCCTGAAGTGAAAGCACAGGACCCATGCAACGCTACGTACGTGTTACCCTTTCTCGCTACACGCAACGTATAGGTGCTCGAGTGTACGCGAGTGCGTATGCGCGCGCGCGTACAACGTCGGACGGTGGCCGCGTTGCGCACGAGCCGAGAGCCTTCCGGTGCGCTGCATCTGCTGATCCCACACCGGCAATTCTGCCATTGATTCCGACCGCCTTAATGTGGAATCAATAAAGCCCGACAAGGCGAAATGTGTGCCGTAAGCTCCTTTCTTCTCCCAGTGGCGCGCGTACGGCTGCCGATAAGGTTAGACGGCGCGCCCGGGCTACCTCCCCTGGTGCCAACCCTCTCGGCTCCGATTTATTTTTTTTTTTCGTTTTTACTGCGCGGACAAGAGGCTGCTGCCGCTTCGAGCAATATCGCGTTGAGGGGGAAGCCAGGTGACTTGCAACCGGAGTGCTGTAGGCGCTTTTAGGCTGCCGCTAGAGGCGTGGGGGGCGAGAACGCGCGTGTGTGTACATAAAAGACAGTCGGGTGTATACGCTGGAGTGGAGTGAACGTCTAACAATAACTGGAGCCACGCAGCAATTAATTTCATCGTTCAGCGGATGCTTCAGAGGAGACGGAGACGTCATTTTAACGCTTTGATTTTAACAACATATATCTTCTTCAGGCGTGGACAGGGACTCTGGGAACAGCAGTAGTGGAGATCTTCCTTACACAACATAAATGCATTAACTTGTAATAACACTAACTAACTAACTAACTAACTACTAACTAACTAACTAACTAACTAACTAACTAACTAACTAACTAACTAACTAACTAACTAACTAACTAACTAACTACTAACTAACTAACTAACTAACTAACTAACTAACTAACTAACTAACTACTAACTAACTAACTAACTAAGTAAATCTACCAGCTCGCGAGCGCTCAGAAGCACCTTCTACTGATAAGAGTGGCGATGCATGTGTCAGCACCACATCAATCTTCCTGAGAACTAATAAATTTTTGTCGTTAAATAGGCGGTAATACGATATCTACATTCCTTAACCTACAGTCGCGAATCCCCATGCTCTCAGGAACTTCATCGTTGCAGAGTGTAACGCGCCTATGCTACAGTAAACATTGCTGGAGTACTGGGCTTGTTCTGCCTGGTATTTCTGTGTCGCTAATAAAAAACAAACAAATAAAATAAACAACGCTGGTTATTTTCAAAAGAAAAACACACATAAACAACTCTCGCCTACGTGTTTCATTAAGCGTGAGATGCATAGCCGAATTTCACGCATTGAGCCCTCCCTTTATCAACTCTTAGCAAGCAGCTGCACCGTGCAAATTACTAGCAGCAGTAGCTCTTCAGCGGGCAGTGGTATATATACATACTAAACTATACCATAATATACTATACTGTACTATACTATACTATAGCAGTGCGAAGGTGCTAGGAAGGCACCTTCGCTGATGATTATGAGTGCAGGTGAGAGGTGAGTGATTATGAGTTTGTCGTTGCCAGAACGAAGTTGACGCAAAGCAGCAAGAGATGACTTGTAAGGTTCAACGATCAGCGCACGCTCAGCCCGACGCATAAGAGGAAGCTAAGAACGAACGAGAAGACTTAAAGGATATCAGAACTTGATACACTGAGTAACCTGAAGGCATCTATATGCGCTGGCTTACTTACTTCATCCCTCTACTGACAAGCCTTCGGCCCAACATCCGTCTTATCCTGAAGTGAAAGCACAGGAATCATGCAACGCTACGTACGTGTTACCCTTCTCTCTAAAGACGCAACGTATAGGTGCTCTAGTGTACGCGTGTGCGTACGCGCTCGCGCGAGCGCCCGTACAACGTCGGACGGTGGCCGCGTTGCGCACGAGCCGAGAGCCTTCCGGTGCGCTGCATCTGCTGATCCCACACCGGCAATTCTGCCATTGATTCCAACCGCCTTAATGTGGAATCAATAAAGCCCGACAAGGCGAAATGTGTGCCGTAAGCTCCTTTCTTCTCCCAGTGGCGCGCGTACGGCTGCCGATAAGGTTAGACGGCGCGCCCGGGCTACCTCCCCTGGTGCCAACCCTCTCGGCTCCGATTTATTTATTGTTTTTTCGTTTTTACTGCGCGGACAAGAGGCTGCTGCCGCTTCGAGCAATATCGCGCTGAGGGGGAAGCCAGGTGACTTGCAACCGGAGTGCTGTAGGCGCTTTTAGGCTGCCGCTAGAGGCGTGGGGGGCGAGAACGCGCGTGTGTGTACATAAAAGACAGTCGGGTGTATACGCTGGAGTGGAGTGAACGTCTAACAATAACTGGAGCCACGCAGCAATTAATTTCATCGTTCAACGGATGCTTCAGAGGAGACGGAGGCGTCATTTTAACGCTTTGATTTCAACAACATATATCTTCTTCAGCCGTGGACAGGGACACCGGGAACAGCAGTAGTGGAGATCTTCCTTACACAACATAAATGCATTAACTTGTAATAACACTAACTAACTAACTAACTAACTAACTAACTAACTAACTAACTAACTAACTAACTAACTAACTAACTAACTAACTAACTAACTAACTAACTAACTAACTAACTAACTAAATAACTAACTAACTAACTAACATACTCACTCACTCACTCACTCACTCACTCACTCACTCACTCACTCACTCACTCACTCACTCACTGAGCACGCACGCGCGTGCATCATCGCTCATAGGAGCATTGGTCGCGCGGATCCACAACACGGATAGAAACGCGCGTTTTGTACGAATATACATTTGGATTATTCCAATGTCGTAGAGCGAAAAGTCTTACACACGTTTCATTAGTTTTCGACGCAAGTTGTTATGCTTAGCGGTTCTAGTTTAGAGCTTATCCAACAATGCTTGATTGAGCTCATCAGACTATTAGGCTGTAGATTTCCCATTAAATAAATAAATAAATAAATAAATAAATAAATAAATAAATAACAGTAGAAAGAAAGACAGAGCGTTCGTTCTGCGTACTTAAGCCGAACACGTCCACTCCGTGCGCTTGCAGTGCTCCAACAACAGCGATCGCTCTAGCTCATCGCAAAGAGCGCATACCGCGGTGCGGTGCGACGGCGGGGAGTCGATAACGTCGCGGCATAGCGGCGGCTTTGGTGCCGACACCGCCACGTATGCCGGCTGCGCGAAACAATAAACGCGAACGAAACTGAGAAAAATAAATACGCAAATTAGAAGCACGTGGGAACGAGGAGAGAGGGTTGCTAGGTTAGGCAGCACAGCTGGGCGCAAGCGAATGCGGAGATTTGGGAGCGCGATATAACGCCGGGGGACTGGGATGTACACCGCTGCATGCGTGCAACGAACCGCTAGCTGGGCTCCATTGTTTCGGTTTATTGAACACTAAGTGAGCGGCTCCTATCTGCTCAAACAAAGGACACACTGCGCCAAGCGAATGAACAGGGCTTTTCAATGAGTATCTGCAAAGGCGCCAGTCGCCCATGCTTTCCCTCTCCCGAAGCGACAGTCGAAACTGAGGTAATTTCTGGCATTTATACGTTCGTGACTGTAAGTATAATGGAATGTGTACAAGGCGCTCACGGTAATGGGAAGCCGCCTCGGAATGACAAGCGGTGAAAACTGAACGACTGAGTTGCTGCATTCAGTGACTCCACCCTTCCCATGTGTGTAAGGGGCGCGGTTTGTACGACCTCGATTGAGCTACGTCTGTTGGAGTTAACCGGAAGAAAATTATCATGAAAACTGACGAGCGAGCTTGAGAAGGTGGCAAATTGGCGAATGGGTAAACACTTGCTACAGACAACATCTTTTGGGCTATCCTTGACATGTCGCCGGTAAGACAACAATTATATTTTATTTTGTTTGGCTGCCTCTCTCGTGTGACGCTGAAATACTGCGCGCACACCGCATATACGCGTTTGTCCTCTGCTGCACGCGTTGCCATATTTTGATGCGGGAAGGTCTGGTAATGCATAACGTCAGAGGAAGCCTTGGCTATGCGCATACTGATTTGTTGTGCTTCGTTTAAGTAAAGGGCGATGTTTTCTGCTAACTATAGGGAGCACGGCTCAGCGCGTCCCTGCCGGTAAGGGAAAGAAAGAGACCGAAAGGAGCGGAAAACCGCAGTGGAGGGCACCGGAAATTGCGACCACCTGCGGTTCTTTGATGTGCACTGACAATGAACACTACGCCGGCCTTGACATTTTCTTTTCCATCCAAAATGCAGCGTACATTGACTTTAGTCATCGTAGTGCTCTTGAACTATATGCACAGCTCTCCCCCATCCATCACCCCGTGGTCTCGACCATTCATGGTCTCACATACCACAAACATTAACCGCAACCTTGAACTATATGTATTTACACCCCCCCCCCGGCCCCGTTCTTCCTTCTCGTCATCGAGTTGTGTTGTAGACTCGTGGCCTACAGGCCATGAATGATCAAGGCATTCAGATACAACTGAAAGTCCCACAGCCAGTTTGCGACAGCCCGTGTACACCAAACGCTCAAGTGTGCTTGGCTTGCACTGAGCAGCCAGGCCGACGCCAAGACACTGGCACATTAGCGTAAGCGAAAACGGCCTGGACTCGCCGACAGTGCTCATGCGCAAGAAGAAACCCCCTCCCATTTGCAAAAAAATGGTGCTGCTGCCAGGAACAAAAGCGTGCCCGCAGCAGAAAAGAAAGCAACGGCCACATTTGTCCTCGCAAACGGACGCGCCGCGGACGTCGCGTCTCCTACACCGTCCAAAAGTGCAGGCGTACCACTCAGAATTGTCCTCGCCTAAGTAGCGTGATAAACGACGCTTTAATCGCCACCAATTCTGCGACTGCAAAACAAAGAAAACGGTTCCAAAACGTCCAGCGCACCAGTTTGTACATTACGAAGTGGCAAAACTTGGTCCAACAGCTTTCTCACTGGCAGCATCAACGTCAGGACCGGTCGCGCATACGCGTTCGCGGACCATCCGTGAAGAGTGCTTTTAGCTATATAGCGCGCCTTTTAACAGTGCGTACGACTCGCACCCTCGAATCATACTTGAGGCCCGCGTTGAACGTCAGAGAGCAATGATACTGGTCAGCCAGCGTAACATATCTGTACGTTCTCTCAGTAATAGCACGCGAAGCTATGTGCATGTGTGTGAGTGTGAATCTTAGGAAGACAGCCATGAAGGGGGTGTGGAAGGCGTTCTTTGCTTTGAATCCTAGGGAAGGACAGCCGCGCATCTCAAATCACCTCTCGCTCGCTGTAACTGCGAACGTTAAATTTCGGGCACACCAACAAAACCTAAAAAAAAAAAAGAAAGAAGTTATGGACACTACGCGGCGCCAGCGAGTCCTGCCGGAGTGAGGCAGCCTCGAACTTGCGACTTGCCTGGCTGGCAGGAAATCCAATCCCTGTAAGAAGGTCCCGTGCCAAGGAGATGCGAGAGCGGTCAGGGAAAAGAACAGAATAAAGCACGGTACACTCAAGCTCGTCCGTCACTGCTTCCTTCCTTTTCTTTCCTTTTTCTCATTCGGCACCACTCTTACGTCGTGCCCTTCGTCATTGACCCCTCCCTCCCGACCTTACCCGCTCCTATTCATTTGAGAACCCTTTGTGTGCGCCCATTTTCGCTCTTAACTGGTGCCGCTCGACCGAAAATTTGTCTCGTACCCCGCGGGTGCTGGCATGCACGCGTCGTCTTAAGAGCAGAGAGTAATGAGAGTTGGATTTGTTTGTCGACTGATTTCGGGCCCGGGGTCGGCTTGGCCCCCTCGCATTTAAGCGACGTCCGTGCGAGGTTCCAGCTTGCTGGTGCGCGAGGCACCAGCAAAGAAAAGCGCTAGCAAGACAGAAGTCTCCGGTCCAGCCACGGCCGCTTTCCAGAGGATGCGTAGCACAGAGTGCATAGCATTGGCGAGGGTAAACGTGGTCGAACACGAGGAGGATGGCCATCCAAACACGCAAAAGAACTATCGTTTCGAACTAAGTAGAGAGAGAGAGAGAGAGAGAGTTGCGCGCGTTCGAGATAAGTTGGAGCTTGTGGTTGGGGATGGAGAGAGAGCGAGATCCTAAGAGTTGGCAGCCACCAGCACACATTAGAAACGGAACGAAAAGCGTTCATTTGGGGAAGCACACTGTGTGTCCTTCGTCACACACTCACCAAAGCAGGGGCTTGGAGGTTAGAGCGGTGGCAAATTTCCATTTCTTTGTTGCTGCTCGCGTCCACGCCATGGAAGTTCGGATGAAAGTAATGAAAGAAAGAAAGGGGGGGGGGGGAGGGGAACTGCGAGAAAAGGAAGCTAGTAGGACACGAGGGCGGAAGGAAAGAAGAACGGTTCACGTTTACACATGTATCCCTTTACACTCCTCTCCCCTCATCTGCGCCGCGAGAAGCTGGGAGAGCCCAAACACGAGGAGGTCGAAGAGAGGAAGGGGTTGACTGATGCATGTTCGCGCTGACGGGCCGTCAGCGCGAATCGTTTGTTTCCAGCGCCAGCGGGAAAGAAAAAGTTTGTTGTTAATTCGGAAAGCCGCAAGCCCGGCACAGTTGCGCGGTTGTTTTCGTTCTGTCCAAGCAGTAAACGTTGCATGCCCTACAGCATCGCCGGAGGAGAGTATACAGCACTGCGCCTGTAGCAAACCCGCGCCTCTCGGGCATGCATAGGAGTGACGATTCGGGGCCTCGCCGCTGCGATGATGGATGCGAACGTCGTCGTCCTGCCCACCGGTTCCGCCGCCACGAATGAAATAATTTATTATCATTACGTCATAGCTAAATGAAAGAAACAAGCACGAGATAGGGCAAAGCCTAAGCGATACTGGCATTAGCGTAGCCTCACCCTGGCTCTGTTGCGCGCCTGTTGTTCATTTGAACTTGGCATCACGTTACTCCGGCAATCACGCACTTTAAACCGTGCATGTGTGTGTTTTTCTAAGAGCATGTGCGTGTCTGCGTGTTTGTGTCCATGCGGACTCGTTCTAGCGAACAACTTATACCCAGACTCCTAGTTTACTAAAGTTAGCAGCTCAGCAATCAAGGCCAAGTTTACATTCCTGTAGTCTCGGTATCCAGTCGCCTGTGCTCCTTAAAAATTATGGAAAAATCGAGAAAGCTTCACCTCGAAAATCTTGCGACACCTGAACCGCTGCGCAGAGTTTCTACTAACCACACGATCAGTAACGCCAAAGGCGGAAAAAGGCGGAAGCACGAGTGTATGTTTATATTCGACAGAAGCTGCCGGCTATCGACTGCCCGTGAAGACAGCGTGTACCGCGAGGAAAACAGGAGGGCCATCGCTAGAGCTCGATTTTCGCTGTTCGCTTCGGAAGCCGTGCAGCGCAGACCGAGATATGTTACCGAAATCGCCGCGCCATTAGCCACGATCATTCATTGCGCGAGCGTCACGTGCAACTGACAAATCGTGGACCCAAGTCGTCGGATACTTTTCCGGACTCAGAAGTATAGGAGGGAGAGAGAGAGAGAGAGACGGGGAAAGTAACCGAAATCAAAGCAGCATCACTTGCACCGCTCGGTCTTATAACGCGGCTTTCGAATTGAAGCGAACGCAAGACTTGCTATTGTTGGCCTACACATCCTTCGATTCACTCAAAGAGGAGTTGTATTTACTGAGAGCTCAACGGTTGCGGCTAGAATTCGACGTCCATTCGATGAAAGGGACTCCAAAGTACGCGCATAGTCTGCGAAAATGTAAAGAATGAATCATAGGACTAGTTATAGTTTAATGTAGTAGCAGTTTCCGCCCAAAAGGACGCCACAGAGGGTTAGAGAACATTACTAGGCAAGTTAGTCTCGATTAGAACCGAAAAGGAACGCTCAACCTTCTAGTTACGTTCGTCCTTCCATACGCGCGTAACTAAATATTGGTCGTTAAAATATCCTGCTCAAGAGTGAATTTTTAAACTGGAAGATTTAACGTTAAGAACCAGGCTGACACTTCGGTATCTCTTCGCTACAAAGGATATTTTTGTTTCTTCTCTTTCTTCCTTTTTCTCGGTCGTGACAAAAATGGCCTCCACCACGTTACATCTCACCTTTATTTCCTTCTGTTTTGTTCGAAAACTTTGAGAACCTTGAACCTCGCTTTCCTCAGGGCCTGCCAAATAAGCAAGCGCACAAGGTGCGCAACACGGTTTATTCTACGCTATTGCACGACAAACGCACGCGGCATCGAATAAACGCTGACCTCTCCTTGTAAGAAGACCTTGCGCAGTGGCCCCGGACCTCACGCAAGGGACACCCAGTCGCCCGCTATTATACGGAAGCACGAACTCTTATCGCCCGCTTTATATAAGGAACCACGCAGGTTTCTACCGCATAATGATTCCTCACGTATGCGTAAAGGACCGACGGCCTCTGCCCTTTCCCCGACATCAGAGCTCCTTTTCGTCCCTTTATCCCCATGCGTCGGCGCAGGGTAGCGAACCGTGTACGTGTGTCCGTCTAGCAGGCTACGTAATGCTGGCTTAACCTTCCCACTCTCCCTTTCTTTTCTCCCTAAATGCAGGGGGGGTCATTCAGCCCCCGGATCACCTAGAGTTTCTCCCATGCAGATTGCCCAACGCGCTGTGATGCGGCCACCGCGAAACAAGGTCTTTCATTGGAGATAAGAACAAGGCGAATAAAAGTCCCAACGCTGGAGCGAAGATAGTACAGGGGAGCGCGTAAGGTACGTAAGAGCTTCGAAAAAGAAATAAAACAAGAAAGCTAGCTCCCTAAACGTAAAAGAGGACGCATTATGCAGCAGCTACAGTTGCGAGGCTTCGATATAATGCTCTTAACAGACGCCATTGTTTTGGGGAACCGGATAGCAGCTCGATAGTAAAAGAATGAAGAGCGGGGAAAGAGAGGAAAGGAATACCGTTCCAGGAGTGCCGATAAGCGAAGGTGCCGATTTAATTACCTTGAAAGGGGGAGGAAACGCCGTCGTCGAGAACGCGGTTCCTTCCTGCGCTCTTTTGAACCTCCGGCGCCTGCCTGCTGGGTGTTTCACGTTTCTCTCGCTTCCCTCTCAATCTCTCGCTTAATTGCTGCTGTTTCTTCTCTCTTCTCGGTTTTGTAGCTTAACTTCTTTATATTCCAAGCACACGCGAAAACCCCGCACTTCTTTTATTTTTCTCTGTCTCGTTGTATTCCCATGGCACGTTCTCAGCTATTGTATACCTTCAAGGTACGACAGCTGAGTATAGCGTCTTAAGGAAGTAGAAATGACTTTTGTGCCTTTTCTTCCAGTGCAGTGAGAAAACAGAAAGTGTAAGGCATTCCGAACATCACGTTATCACAGAGCGTGTAAAGAATGGAAATGCACTGCATATATTTGACAGCCAATGATACTGGCCCATAATTTATTATTATTTTTGCTCGTCCGCATAATACAGAAGACACGTAAATATCAAACGTTGATATTTACGCAGTTGATTTTGCCTGAGGCAAAATCAAATGCGAGAGAATAGATGTGGTATTGGTGGAAGTTGCCTTACTTGTGACAATAACTTGTAGGAATTTTGTAGATCATTGTCAGATATGGTGTCCCGAAACACGCTGTAAGCAAGAACTTTCTCTTTTTTCTTTTCGAAACATTTACTGGGAAGTAAGGAAAAAATGGGCGCCCTCAATTACTCGTTGAACAAGTGCTTCCTTCTTATCACCTGTTCCATTGCATTGTGTGACTTAATGCGCGAACATTCAACGAAATAGTCGTAGTAAAATCATGAGAGGAACTACAAAAACGCACATGAGTGCATGCCTGGCCACACACAAAATACACATAATACGCAAAATACCGCAACGCAGTTTCGCTTAAGGCCACGTGAGAATGGTGAAAAGAAAGGAAAAAGTCCTGTAAGCACCGGTCGGAAAACCGTAAAGCCGTGAATCGGGAAAACTCAGGAAGCTTTCCTCGAACAGCTATTTACTTTTCTTCGCGTTGTCGTCGCAATGTACAGCGGGAAAAACAGCACGAGCTGCGCATTCATTCCGCACAACCAATCCCCTCGGGTAGCTATCGAACTAGCAGTCCCAATCGATGCGGCGCCAGTAATTAGGGAATTAAAGGTATGCACTATACGACGGTTGGACGCGGAAACCGCGCTTGTCGAGAGCGCGGAGGCGGCACTGACTTTTCCTTTTTATTTTCCCTTCTTATTTAGCTTCCACGTTTGCTTCTCTTCGCGCCCACATTCTGTCGTCCGCCCACCTTTGCTGATATAGGCATACATGCAGACAGTGCTTCGGTTGATTCTTTCATTAGCGCTGGCGCGGAGTCCTGTACGAGACCATTGATTTCTATGCTGCCTCGGCCGACGTACCGGCGCGTCGAGCAATGCTGGCAGTCGCGAAAGCGCCGGCCGCCGCATGCGATTCGGTTGCTATACGTGTGTGTGTGTGTGTGCGTGCGTGTGTGTGTGTGTGTGTGTGTGTGTGTGTGTGTGGTGTGTGTGTGTGTGTGTGTGCGCGCGCGCGCGCGCGCATGGCGCACAGTGGCAGCTCTGTCAAACAAAATCATTGCCTTCAGTACAGTGGCTACGTGTAGTAGTACTCTGCAATGAAAAGATTACGCAGAGAGTCTTATATCTGCGCTCTACATACAACCGCTGACGAATACGCCTTAAGGGTGAGTAGTCCGGCTGCTGCTGGCATGGCTGCAGCTGCTGCTATTATTACCGCGCCAGTTGCGCATGCTGTATTGGAAATAACATATTACGTTGCAGTGTTTGCGTGTCGCCTCATATACCTATCAACACTGTGGTTAATGAAATTACCTTCGATAAAAGCCCATGTAGCCCTGCGAGACCATTCAGACCGGTTGTTCTTAAGTTAACTTCCTGACATGCACTTTAGCCGTGCAGAAAAGTAACATTCGAAGGGGCGAAGTCAATTGACCTGGTGCTTACTGAAAATCGAACATTTGTAAAACCATGACGCAGGAATGAAGAAGTAAAAACCAACAAAAGAACGCGAGCAGGAAAATACAAAATATATTAAATAACTTCATTCGCGGAATTGTTTTACGTAAAAGCTTGGACTGTATGAATGGTTCATATCCACGAAAGTAGCGCTAACAACGTATATGGGAGGCTCGTGGACCGAATCAATGGGCACAATCACAGAAAGGAATTTATCTTGTGCTTTAGCACGGAAATCGCGCTTACGACGACATCTCGTTCAAAGAAGCGTGCGTGCGTGCGTGCGTGCGTGCGTGCGTGCGTGCGTGCGTGGTGCGTACGTGCGTGCGTGCGCTCACGCGTAATACGTTATGTCCTCAAAAGAGTGCCCAATTCCTAGCGACATTGAAGATCATCAGTGCCTGTAACATAACTCACTCACACGACATTTTGACTTGCATAATCAATACACTTATGCGTGGGCATACTTTTCGTGCTAGAGAGTATGAAAAAGAGGTTTCGCAATAACAAAGTGGGAGAGAAGAGAGAGAGAGAGACGTGGTGTGAAACTTTGTTTCTCAGGCAAATTCGAAGAAAAGGGCTGGAAGTGTGCAGCAAACCGCAGAAAATGCGTACCGCGAACTACACCAAAATTTCCGGTTGCGGAGCTGGCGAGCGGCGGGTCACTCGACAGTCTTCGCTTCTCTTTGGATACAAAAACAAAGTTCTCCCTGTCCGTGACGAGAGTTTTATTGCCCCCCATATAATCGGATGCGAGAAATATCGTATTAGGCTGAAGTAATGGTTGCTTTTAAAACGATCTATTTGAATAATGCGAAATAGAGTTAGTAGCAGGTCCCTCCACAGCCTGCTTCGGCTTCCTTGTGTATACTTCATTTTCATTGAGCCAAGCGCGCAAGAAGTGAAGCAAGTAAAATGAATGTGGGAAGCACTCGTTCCTCATCACTTAGTCCTGGCATTCCGTCCTCTCTTCGTCACGAAGTTGAAAAAAAAATTAAAATCAGTGGTAGGAACCAAAATCTTACAGCGCAACATAAACAACACTGTGTTGTACATAAATGCATGCGTAACGAAGCTCCGCTGGAAGCACAAGATAAATTCCTTTCTGTGATTGTGCCCATTGATTCGGCGCGCATGCGCGCGTACTTCCACGTGAACGCTGAGTGTTAGGACCGCGTGCGTGACTCTCCTTGTCTATCGAGAATTGGCGTCAGTTAACGCTATACATGATCACTATCGTGAGACAGAGTGAAGTTTCATAACGTGTTCTGCCTAGCGAGGCATGTTCGCCGCTAACTATTTGGCGTTAATGATTTTGTTGCTCCCTGAGTTACGCGAAGTGCCCAGGATTGTTTTATTGATTACGTAAAACTGCCTATAGCAAGTAAGGTGCGTTCTACCAGCGACCTAGCTGACTGTTATTTTTATCTACAACGATAACGGAAGGAAAAGCTTCGCTTTCGTTAGATATGGCACAGGGCAGCTTTTACTACTCCAAATTATACAAACCATGCACAGGCGTGTACAGCAGCTAAGGTAGAAGATGTGACAGGAACGATTTGGCTGTAAAGAGTTCGTGCAAAGGTTTGGGTCCAGCCGATTAATGCCTAATGAAGGAAGAGTCGATTGAGGGAGCTTTTCGTCTTGTGAATATGTTTTACTTCATAAAGGGAAGAAACCCTGAACACCAAATTTATATGAGGTAACCTCGAATACAGATATGCTGCGGCTCATCCAAGTTGAGTAGAGAGAGTGGTGTGCGGCTCGGCATAAAACTTTCTTGTGTGTTATTAGAATGATGATGAATACTCACTTTGCTCTGCTTTGCGTCTAATAGTGACTTATCTACTATGTTCAGATGACAAAAAAAGGAAAAAAAATATAAAAAGCGAGCTCTCAAATGCAACAGAGGAAGTACGCCGCGCTGTCTTCAGGCTGTTAAAATCTAATATTTCATATAGCCTATACGCTACAGCGTGGGCGACCTATGTGCAACCACGATATAGCTTCGTTAAAACACTCGTGAACCCTCAACGGCTTTTGTTAGCGCGATTCGTAGCGAGAGTGTTCGAAAGCAAAGCAAAGAAGGCAACGACCCCAAAGCGCTTGTGTGCTCTTTTGATGCACGCGCAGATGGACTCGAAAACCCTCGAGAGATGCTCTACCATAGTCTGTCATCCCACACCATTGGAGCAATTCACGAATTTACAAAAGGGAGCAACCCGCCCTGCGGGCCCCGTGATTCGAACTCCGAAACCCCTCGCGGCTCCAAACTTATAATACCTAGCAACGATCATATTGCTCTTCTTTGCAATAAGAGATGAGAAGGCACACGGCACCCTCTCTCTCTCGAGAACAACCGATCCGCGCTATCCGCTGGTGTGTTTCTCTTTCCTCTTTTCTGGCGTGCCGACGACTCTTAGCAGCGTAGTTATCGCCGCCCCAGCCTGCTCCTGAGGATCCCCAACTTTTCTAGCGAAAGCCTACTTTCTTTCTTCTATACAGCCTGCACGTTTTCGCAGAATGCTGTCGGTATATACGAGACCCAGCCTGCAGACGCTAATGCGAGGGATCGGATTTTTCAGACAGGAACGGGCCACGTATACGCTCGCCAAGGGGACGTGTACGTTGTACGGGGGCATCTTCTATACGTTCTCCTTCTACGTCTATTTTCTTCTTCGTCTCGTACTTCAAGGGACGCGTTCGGCCATGCACCGCCACAGCCATCTCGATGAAGAAAATCAACCCTCGCGTACGTATAGTTATCGCAGCGCCTCGGCTAATTCGATTAAGAGGGACGCCGCGGAGATGCTGGCAGCAGCAGCAGCGGAAAATAAAAACGAGAGCCAGAGACGAACACGACTTTGGATATTCTTGGAGCATGAGCGCGTGCGAGCTCGTCGCTCCGTGCAGCGTCGGTTGGGTGGACTAAAAACTTTGCGTAAGTTATAGGTCGCCTTCTCCGAGCTTATGATTTCCTCTTTCCGATCGCGCCTTGTCGAGAGGAAGAAGATTCCCGCTGCTGCCTTCCACTGTTTGCGTTCAACTTTGCTGCTTCCGTGCGATGTCTGAGCTTGGGCACGGGCGCGGTTA
Organism: Hyalomma asiaticum; assembly: GCA_013339685.2. Classification (NCBI taxonomy): domain Eukaryota; kingdom Metazoa; phylum Arthropoda; class Arachnida; order Ixodida; family Ixodidae; genus Hyalomma; species Hyalomma asiaticum. Next base: position 40,391,440 of record CM023485.1, on the reverse strand, counting down.
GGCGAATGTGCTTGATGAAGAGCAGGACCGTGCAGGGCCAGCGTAGAGCGAAAGTTTTTCGCTACGCTTGAATATGTATACGATGCGGCGGGAAGCATGGGAAGGTTCGGCGTAAGAGGACGTACCGTCTACAAGTAAGAGCGGTAAAGATGGAAGCCGGAAGTTATCAGGATAGACAAGAAAATCGAGAGATTTTCTAGACCCACGTCACTCTCCCGAACCAGCAGCGCACCGCTGCGAGAGCTGGTTCTTCCAAGAGCTAGCAGCGGTGAGCATCGCACAAGTTTTTAAGCGGGGCGCAGCGGACAGAGTGCGCTCGCTTCGTGGCTCAGAAGAACTTCAACGAGGCGATATAGTACACCAGCTGGGCATATAGGCATAAGAAGAAGGCCGGCCCGTATATGCTTCCTTCGCTCGTGGTCTTCGCCGAGCCCATCGAGCTCGATATATCATGCGCGGGAATTTGTCTTTTCGGGTAACGCCTCGCTAGTTTCTCAATGAGCAGTAAGCGCATCGGCTTTCTGATGCTCCCGCCAGCCACCGCACTCGGTGCTGCCGTTGATGCCGCAGCCGCAGAGTGGGTTGAATTGATGTATGGTAAAAAATGCGCAATCCACCCACCATCCACCCTTTCCTTTTTTTTTTTTTCCCCTCCTATACCGTCTACCAATCGCTTGTGTGTCTTCTTACAACGTCCCCTGCGTATGTGTATGTAACGCAGCGCTGGAATTTTTTCTTTCAGCGCGCGGCTGAAACTAAACGGTTCATTTCGTATTTGTTTTGACCGCCGAGATGATCGGTATCGAAGCGTCGGGGGGGAGTCCACGTCTGTGGCATATCCCCGACAGTCTCTCCCGCGCCGTCCCCTCGGCGCGCTCCTAGAGGGAATATTAAGAACGGGGGATATTCCGTCATGTCAAAAACTCTCGGTGCATCACTTTCATTTTCTATGCAGATGACGATACATTACGTAATACGGAGCGCCGCGCGAGCTTCTTCCTTGCGTAGGGAACCGAGTGGAGAAGGCCGTTCGGGGTGTGCGTCGTCCCTGATGGCTTCGGCCTTCCGTGTTTTGCTTTTTCTTTAAATTCTTTTATAGCACACGGCCCCACCGATATGAAAGAAATGATAATAAAAATCAATGCATCACGAAAACGAAAGAGCCTGCAGCGCGCAAACGGATTCGAACCTTGTCGACTTGGCGAGGCAAAGCGTGCGGAAGACAGGACAGTGCGTTGAAGTGAGGGCGTCCAGAAGGGAGTCCTCTACTCAAGCTGTCTCATTCTGCGTTCCCGCCCTGGCAGAGAAACCATAAATCTATCACGTTGATTTGCATCGTGATCGGATTATTGCGGTGACTAAAGTAATTGCCGAACTGAGTGGGTGCTAGTGCTCGGGCGCAGTGCAGAGCCCGAGATCATTAATATCATCGTTGTCGTCATCGTCCTACAGGAAACCAGCCGAATGAGCACCGTCAGCCGTTAATGCATTGTGGTTTCGTGAGAGAGAGATCAGCTGCTAGATAAAATTTATTCGCTATTCCGATGCTCTCCTTGCATTGCACGACCACGGCGTTGCATATCTGTCGGTAATCTAAATTGATAGGGCTTTCCAATATCGTAACGATAAGCACGCCACACAGACTTGCCTGTATGTGATGGCAGTTATACACAGTTAGCTCTCTTGTAACCACTCTCGTTGAGTGATATCGGCGCCTATCACTTGTATTACCTGCAGCGAATCCATGCGCAGAGCGTAAAAAGCGGAGAAGAAAGAAAGAAAGAGAGAGAAAAAGAAAGAAAGAAAGAAAGAAAGAGAGAGAGAAAGAAAGAAGAAAGAAAAGAAAGAAAGAAAGAAAGAAAGAAAGAAAGAAAGAAAGAAAGAAAGAAAGAAAGAAAGAAAGAAAGGGCATTGCTCGGCCTATTCAGTATCCAGCCGTTTAGATCCAAGGGGCTCTCCCTTTAACCAACGTTGAGCGTCGACCCACGCAGCTCCATTCAACTGCGTTTGCACTCTTCTCCATTTTAGGAGCGGGTCTCGTTTTACGCGGGCCGCACTCCGTGCGAGCCATCTTCGATGAGGTGAAAGTCGTTTGTGCCGGTGCTCCGAACACCTCCGGCAACGGTGTGTTCGAGGGAACCCGCAGAGTAGAGAGCACTTCGAAAGAAAGAGCCTAAGGGTTCAGGCAACAGTGTCGAGCCACGGTGTTTCGGACCGCGAGGTCCTTCAGGCCACAAGAGCATCCGGAACGGGCACTGGGCAATAAAACGGGCACCGAAAGAACCCTCACAGCTGTGCATGGCTGTCCGGCTGTCCGCGAGTAACAGCCAAGGGGACCAGCAGAAACACCCAGAACAGAAAGAACAGCGACGGGCGTGGTAACGGCGTCCCAACGCCGTTGTCCTACCACACCTGCCAGATGCGGTGTGGCTCGAGTCTATTGAGGTTGCGTGCGCACTCTGCAAGCTGAGTTGTCGCACGTTCCACTAGCTCCTTTTGTTTGAGTGCCACCCGCAAACTGCGTCCTTTTGAGCAGGAATGACCGGTCGGTTGCTACGACTGAATCGGTATTCTCAGTGGCTCACTCGGTCACTTCGGGTGTCCTGGACTAGGTTTGATCAACTTCGTCGGTTATTCATTTACGGCGATGGCGCTTCGGCAACTTCAAGTATGCGCTTCCGTAACAAGCCAGAGCACATTGTGGCTTCGACGGACCCCTCCGCCTTTCTGGTAATAAGCCTGTCGCTCTCTCTTTTCTCTTCTCGTTCTCTTCGTCATCGGTACTGAACTCGCGTCTGGCAACAATATTCGCGGAATTTCTGCAGAGGAAAAGGAACAATAAAGACGCATTAGCGACAGCGCGTTCTGCGAAAGTCGCAAGGATAATCACCAATATCACTGAGCTGTGAAAACGAAGGAAAATTGAAACATTTTCTAGCTCTCCCATTTATTTTTTGCTTGCATTGTATTTCACAAGTATTGCTGCAGGCTAGAGGTGTTTAGGATTTTGTTCGTGGATATGTTGCTCCATATGTTTCATACACACGCAGAACTGCGCACTGTGTTTAAAGTAGGCTTGTGATGATATTATCAAATGACCAACGGTTGTACTTCGTAGCTAAACTACTCCTACAGGGTTAGTTTGTTTTGTTTTGTGGGGTTTAACGTCCCAAAACCAGTTCTGATTATGAGAGACGCCGTAGTGGAGGGCTCCGGAAATTTCGACCACCTGGGGTTCTTTAACGTGCACTGACATCGCACAGCACACGGGCCTCAACATTTCGCCTCCATCGAAATGCAGCCGCCGCGGCCGGGATTCGATTCCTACAGGGTTCAGTATCGTTACTTGCTCACAGAATCAATAATGGCCAGTGTAAACGGAGCACTAAACTATAATTAACTGTCCTAATTCGGCAATGCTCAAAGCCACACTAAATACAAATATTAAGTTGAGCGATATCTATAAGTTGGCTTTGTCGTGACAACTACTGCGATAATCCTGGCGAGAACAGAGCAGTTGTAAGCGATCAAACGATGAAATTGAGAAAATGCAGTGGAGCCCTCTGTCCCGCTCTGTGCGTATAGTTTTTTTGGAATGACGTCACCTCATCTATTTTAAGTAGTAGATTACTCCTCCGGGTTATAAATGAAAAAAAAAAATGAATTAGATGTAGTTTGAGAATAAATAACGTGCTACACCACACTTAGTGCTACATGTTACGGCTGTGGAGCTTACTGCGCCGTACAGTGTCCGCAGCCGAGATCGTGACGTCAAGCCCTGTTTTCGGCGCGGGCAATCCGAATTGAGCAGCGACAACAAGGACTTTAGGCGGCAGTCTTCTATGCGAAGGATTACTGATACGCAGAAAACACTAACAGACTCCAACACAGATGAAAAATAGATCTAGCCGAACTTAATACATTCCTAGTTAGTGTATCTTTAATCGTCTTTAGCGACGTGCGCAACTGGAAGAACTTTGGAGAAATTGATAAGCTGCCGCTCAGAGATGAATAAGAAGGACTGCGTAGACATATCATGAACATGTTACACACGAAGCGTAGTTTGTTAGAACCCGTCAGCTGAATATATGGACCAACTGAACCAACAACATGTCTTACTTCAGCCAATATAGTCCTCACAACGATTCACAATTTAGCAACGCGAGCGAACGTATAAGGATGCGCTTGTGCGCACACAGCACAACAGAAGCATGCTACCATCTGCGGCAGCCTCGGATATACGGAGACCTAACAGAGACTTCGCGAGTGCGATTGACTTCAGGAGAATTAAAAAAAACCTGATTTTTATGAAAGCGAGAGACGCCACATCGGCATCGGTGGCGAACGACTTTGAATAACGTCCCACCACTTTCCCCTTCTGTCTTTTTTTTTTTTAGAGGTCCATAACACTCTCAGCCGTGCTGAGGTGGGGGATACTGCACCCACGTGTCGGTGAGCAAGGGCTTGCCTTGGAAAAAAAATAATGAAAGAAAAATGAAACACAAGGGATGGCCAGGACAGACAAAATGGTAGCACATTTGAAAGGGTAATGAGGATCGGAAAGAATTGAGAACCGCCACAAGCACATTAGGACGAGTTCTTTAAGCTTTTACGACACGCTTATTTATCGCTTCCCCTTGGCAGTTTTTAGATCATTGTCCTTAAAGCCATACAGAAGTTAAGCGACGACAAAGAGGAATGCCTTTATATTTTTATACTCGAGACGCCCTATTTTTTCCTTTCTTTTTTTTTCCTTTTTCACAAAAATGTGAATTTTGTTGCATTCGAAAGTGGTATTTGCTTAAAGAGAGACGACATTTTAACGATTCTAATTGGTGAAAGTGGTCCTATTTTTGGCGAGAAACGCGAACGTTGTTGCACCGCTTGCTGCAATGAATGGGTCCGCATAAAACACTCATGCGGGTAACAGGACAAAGTGGTGCGAGGCCTCGCAACCTTTCAGCCAAATAGGCCGCGAAACGTAGTGATTTTGCATTAATAAGGAGAGCAGGCACTGTGCAATATTTTTATGTCTTTAGCTGTATTCAAAATGCGTTGAAAAGCACACGCATGTGTTTTAAACGTGTCTGCGGCGACACGTTCAACGGACGTTTACTAGACCGTTTTTTTTTTCTTTTTGTGTGCGTGTGTGCGCAGTCTTCATGGCGATTTTTACAAAATGTGTACCTTAATTTTGCAACTTGAAACACGTAAGTGTGCCATGTACCACTGTGAGTGCGAGTTGGCTATAATTGTTAGTAGCCAGAATATTTGCCTACCCAGCGTTCAAGCTTATCTTTTACACCAAGCATCCAAGCGCCAGGTTGCTAATTTTGGTAACATATTGGGCTCTATATAATAAAACGGTTATTGCTTTATTTATGCAGCGAAATAGACCTGTCGGAATAGACATGCCTGCAGCGTTCACGACAATGTTATAACCGCGTTTTTATACCCTGCTCTGTTACATATTGCTGGACATGCTGGTGCTGAACAAGATGGAGTAAAACAAAGATCAACTCTAACCATTTCAGAAGCACTTGCTTCACCACTGCGCACTCATTGATATAGTCGTCCGTGCCGTAATTATGACGAAGCCGGCTCATCTATGCGCGCTGTACGTCGACATAATCGTTGCTGTAGAGACGGCATTCGTGAGCAGTATAGTGAAGATAATGACCACCTCGAGTGCTTTCACGTGCACTGAAATCGCTAGGATTTTTTTTTCCTTCATCGAAAATGCGACCGCCGCAGCCGGCCGGATCAAACCCACGTCTTTCGGGTACCGCATTCAAGCACCATATCCACCAGACCACCGTGGTGGGCTTAACAATTCCAGTTGAACAATACACAACGAATAACAGAAGTTCTCGTACGGTGTGATGCACTGCAGTATTCCTGCGGTTATAGTAAGTAGTATCGAACAATAAGCGTAAGGTGGCGATGCGCTAATATGCCGCAGTTTCACTGCGCGCTTTCTTGTGCAACGCAAGCACGCTCTTTCAACAAAGCACATTAAGAATTTGTGCGCGAAGAAAAGCGTCAATCACGCTTGCAGCGCCATGCAGTCAAACTTTCGCAACTCAATCCATAAGACGTCATATTGCAAATTTTGTGCGTAAGTGCCAGCACAATTCCTTCCACAGTACATGTTCTGGGCGATGAGAGAGCATGCTGTCGTTTGGTGTATAGATCTACACTCTCAAGCCCAGAAAAATTTATCAGAGCTCGCTGCGGATTAATCAAACTCCAGAGAATCGCGTCATTACTTTTCCTTAATAAACGAGTGTTTGACGATGTTGCTTACGAGAATCAGGGAAACCTACAAACATGTTACACCCTTCATCTTCATAGCTTCTGCCCAGCGGGCACAGTCTTACGCAAATACGTGCGTAACTCTGATGTCAATCAGAACCTCGCAACGACGGCGTAAAATTACCCGCAGCATTTATGCATAGCGTCTAAGCTTATAGGAAAGGCATGCAAGCGTCGAGGATGGCGAATCTTTGAGAATTAAGTCAACCGCCGTAGGCGCAGCTTTTTCGCGCGAGTTGACGCCCGGGCGGGGTCGAGGCTGTTGTGCATGCCGCTGTCACATGCTCGTGCGGCACGCTATATACGCACATTCATCTCCTATCGCGCGATTCCTGTGCCTGCCAGTGCCGTAGCCGCGTAAGAAAGGCTTACTTGAACAAATAAAGTCTTCGAAAAACCTCACTCGAGCTGAATTTCCAATAAGCCCCGTAGTACAGCCCTACTAATGCGATACATCGCCAAACGCCCACTTATGCAGCCTGGGTATACGCACTGTACGCAATAATTTACCCACTAATTTAACGGCTCTTGTTTACTGCTCGCGTTCCTCCCCGTTGCACGGATGCAAAAGAAACCGAGTTTGCATTTTTAAACACTTTCCCGCCTTGAGGACGCTTCTCTGCTGGCGTCGCTGAACATCGCCTCCTTGTCCGCTGTGCGAGGGGTTGGTGATTTAATCTATTTACGGATGTTTCATATTTGCTTGCGTACTCCCCCACTCGCTTGCTATCTACACGACGCTGTTGTCGGGAACGTCAAGTCAATCACAAACTCCTTCGCTGTGTTTCGTTCCTCTTTATGCCACGACTTTTGTTTTGTGTTACTTTGTTGATATGCGGCTTTAACGCCCATTACTCGATGCCTTCGGTTCACACTCGAAAATCTCGAGCGTTCCCAACTTGCTAGCAATACCAGCCACTGCCTTCAGATTGGGTACGCTTGGTGTGCGCATGAATATGTGCTTTCTTTTTTTTTTTAGGAGCCTTCGCGCAGGGGGAGGGAGGCAGGGTCGAGCTTTCTCGAAGTTCCCCGAGCCTTCCTCCATTTCAGCCTTTCGGCTTGGTGAATGCGTAGCGAGATGAGACGGTGCGCAGTCTCAAAACAACGGGCGTATATTATTGCGGTGCCCGACTCGACGCAAGCGATCAAAAAAGAAAAAAAAAATAAAAGTTTCCGTGGAGAAACATTGCTTCTCCTCACGCGTCACTCACGAGCGTTGCGGCGGCAAAAGTGGCACGTATCAACCAATATAATATTCCATCTCGTGCGCGGGCGCGCTCTCGCCTTGAGCAGCGCAAGTTGCATCTTATGCAGCAAGATGTTTGCGATGGTACTCGCTTTTTTTCTTTTCTTGATACGTACTTCTGTTTTTCTTAGCTGAGGCGCGAAGACGTACTCGCCGTATCTTCCGAGCTCTTTCGAGCTTATATATATGCGCCTCAAACACAAACAACTCCGGCAGCGAAACGCACACTCGATGCGAATGCTTCAGTTCTGCACCAAGCTTTTGATAAGCCTCAGTTCTCTTGTATTCAGATGACGGCAAGAAAGTGGCGGGACTGCTCTGTCCAGAGCTGCCATAAAACAATACCAACCACCAAAGAAACAAGGCTCCCTGCGCATTGAGCTGCATTTCAACCGCAGCAGAATGCACTAAGGGGCTTGCGTCACGCTTCTGGCACCTTGTTCAAGTGCATGATGCTATGTGACTAGCATTCTCGTATGAAGATTATGAACGATGTACAAGGCGGTGTCTAATTCGCAGCGTTAAGAGCACGCGATACAGTTAGACAGCGTAGAATACAAGCTAAAACAAGAACTTCTATAAGAAAAAAACCTGACTTGCGATTCGGTTTGTGAAAGAACTGTATAAATACCGGCCTTATACATCCTTCGCCTCCGCGTATGTCTCGGAGACTATTATTTAAATGCACAGCGAACGCTGGTGTGCATGCTTTTGTATTTTTCAAGACTCATTCTCATTGCATTTCTCTACTTTTCCTTTTTCTCAGTGCACACTCTGAACCGTTTGTGAAGCGCTAGCTGTAACCAGGAGCCCAGAACCTTAATCTGGTGGCCTGGTTATAGCTGGCACATTTGCCCACGACTTGGTACAGAGCAGGGTAGCAAACTAGGAATATAACTTAATCCGCACGCCGTCAATGTCTCTCTTGTTCGTTGCCTTGTGGTAAACTTTTGATTGCGCATTACGGCGTACTTTAGAGGCGAAACTGTTGATGCTTTAATAGACTGTCTACCGTCCTTCATCGATTTCCTATTTTTGTCGCAGTAGAAAGCGTACCATTCGAAGTATACACAAGCCTGCGGTGGTGTCGCTGGAAAGTCAAATGAACGAATTTTTCGTTTCTGGTGCTCACCTCTTCTGCATGTGTGAACGCCGGCAACACATTTTGCTGGGGTTTTGCAATAATAATAATCAAAAATGAAAATTGCTCTCCATCGCGAAAGGACGCTACGAGATGTGTGTGCAATACGATTGTAGGTAACAAATGTTTAGCGACGAATGCTTGCAAGTGGAGCTACGTGGGTATTTATCGGTTTTTCGTTACATATGGCTGTCACATCACCAAGGGTTGCGCCAGCGGTCTCTTTTTCGCGTCTTTAAGGACCAAGCTAAAAATATTACTTCTTCTTGTGGTGTAGAAGCATGTTCGTTTCCGCCAAAGTAAGGAAGGATCTCCTGATTTAATAATAATAATAATAATAATCTTTATTTTGATCAGTTCACTGACAGGAAAGCTGCGGGTAAAAGCTGCTCTTTGTAGAGGCAGCTTGACAAGAGCCCGCAGCTACCTTTGTGCAGTACATACAGCAGTGGCACGTATTGGCAACAACAACAACAACAAAAAAGAAGCATCACAAAAAAATATTCCTACTGGTATAGACAGTCCCTTTAACAACGGGTCTGCTTTCTCATGTACAAAACCGTTACTATTTTCTTTTGATTGACGACGATCATTATGACACATGTATCTTTTCGTACTCTATAACAAGTTCTTTCGTAGAATCCGAAGCGTTAGCGAAACTTATCGGCTTACAAACTGCTTGTATGCAGACAAGCCCTGTGGAGCGAAAAAATTCGCTTCGGAGATGAGAGGCCGCCGAAGCTAAGCTCTCCCTCGTGAGATCTGCCAGGTTCCTTAAAACGCAATGTCGGACACTTTCGTGCCGTGGCAGCCAGTGCGCGATAAGGAGGACGTTATTCCAAATGTGCTGCTGCCTGACTAAAAGAAGAAGTTGGTTTCCACGCCTTTCAAAATTTCTTCGAGTGTTACCGCGAGCACTGAAAAAACACGGTGTGGGGGATTAACGCACCGTTGAGAGTATTAAGGAGGATGGGCTGCTTTCTTAGGTGACGACCATTTTCTGAGGACTGCTTTCTTGGGTGACGTATGCAATAACGAAGGTTTTCTGGCTAATATGTGGATTTGGCCTATTCACTGCTGTATCTGGCACAGTTCCCCTTTTCCATTCAAGACGGCTAATACCTTCACAAATGAGGAGACGGACAGACGGTAATCGTGTTTTTACACCGGGCTGAGGAAATTTCCGAGCCTGCGGGATCTCCTTCACGGACGCCTTCTACGTACCTACATGTTCTGTTCTGTTACGCGATACGGTGACTGCAGCTGTCTTTCGCAGACAAACAGACAGATATTGAACTTCATTGTGTCCTTCGCAGTCTCCTGTTTTCTTTAATTTCTCACAGCCTTACAGACACGACCAAATGAAAAACATAGCGTCATGCTTTCTGTAGAAGCCAATTTCCTGAAATTTAGAAACTCTTCACTTCTTTATGCGTCCTTTTCATCGTGGGTTTTAGCCTTATCAACTCGCGCGTTCCCTACCCAAAAGTCGTCGCCCCAGATCGCTTTGTTTGCAATCTCTTTATTTCTTACTCGTCCTCACAACTTCCCTCCACTGCCCGCAGTAACCGAAAGACTCGCGCGCAGTTTGTCCACCCCGTTTCTCTTTCTCTCTCCCCAGCATTTTGATCGAGCCGCGGGCTGGACTTCGGCTCCGACCCGTGAGATGGCGACACCGCACAGCGTCCGGTCATCCGAAGAGTGATTCTCGTCTCCGCGTGCTGCGACGTCAGCGTGCCTCTCCCGCTCAGAAAACTTATTCATTTAGGAGACAAGATAGACGAATCTCGGCAGTCTGTTCTCACGACTTTAGCAGAGTCTCACGATTTGAACAGTCTAACAGGTAGACTGTTCACGCGTTAACAGCACTACAAAAACGCCTCTCAGCTTATTCATATTTATAGTTTGAACAAACTTCCAGTGAAATTCTTTCTTTTTCTTTCTCACTTCTTTCGTTTCTTTTCCTTCGTCAAAGCGTCGAACGCTACTTCATATAGTGGGAAAAGAGGCAGCCGCATTATCGCTTCTATTCTTGCGACATTGTTTCTTCAAAACCGTTTATCTTTCGTCCGATAGCTGTGCTCTGTTCAGTTTTCTTACAATCAACCAATGTACTCTCCTCCAAACGACACCAAAAAAAAAAAAAAATTGCATATTAAACTTGAGAAACATGCGCTTGAAAGTGTCGGCGTATATGGGTTGTGAAATTTTAGTTTCCGTAAGACAGATTCGCCTGTTTGTGTCATGAGCTCCCAGGTCGGAATTTTGTTTAGACTTTCTCTCACTATGCACCACCGTGTTAATAACCAAATAGCACTTCCGAAAATGATAATAAAACACAGTAACAATGGTGATGTGTACTGCTAACAAGACCTCGTTCTTATTATTGACGCACATTAACTTGACTAGTCCATAGCGCGGTATTTTCACGTGTAACTGGCGCAATAGTACGATTTGTCCTGAGCAATATGTGCAGAACCACACACACACACACACACACACACACACACACACACACACACACACACACACACACACACACACACACACACACGCGCGCGCGCGCTGAGAGAGAGAGAGAGAGAAATTTTAGCGGAATTTTGTGACGTTAGCCTAGCGACAGGCTATGCTACGCCGCATGGAATGGCGAGGAAAGAACCAGTGGTAGAATTAAAAAAAAAAAAAAATGAGAGAGGTGCGCCCGATACGTATACGAGCTAGAGAAATGTATTGTCACTAGAGTTATTACAGACTGCTGTTCACGTATCCATGGGATGCACACCAGGACCACGTGTGAAGCGAATATTTGGTCACGCGTCTAACAATGTAAACCGAAAAAGTAAATAGGAGGCATGCAGTAGTAGTGACTTTTATTGCGCATTGTATAACATCGGGCAATCGTTATGCCTATACATAGCACAGACGTCGCCACCTTAAATTCATACAATGCTTTTTTTTTAACTAAGTTTTTCATAAGCTTTTACAATGCCGACTCGCGCGACATCATCCATAATAATGATGGAAAGTGTGGTGAAATAAGGTCGGAAGATTCGTCTTACAGATATTGACAGCGCAACATAAGACAGACAAAGACATATAAGATGAATCTAAACCAACTTGCCATTTTGATTCAGTATTTTTCCAGTACTCAAGTCTCTTTCCTTGTGCTGCCTCCAACCTTCGTTACAGTTGGAAGAAACGAAACACTAGACAAGGCACTCGTCGCGCTAGCCCTGTTGCTTTAGACTCAGAGCATTTTCTCACCTAATAAACATTTTCGGTTCGTATGAAATTCTGTTCTTTGTCTTTTTGCGGTGTAGGCCCCCTTATTTGTGTTCTATTCAGCTACTGTGCCGAAAAGCATCTGTTGGGCCGCTAGAGTTGAAAGCGCGATCACTTACAATTAACCCTTCAAATCGACAGCCCTTAACTGAGCCTGTTACGTTCGTCAGTTAGAGGCATTTATACAGGAACTCATGCATACCCGTGGAAAGTTTCCAACAGAAATGAATGATTTCCATTTCATAGAGACTTAATTAGACGACACACGGACATCCTGTCGTGCCTTCAGTAAGCCCATTAACACTTCCAAATTTCGCCAGCGATTTCGCGAAGACGTGCACGTTATCCCTACAATGGCAGATGTTTCCTCCCTTTCTTCTATTAACTTTGAAATATAGAAGGTTCTCAATAAAATGAGAGGCTTTAGGCTTTGTGGAACCTTTAATAACGGCAAAAAAAAAGCAAATGTAACGCACTAGGTACTTTGGACGTGTGTAGGTAAATATTAATGCACTACTTTAGCAATTTAATCAGTGTTTGTAAACACAGGTCAGCTTGCTCCCTTAGGGAGTTGCTGTTTTTTCCTCCATTAGTGAATTGCTTATTTTTTTTTCTATCTCTCTTCGTGTATATACTGTTATGCACAGAGAGAGAAACAAGTAAGGCATAGAGTTTACCAGCTATGAGTTTCAGATATGCTACTCTGCGCTGGTGTGAATAAATAAAGGTAGCCGAGAGAGGGAAAGAGAGAAATGAAATTATAGAATGCGTTTTTCTATCTATCGGCTTGTGTTCCCACGTGTCTAAAGACCACCTTTACCGCTAGGCACCTCTTTCGCCATTTTGATGGCATCTGTGCTCCAGGAAATGCAGTTGTTTTATATAATCTATAGTTACAATGTTCGCAGGGTGCTACGCATTTTGAAGAAAAACACGAGGGACCTAATTCACGGAGCTTTTATTTCTGAACTGCACTTTAGCCAATAGCAATATGATCACCACCAGGATCGGCTGGAATCCTCGCACACGAACGATACTAAGCGCGCAAGCCTTTCTGTAAATGCAAACACAACTACGCGTTTACATGGTCCTAATACATTTTCTTGACCGTGCAGTTCACCTTTACAGCGTATTTATTTTTTTCGTGAACTGCACTGTGCACACACTGCATCATATTTGTCGTTCAAATATGCTAGCAATATTACGTTTCGGTGTTACCGCAATTCGCGCTACGCTTCGTAAGAAACGGCACTGAAGGAAACTCGTGAACACTATCTTGAAGACAATCGCAGGACACTATAGAATAATATCGGCGTAAAAAAAAAAAAAATCGACGCTTCGCGTCCAAGAAAGCGTGCGTTACACTGGAAATTATCAAGTAAAAAAAAAAATCCAAGGATGAAGTAAACATCGAAACTACAGCAGCGGATACCTCCTACGGACGGTATAGACAATTCGCGACGAGAGCCAACGTATACCTACACGCATATGTGTATGGCTAGAGAAGAACCAAGCGATAAGTCAAACGCCCCTCTTCATAGCTACTCCCAGGTCGTGTCACTGAGTGAGGAACGAAATAAGAAAAAGAAGAACAAAACAAATAACAAAGAAAGAAGAAGGAGCAGTAAAATCTAAACGCAGGACTCAGAGGGACAGACGGAAGGGAGCATGGAAGAATCAGGCAGCGTCTCCCGATCCGGGACGATATTCAAGCGCTATAGGGATCGAGGAAGGGAGGGAGAGAGAGAGAGAGAGAAAGAGCATGCACGTCGACAACGCCTCGAACCCAAGCCTCCGGCAGCGCGTTGCCCACCCTGCGCCGTGTGCATTCTTATTCATGGCTCGCGAGGCCCTTCTTAGCTGCCTTCTTCGAGATGCATTCGCAAATAAAAAAAAAGGGGGGGAAGAAAAAATGTGGGGGAAAAAAAGGGAAGAGGAGTCTTCACGGAGCCGTCGCTGGCTTCTGACACACAGACACACGCACAGACCTTATTCTAACCGTATACCTCTTGGCAGTAGCGTGACGCAAGCGTCGAGACGGGAAGAAGGGGAAGGATATGGGGAAGGAGGGAGATGCACCGGCGCCGACGTGGCGACGGCGGTCACGCCGTGGGGCCGACGGCGCCAGCCCGCGATGGACCGCCGGGGCTCACCTTACCCTTCGAGCGTTGCTACGGGAGACCCACGCGCTCTTGCTTCCTCGCGCACCCGACGACTCTGCTGCCCACTTACTTCGGTCGTCGGCTGGTCGCGGCTGGACTCTCCTTTATTTTCATCCTGCGGCGTTCGCCTGCCGCTGTGGTGCGCAGTATCCCCCCCCCCCCCTTTTTTTTTCCCTCTCGCCATACCGCTGCTCTTGATGCTTTTTCTTTTTCTACTCCCGGCATCCATATCCCTTCTGTGCCCTTTATTCATTCCCGTTTCGTGAGGCACGCGCACACCGTAGGGAATCGGAGCGGCGACGCAGTGTCGCCTCGATGGCTACCGAGAGGGCGTTATACGGACAGATCCCGTAGGGATAGATGAACTGAACGCGAGTGGAGGCAGCGTTCATTATATCCCCTGGCCCTATTATGCCTGACCCTTGTGGAAGTGCAGGCTCTCTCGATCGAGATCGCTGATGAGCGCTCAGGGGCGCGCCTCTGTCCGCGAATGTGGTTAGCGCGGCGGATGGCCAGTCGGAGGGCATCGCGCCAGCCTGTCGCGCGAGCATGGCTTCGCTATTCGAGGGCGAGCAGCTACTGAAATTGGTGACGCCGTTGTGTCGGTCGTGTAGAAGTGGGTTAGGGGAAAGTGTTTATTGGTAAGTTAGAAGGAAAACAAGGAATGTCATAGCTTGCACATTCGACGCTCGTAAAATGCGACTCCTCCCTCTGCCTCCACTTTTTTCCTCACGTACGGTGTCATATTGGTTACCTACAGAAACATCACCACAAACGTACCAGACAAGTCTAATCCAAGTCTAATCCTGGAGCTTGGGTGTGAGAAATAAATAAATAATTAATTAATTTATTTATTTATTTATTTTAAAAACGCTCACAAATTTTCCCAGCCATGTGTACTGATTGAAAAGTAATAAGACAGCCTTCCAAAATGCTCGGGCTGAAACATTTAATGAAAAGAACGCTCACTTGTCCCCCTGCTGTAAACGTAACTTAATTCGATGCAACCCTCCGACTAAAATGTTTTTTGCATTCCCTTATCTTCTAAAAGATGTCGTGCGGTATGCCCACAGGTGGCGAGATTCATCAACCATGCGGTTCCTCGTGACGCGCGCCTCAGCAGACACGATCGCGAACAGGCACAGAGTGAGAAAAATAAAACATTATAAGAAACCATTGCAGAGAAGCATGAATGGCACTGATACATTCGACAGAACTCAAAGTTGTTTAAAGGCCACATATTAAAATGCACCTCAGTGGCTTCTCATGGCACGCACGAGTGGTGCGAACTCGGGAGCGTAAGATTCCCGATTCGCCAACTGGGCAAGTGAATACCAGCCATATAAATTACAGGCGAATAAAATGACAGCGTGAGCATACAGTCTGCGACTGTGCATGAACTCCATGGAGGTGCACCCCATAGCGCAGTGTACGAGATTTGCCTCGCCACGGCGGTCTAGTGGTTATGGCACTCGGCTGCTGATCCGAAGGTCGCGGGATCGAATCCCGGCCGCGGCTGCTGCATTTCGATGGAGGCGAAATGTTGAGGCCCGTGTGCTGTGCCATGTCAGTGCACGTTAAAGAACCCCAGGTGGTAGAAATTTCCGGAGACTTCCACTACGGCCTACTAGTATAGCTGGTTTTGGCACGTTAAACCCCACAAACCAATCAGTGTAGGAAATTAGATTGCCTTACTCGCTCTCTCGATCCAGGAAGAGGTGGCAAGCTGCCGTTAAGAAAATTATAAATGCGAAGAAGTTGACAGCTTGCGACGAAAACTGCAAGAAATTAATAGATGCAGTGACCTCGCAAAGCGCGGTCCACAGCTGACATGAGGGTGGGTTTGTCGACGGCGCGATACATTTGGGAGTGCCAATGGACGACCAGAGCTTTCCACACTCGCGAGCTGCTTCGCATCCGGGTGTGGATGAGCCGTGGACTACGCGCCCAACACTAGTGATCCCAGATACACGCCCGCAGTCGCAGCAACCGGACATTCGTCGTTGCTTCGCGCCCTACGCCCGCGTCACGTGAACGCGTCGCTCCGCAGAACGCGAGGCGTGGCGTGCACCGCGTGCTTGCATATGCAGACCTCGCTTGTCTGCGACCCGACACATCTCCTGCAAAGAAGCGCGAGCTGAAAAAAAAAAAGAAAGGAAAATGAAAGAGACAGGAAGAAAGGACCGCTCCTTATCGCGTTCCAGATGAGGCGGTGGCGAGAAGAAGGAGAGACAAGCCTTTCGACTCTCTTGCGACGAGCCAGGAAGCTCGAACCGTGCACTCTCGGTAGCGTGGGCTGTCGAGATGGCCTCTTTCTCACGGATCCTGCTTCGCGAGCAGCTACGTATACGGTTGCCATATTGCTCGAGCCTGAACCGTGTGCCCGAAAATGGACGCGAGCGCGACGGCATTGCGCAACTACTGCTTGCCGTCGCAGTCGTCGCCTCTCTTTTTTAGGCGTGCCTGCGCCAAGCAAGTGGCTTGACGCTCGAAGAAGACGCGCGTGAGAGCTGCCGGGGCAGCTGCCATCTAAACACGCCCGCGAGGACCTCCGGCAGTCGAGGTCGAAGGAACCCCCGTGCATTCAAGACCGTTCCGGGAGAAAGCGTGGCCACAAAAGGCACGCTGCTGAGAGTCTGTAGCAAGAAAGAAAATATATATCAATATAGAGGAAGGGTCCGTAGCGAGTCATATCCGCGTTCCAAAGTCTTGCTGTACGGGTTCACGACGCACGGAGCATCGGACTAGCTTTGGGACTCTGATACCTCTAGAGATTGGACATAAAGACATGTGTGCCAGTTTCGTGCCCTTTTCAGAGGTGCTATAGCATGGATTGCTGCATACAAATTTGTTTTGTCTAGCGCGCATTCGACATCTTGTGTTGCGTAAAAGTGAAGTAAGAAGTTGAAGGTTCGAAAAAGGTAGGCTATACAGATTGCGCAATTACGGTGGTTCGTTGATGTTCACGGATTGACTTCGACCTTACCTCAACCATACCTCGTGCAGGGGTATGGAGTCGAGGTAGGGGTGGGGTACGCTAGAAATGGCGTCGAGCAGTGTTGGCCGCGCCACCCAAAAAACGCGGTTTCAATCCTCGCATTTTCGATGGAGGCGAAAATGCTAGAGGTCCGTGTTGTCAGTGCGCGTTAAAGAACCCCAGGTGGTCGAAATTTCCGGACTTCACCACTATGGCTTTTCTGTCCGATCTCTTCTAGACCCTTTCCCCTACCTCCCCGGACGATTTGCTGTGCTCCCGACATGAGCTGCCGAAATTAGCGTCCTTTGTATGACGGAACCACAATCAGTCATTTAATCACCAGGATTGCCTTTGAAGGTGAACACTGTACATAGTGCACAGACACCACAGTGCACAACTGTGCTCCGCACTGCTGCCATCGTGACTAGTAAACCCTCGTTACTCACACGCCTAAATCTGCGCAAAATACGTTCATGCTACTCGTAATACTTGAATGAATGAAAAAAAATAAAAAAAATGACACAGGCAATTTCCTCTCTGACTACTTCGCGTGACATCCGAATCCCACAATGCGTGGTATCTGTCGCATTTTTTGTGCTTATTTCTTGCATTTCAATACAACCGGTATATATGCGTACATTAAGTAAGATTTTAAAGAGTAGCTTTTTCTGAGAAAATTTTATTTAACGGAAATTTTATTACGGAACTAAAGTTCGAATTCTACGCAGTCATCGGACACGTTGTACAGGTTAGACCACAGGTCGTGTGCAACGGATGTTCTTATCACTACTTTGCGCCTATCTTTCGAGTTCGGCTTCCTTTATCAAGCCTTCAACATGTCCAGGAGCATTTACAGGGGTAGGCAGTGGTAGGCATGTTATGATGTGGAGCATTAATCAACACGTTGTACAGGGACGTAGCCAAGATATTACTGACCTGTCCCTCTCCAAATAAATGCGCTTTTGCCTTACTATGTATGTACGTGTCCACACAAAAACTCAATACTTTCCGGCAGAACCCATCTGGCTACGCCAATGGCGTAGTATTGCGAAGGTCGTGAAGTCCAGTCGGAAGATGATAACACATTTCACATGTGTTAGCTACAGCAACCAGCCGTGCCATTTAGCAAAACAAACTGCAGTTACTTTTATCTCCCATACACACACAAACCCCTTCGTCTGACTGCCCGCATACCTTCGGCTATGCAACCACACTAGGAGCCCCGATCCTGACCTACTTCCTGCGTTTTGTCTGCGAGTCTAACAAATTAAACACTCAATTCTTCAAAAACCCCGTTTGCGACGTCCTTCGCCAAGTTCTCGTGTTACGAGCTACGCGAAGTCACACACTGACTCGTGCTTCATCCGACCCGCGCTTGTACATGCAGGTGACGCTCCACTTCCCGAAGCGTACACTCGTATAGACCCGTTGGACAAGAGTGAACAAAGAGCGCCCTTTGATTCCAAGCCCTTTCGCCACGCTCGCCTTCCTTCGCCTACGCGATAGGTCGGGACCCCTTCGGAGACGGGTAGGCCTCGAGTTCGAAAACGCATGCCACGTCCTCGCTCTCTCTCTCCGAATCCCATTTTCTCGAACGGCCGGAAGGCAGCATCGGGTGTCCCGAACGCGCGCACAAAGGAGCGCGTGGCCGCAGCCCGACATCGTTCGCCTTCCTGGCGCCACGGCGACGCGAGGAGCGACGATGCAACGTCAGCGCCCTCGCCGAGCAGCGCAGTTCCGCGTGCGAGACCTACGCACACGGCGGCTGCGCGCGGCCAACACAACACCGTTTGGCTGAAGGGTGTCCTCTCAGCCGCGCTGCTCTCAAATTCTGACACATGACTAACGATTGCGAGGAGTCACTCGACTCGCAACATTACCGAGGCATCTTGTTTCCTCTCGCGGCCGGCCGGCCGAGAGAGGTGAGGGGTCGCGACGGTCGTCGCTCTGCAAAAAACACAAGGCGCGTCGCCTGAGAAACTGACGCACGGGAGTAGTGGTGTTGAGTGGGGCCCCCTACGGCACAGGGTGGGGGGGTTCAGCGACCCCAGGAACGCCTGATACGAAGCAGATCGCGAGACTGCTCCCTTTTCTTGTCGCGTCTTCCTAGGCCTCTTTTTATTTGTTATGGTCCTTCTATACATATTTTACTTTCGCCGTATACGCTATCCTGTCTTTAACGGCGATACGCGGTCCTGGTACGAGGCACGGAGCAGGGCTGTCCCGGATAAAGAAATCTTTGAGAAGGGTCATCACGGGCGCCGAATCATCGCCTCCTGCATGAAGGCGGCGACAGTGCCCGCAAAACGCTTTCGCCTTTCTCCCTCACTCCGACAAAAACGGCCGCCGTGACGCACACGCTGCATCTTCGCAGCACGCGTAACTCGACACCGTCCCTGGCGGCCTCAGAGGCTGATACCGACTCGCAGAGCCTTCCATCCGGTGCATGCGAAGTTGCCGCCGCGCATGGCTCGCTCGCGGTTCGTCGCGATTGCGCGCGCTCCTTGGTGGGCTCGGGCCAACGGCGGTACCTGTCACCAGAGTCGGACATAAAGCATGGCGTATCGTTACAGAGCCGCCAAGCTCGAGCGCGACGCACGGGCTCCTCGAACGATGCTCCCGCTGAGGCCCACGACTTCACGCGCTCCAGCGCCCAATGCCGAGCGAGTCGCGCATGCGCCCCTAGCGCGAGACGTTGACAGGTGTCTGGGATAGAAGACAGATTCGGTCGTTGGCAGGACAAATAGGCTGCTACGCCCGATAGTCAACGACGTTACTTGTTGCACGCCTCGAGCCTGAGTGCATAGCGGAGGTGACGGCATTTGGGGCGGCGGGCTGCGTGTGTGTACCGTGACTTACAGAGCAGTCGTTACGAGCCTTAAGAGGGTGTGAGAACGTCTCTGGCACGTTGTTTACTGCCAGCTGCTCGCAGTAGATCACGCGGGGGTTACAAACAAGGCGAAAACGGTTGCGCATCTAGCGACGGCGCGCTGCGGAGGCGACGGAGCTACTACGTACGGTATATCGCGTGCCACGTTTATTTTGGTCCAACGACTAAAATATTGGCTTGTCGAGTGTCCGGGAACTTGCGCTGATGACCCGTAGCAAGGCGAATGGACTGAACGACGCTGCTGCGGGTGCGTAGAATATATGGCGGCCATTATAATGACGTATATGCGGTCCCAAGGAAAGCTTCCTCCAATGTCGAAGGTTGAATGCGGCACCGCACCCCGGAACTACTTAGGCGTCACTCTTTTATATTTTTTCTTTCTTCAAGAGTTTCACTTAACTCGGCGGCACGTGCTGAGTTCGCCAAGGCGTCACTTTGGCTTCCCTGATTAGAGAAATGCGTGGATGTGCAGTTGCCTCGCACTTAAGAGTCAATCGTTACAGTGATAATCGGGAGAAGCTTGCCTACGACTTCCTGTAGAGGATATGTTTCCGTTATTCATAAAAAAAAAAATACCGGCTCCTCGGCATCGTTTACGACACCGGATATAGCCGTTTACTTGACATACGCATCATCGTGCGCAGATGCTGTACGAGGCATGGGGCTCGTCGAGACTCGTAAGCACGCCGTAACCGCCAGATCCATCTGGCGCCGTTATATGAGACTGCGCTACAATTCCTTACTGTCCGCACCAAGAAGTTAACAGTGCACACCGCATACGAGTCCACTCGTATACAGCCAATGAAAAGAAAGTGCAACCGAAAACAAAAGTTTACGTCTATATGGTAACTATTCCCGACTTATATATGACATCGAAAGGAAGGAAGGAAGGAAATAGTAGAGAAGGAAAGGCAGGGAGGTTAACCAGTGTATGACAACCGGTATGCTACCCTGCACGAGGGGAAGGGGACAGGGGAGATTGAAAGGTTACAGAGGAGAAATGAAGAGAGGAGATAGGCTGGCAGCTGCAAGGGAAGGGAGGCACAACTGCTGTCGATACTACCACGTGTGCACACCGCGGTTCTGTGACTTCGACTGCTCATGCACTTCCGTTAGAAGGCCCACAGAGTTCATATACTGCGTTATATATATGCCATAAAACGCGAATTGTCCAAGAAGCACTTAGAGTTACAACAGCGGAAGTACACGTGGTATAAGTTACTTGAAGACATTAGATGCCCAAAATGCCTCCTTCTTAACGAGCTCTTCTTAAGATACCAATACTGCCCATGTCCGTCACAACGGAATGCATATAAAATGCCGGTTACGACGCATGTGCTTGCAATATGCAGCTATATCGATGGATGTATATACGTGTTTGCGCGAGTCGTATGGTAATGGCATACTGCTTCCGAGTAAGTGAAATATCGAACTCTGTTCATCTAGTTTCAACATATAATTCGGTTTACCTGATAAAAAAAAGAAAAGAAAGAAAGAAGGCGCGCTCATGGGGCTCCGAAGACCAGCTATATGAACACTTGAATGTTATAATGCATTGCCTGCTCCAATCGCTCTCCTGCTAGGAAAACGACCCCTATACTGCGCAATCTGCTTCCCTCGGATGACTCCACAGGGTGTCGCAAGAAACCTTCGTTGTCGGAGGCACTGGGCCTTCCCGCTTTCCGTAGTTCTCTTGCGTGCACTCCGTTGCGGTAACGCTCTGCAACACGTATAAAAGGAGCCGGTCCCACCGCGAAGTGCCATTACTAGCGATCGCTCATACCACACCGCAAAGTCTGAAAATTGCTATACCGGACGCCAGTACACTGCTTGCCCTGCGCACTTGTACAAAGCTCGGGCCGCTTGAACTCACGCTTGGGGCGTCACGATAACCGTGGCCTCGCAGACGCATATATGCGGCCCGCGAACACGCACAGCCAGGGGCCTAAATTTTGCTGGGCTCCCGAAACTAGTATCCTCTTCCTCGGTTCACTCCAATATGTGTATAGTCCTTCGGTGAGGAACTATATCGACCGAGCGCAAATTTTTATAGCTGTCCGCGTCCCGGACTACAGGGGAGGAAACATCGCCACGTTCTGCAGCCCTTATCTGCGTGGTGAGCACCTTTCGCGGTTGCCCGCGGAATCCCTATAAATACTCGATTTCACGGTTTTGCGCCTTCAGGGACACCGGGCCGGCACCGAAGTGAACCCGTTGCTATACGACCGACACCGACTGTGCACAGAGAGGTATAGGATGAGGCTGCGGTGTCACTCGGCACATATTTTACGTTCGGAGCTGCTTCACGAACGCGTGTAGCTCGGTTCCCGGGTCGTTGATGGCCCGCGCGGAAAGCACGATGGGACGTCACGCGACGGCAACAGCCCAAAACAATGCGGCGAGGTGGTGACGGATCGCGCCCAGACGCCGGCGAACTCGTGTTTATGAGTTATGACGGCACAGGGTTTCACTGCTCGCGAAGTGCACGGCTCGGCCGAATTATTACGGCGCGCTCAAGCGGGGGAAACCCGTGGCGATGGCTTCGGGCGAAACGAAGTAAATGGGAGCCGCGTGTAAACGGTAAATCATTCGCGGACTCACTGGGAATGCGTCGGGGCAGTCATTTAGATATGGGCGTGACAGCGTGTGATGGTTATACGTCGTCGTGTGTAGCGGTTATGAAAGATAAACCGAGCTGTTTTTGTAGCTCAGGCACGTTCACGCAGCGTTCGATATCATTTACTTGTACAAAAGCTGAAGCAAAGTGAATGTGGCCCGTGAACCAAACGTGACCACGCGCGAAAACACGCGTGACCAAAAAAGAACACGTGCTCACCTGCGAAAACGCGAACATGACTTGTTTGCTCGGTTCAAGTGAGGGCGGTCGATGCGCCTGTCCGGGAGATTTTGGGTGCGTCTAAGAACTCGTAGCTGGTTGTTCACCAAGAGCTAACATCTCGAGAAACACGAGGAAAAATAGAGGAAAAAACTATTAGGAAAAAACACGAGGAAAAAACTATTATCTCAAGATCCAGCTGGGCTCGAGCTATCTGCCGTGCCTTTTAGTATTTGCCCTGTTCTGTTTCCTGGAGCCTAGTTGAGAGCGCTGCTTGGTCCCCATATGCCCCGCTCGAAAAACGGAAACACTCCCCCGGGCGCCTTTTTACGACGAACGTTGCCGGCGTACTTCCCATACCAAACACAGAGTCATAAGGTAATCGCTCCGGCACGGTAGTACTCAAAAGCAAATCAGTGGGCGAACTTGAACGATGAATCTGCACCACATGGTCCAAGAAGTGCGACCGCATAATTGACGAATTGTCAGATATGCTGGCTGTTGAAACATCCCCTGTTTTTTCGTCGTGTTCAACGACACGTTCGAAACTCCAAGTCTCCACTTTCACCTGAACTTCCGTTCTTGTTTGTATTTCAACCATATAACTATAGGGGAGATGTTTACTGAAACTGGAGGTTGTGGTGCTCTCTGTAGGGGCCCGCGCCTCACCACCAGACCCATTTGTTACTGCGGTACACCGCACCGTCGAAGTCTTCCGGAGGACAGTGTAAACGTGCACGCAATGCCCCAACGTGTCCGCCTTCTATCTGTACGCGTGGTGTGCAGCCGTACATGTTGAGCGGCGCGGAACATAAGCCGGCGGCACATCCCACAGAGAACGCGAGACGGCCGCCTTCTCGCTCCAGGTCCGTTCCTGTGTTGAGTCTAAGCAGAGACTTCCTCGCAGAAACGGAAAAGAAAGCACGCCAGCAGCACAGAATGAGCTTGGCGCGCTCGGCATCCCGTGCGACCTTTAAAGCTTGCACCTGCACCTTGTATTTTACGACAGGCACATGCACGGGGAAGGAGACCCTCGGAGCAGGAGCCCCTCCTTATTTATTTTCAAAAGAGACCTCCGGTGCCGTCGCAGACCTTGCCACCTTCATTTCTGGCCTCTTGTCTCAACGTCGCTCTGAGACTTTCATTGCGTTCTTTATTTTTTTTTTATTCCATAGGCGCATTTTTTCGCTCATCTTGACAGCCACGCCACCTCCTCATCTGTCTGTGCCCCTGTCAAGCTCCGCAATTTTTCTTCCTTTTTTTTTTCCTTTACGACCTTTCCAGAAACAAAGCGCGACATCATAGACAAGGAAGACTAAAGGAGGGGATGACGTCGGCGGTGAGAGGGAGGGTTGTACAAAGGACAGAAAAGCGGCTGCATGAGAACATATATAGGCCAACAAGCGTCGCACTCAACGCGTGGCGGCGAAGGGACGAGGCCCACGGCGCGGCACGCAGGCAAAGAGCGGCGTTCCGTCGCCGCTGCATGACGGAAACTAGAGAGATCCGAGGGAATCCACCTAAAAATACGCGAGCGGCGGCGAGTCCTCCTCTACTTTTTTTTTTTTTTTTCATCTGCTCCCTTTCCTCCAGCTCCCTCTCTCTGTTCGGCTTCATTCTTTCAACCGTGTTCCGGCGTGTTTATTTTGCTACGTCTTTCGCTACTTGGTCGTTGCCTCTCTCTCGGTCCCCTTCGCCCAGCCCGAACGAGCTTCAAGCGCATCCTCCCCTTCCTCCGCCCCAGGTTTCCCCGGGACCATTCGGTTCCTGTCGGTGCCCGAGCTCCTCAGGAACGGGCCCCAGAAGCACGCGTGACGACCTGGACGACCTTACCGACGCGAGGGTGCGAGTTTTCCAGAATATTCCTCCTCTCCAGGTGTATAAACATCACGTCCGGTAGCGCCCTGACGAGAGAGAAAAAGAATGAAAGAAAATGCAAGGCTATAGGCAGCCGAAAGCGAGAAAATTACGTTGCCGCTTAGAATTCTCAGTAGTCAGTTCTGTATTCGTTCGGCTGAGACAATGCGAACGTTTGTCTTCGGTGAGGAAGTTTTCTCGTTATGTGTTATGTCATTAGATCATCTGTTATGCCCAAATAAAACAATAAGAAAGAAAAAGTCCCCTGCATTCGCGATGAATATACTTAATATTGTAAGTGGCTGATGGTCCAATGTTCCATCGGCGATTGAATGAATGAAATGAAGCTTAGTTAACAAAGGTTCGACGGTTGACTGCGAATGTGCCTGAAACCTACTGAAAATGTTATGCTGGGCGCAGAGAGCATGTACTTACGGGGTGTTATACCATAGAAGTACGCCAGGAAAAGCTGGTTTGACACATTGCCTTTTTATGGCACGTTGAGGGCGACCTGACGATTTTAAAGCGCGAACAACTTTCAAGCTAACGCAAAATAGAAGCATACTTAAATAGCAAAGGCACATCGCTATAACAACACGCTTTGGACAATGCTGAACTTGTCGTTATGCTATACAGCGACCGTTAACCGCAATGCTTGTTGTACTTGCTGCATGATAAAGCGCAATAAAATCGTGCACCGATGAAACGTCGCAGCACCGCATACACATAACGAGCCGCGTCAAACATTGGCGGTGCAGCAAGGTGGTGCTAAAGATGTCAAGTTGTAAAAGAGCAACACTTATGTTGATTATGCTACATGCGGCCTCGTGTTGTAGTAGCGCCTGTTGCCACAAGTTTTGATTTCGTGTCTATGCTCTCTCTCTGCTTTCCTACCCTTCCCCCACTTTTTTCCAGCCTCCCAAGATAGGGTACAAACAGACATTGCATAACCTAACTGTCTCTTTATCGCCTTTCTCTCTCTGTCCGTGTATTAAGCTTCATTACAGAGCGAAGATAATCATGGAATAAACACAGTCAGCTGTCGACGCTTGGGTAGCATTGTGCATTACGCGACAGCTTGACAGCGGTTAGTTCGCAACGCGCCCGTATGCCAAAACATTTAAGCCTTGCCAAGAAAGAGAAAGAAGACAGCAAAGAACAGAAAGACAAGAGGCGCCCGCACAAATAAATAAAAAAAAAGTTAGAGAAACACGGTAGAAGCCAACCTGCAGAAAAGTGGTCGCAGCGTCTAAAGTTTCCACGTCAAGGGAACATCAATTAGAGGACGGAGAAAAAACAAAACAAAATGGAAGAAGAAACGACGGCCGTAAAACTTGTTTCCACGGGTGCAAAACATCCCGCCGCTTGGCGCGACTATGCTTGTGGTTATGGGAGGATGCGAGATACTGCGCGTGCGTAGGAAAAAAGAAAACACGCACAAGGAGGCGCGAGTGCTGAGGGCGAGCGGGAAGCACTAAGGAAGCAGCAGATCCATGCCAAGCTCTGCAGGGAGAATCGGGCCTCACTTGCGTGCGCGCTTTTTATTTAAAACGGAGAAGGAGGGCACGTGGGGAGACCCGGTGCTTTGGCAGTCACGTAGGAAACCCTAGACCGCGCGAGAGCGGGGAGCCAGGTGACAGCTCTCTGCGGAGAGCGTCGGCGCCAGTGACAAGCGACTGGCAACGAGCGTGCGTGCAAATATCTGTCCGACGACGAGGTTTTGGACGTAAATAAGAAAGACGGCATTAGTGGGGTTTCGCGAAGTAAGTGCGAAACTTTGACGGAGAATCAGCGCGTTATGATGCAGGTTCCGGACGCCTTAGCACTTGCAGGTGAGCTTTACGAGCGCAGAAGCTCCGAACGCCAAAGGTAGTGCTGTCACAGTGAAGAACGATTCCTCGACCAGAGGAAATCCTCAGAACATCGCACACAGAATCATCACGTTATATTTCACACTTTCTATATAGCCAATGCAAAACAAAGGGGCGGTTTTGTACAAATATACTTCGAGATGTGTCCGGGATGCTGTAGTGTGCATGAGTATTTAATAACGAATCGCGTGGATGAGGCCAGGAGTGAGCAAACAACATAAACAACGGTAAGACTCGGGCTTATCGTACATAGCCCTGAATTGAGGCACAGAATCTCGAACGTTGTCAGTGAAGACACAGACGCAAGTAAGGAGCTACAACACTGACCTCTAGAAGCGGTTGTAATAATAATAATAATAATAATAATAATAATAATAATAATAATAATAATAATAATAATAATAATAATAACGCAGGAGAACAGACCATGGTGCCGCGTGTGATATTCCACATGAGTAAAGTATGCTGAATTTTAGTTTACGTAACACTATTTGTTTCTTGTTTACTGATAGTTCGGAGCGTCTTAATTGTTTTCTAACATCTACCGTCCTTCACCATTTACAATGTAGTCGCTTTGTTTTTTTATCACGTCTCTCATTTATTCATTTATTATTAATGTCTCTTCTTCATAAGTATTCTTCCCTTCTAAACCGATGACCCCCTCCCCCTCTCGATCGTGGCCGATCCTGCCCAGTTGATTGCAAGACCAGTTATCT
This sequence comes from Hyalomma asiaticum, assembly GCA_013339685.2. NCBI lineage: Eukaryota > Metazoa > Arthropoda > Arachnida > Ixodida > Ixodidae > Hyalomma > Hyalomma asiaticum. The sequence continues at coordinate 40,364,147 of CM023485.1, read as the reverse complement.
CGTGTTCAACCGACCAATTAAAGAAATAAAAGAACTGCCTGGTTGCAGCGGTGTACAAACAGCACAAACAGCGCTTACTCCGTTTGTCACGCACAATATAGCAACGAGTGCTTTCATCGCGCTATACGATATCTTCGTCCCGTCTCAACGTCTCGCCCGTCACCGAGGACAACGCATGTTACGTGCCCCCTTCATCCACGCACCGACGTCCCGTTCCCACCGTACCGAGCCAGCCTCGAGTGAGCGAGTGGCGACGGCCGCGCGAAATGTATACGACGGTGACGAACCCGTATAGAAGGATGCAACGTCGCGCCGGAACGGAAAGCACCTCCGAAGCTGCGGCGAAGGCGAGCGCCCAATTTAGCGAACTCTCCCGCGGGCCGAGACGCTCCAGGGGACAGCGCCGACAATAAAGCCTGGCAGGGCAAGCAAGCCCGCCTTTCGAAGCCCCAACCGTCTCGGCTTCTTTCGGCGGCGCGCTCCTCCGCTCTGTTTACGTCCCACGACCCGGGGGCCACGCTTGTCAGGCCTCTGTTTAGAAATAAGGCAGGTGAACAGGCGGCAAGCGCAGGGACCGACAAGGTGCTCGCTGCAGCCCGTATACGAGGGGGGGGGGGGGGGGGCAAAGGACTCCGGGGGCCTTATCGATCAGCCTCTGTCAGCGGCGGCGGACCCGGGACCCAAGCCAAACAAGAAGCGCTCCTCAATGAGAGGAGTGACAGAGGCCAGGTACGGCAGACCCCGTCAACGGGCCGGGCAATGTGCGGCCGCCGGCCCGCGCGGTGGCGGTGAGGCATCCGTGGCACGGGAGATGCCATCGCCCGCCCAAAGCGCTGCGCCGCCGACAGACCTGGAGACGCAGGGCGCGGGCCCGGGGGCCACACGAAGGGGAGCACCGGGAGCACGAGGGTTGCTTGACGCTTCCAGTGATCTCGGTCCTCGTCGCCCATTTATGATGGTTCACTGTTTCGAAAGGTGAAACTCACAATGTCCCTGATCGCATGCTGTGACGGAGAAGGCAGTCACGGACACGCATACATTTGCACGCTCTCATGAATATAACTCCTGATTGCTCCAGGTAATTACTCGAAAGGACAGAAAGCTGAACGAGTCGGTAAGGATCCATAGTGAAAATAACAGGCGTGCAAAACAAGGACACAGGAGGAAGAAGTGGACACAATGGGAAGAAGAAACCCAGTTAGCCAAACAAAGCGCAGCTCACCACTGCGACATTTCTCTCAGCATACTGTGCACGGTTTCATGATGCTGAACGATATGTTGGAGCAACAGGCTTAACTGGATAAAACAGTGTGTGCGAGATACAGCGGGGTGGTCCAAGTTTAAAATTGCACATCTAGATTCCCCTATCCTGCTTTTAAAATTTTGTGCGAGTGATTTACGACTGGCGATTAAACCTTGCTGGTGTCCGCATTGGTCACCATTAACTACGAGGGCACTGCAGGGCGGCTGACTGAGCGCACTGAATGGAGTCAAGCTGTGTGCCGATGGAGGAGGAGCTTGCGTCTTACCTTTTTTGGTAAAGCAATGAAGTTAGCCTTGAATACCTGCCAAAATAAAATTCCTAGAGCTTAATTTCGAAGGGAATTAGAGGATCGCTTACAGCTGCATTGGAGTTAGTCACACACAACAAGCTCCCCATAACGTGTCCTTGTCTAGCTATACGAGCGCAAAATAAACACCAACACGCGCACTCGCGGAAAGGAAGGAAAAGTCCTCGGCAAAAGACAATTACTCTTCCAAGCCCGAGGTGCCACGTGTGACGACCCCCCGCGCGAGCGTCAGAGGCGCAATATAGCCCCACGCGCCTTTTCGTTATTTTTCCTAGACGGCAGCGCAGCCACTTTGTCCAAGAGGCATGACAGAGCGTCTCTTCTGCGCCCAGAGGTCGACGTCGGGACATCTCCAGGTATAGCGCGTACGTCGCTACGTAACAACGCGCGCACGACAAGGAAGACAGATACGCTAAACGTCAGACGGGCCACGTGCGGTCCACGTGCAGGCCCGAGAACGAGCCGAATGCCTGACCATGTGTAAGCGAGCCTGCAGTGTCTGTGCGCGCATATAGGTGGACGACAGGTCCTGCGCGTGGACATCCATCGCGTTCGCTTCTGGCGCTATACTATATCGAGCCGCAGCCTCTTGCAGAGCCGAAGGAGGAAGAAGGAAGGAAGCACCGCGCTGTCAGGGCCGTGAAGCATGAGCCAGTCTCCGGCTAATGACGGCTAGCCCGCCGGTAGCGGCTTTTCCTCCGGCGACCTGTCTCCGTTTACCTGATACCCGAGAAAAATGGCCACCGCCCACCCCGCCGGACAGGTCAGTCCCGAGGAAAAATGGACGCTTAATGATGCCGCGTCCAGGAGGAAGGAACGCTGCGGGGCTGGACAGCGTGCGGACCGGTGTAGTGCGTGTGTGGTATATAGGTGCGGGCCGGTGTTCCTGCCTGCACTGGCATGCAGGCGGGCTTCTCCGCAGCGCTCCCGCGTACGGTGAGCGCTGCTTCCCTGCCTCGCTTCCTCTTCCTCTCGCGCGTCTGCGCGGGACGAGTGCGACGACGACGCTGTTTCCGCTTTGTCTTACCTTGACGCGACCGGAGACGGATGATCTGTCAGGGTCTCTCGCCGGGAGGCCCATTTTGCATCGGGTTTGTAACACCACTCTCTCACACGCTCTCTCTCTCTGCCGCTTGCGCGCTGCGTGGTTTCCCTGCTTGCCGTCGACTTGTCGTGGTGTCAAACCTCCGTTGTTTGCACCTTGTGATGCTCTTTCACTCCATTAGTTCGTCGCTGTAATCCGTTGTTTTTGTTTAGCGTTATGCATTTGTTCCGATGCTTCTTGTGGCTGAACTCACGAGCCTGCACTTCCGTAAGCGTTGTTTGCGGTTGGCCGGCCGCTTCTGTAATGATATGTCCAGCATCAAGTTTGGCTTTTATTTTCTCTCACGAGCGCTTTTGGCGTAGAAAACTCGTGTGAACTCTGTCACTGTTTTTGTTTTAAAGTCAGGTTTATCACGTTGCCTATATACTTTACCCAGTCTCACAGGAGGTGTGTACAGTACTGATGTTGAGCCGCAAAGCAGAGCTACTAACGTAACTGTTGCACATAATGCAACATATCACGACAAACATCCTGTGGGTATAAAGTCCATTCATTTACGACTAAAATACTTACAACAATAGCTATGCGTGCTTTAGATAAACTCCTGAGTGAACGGATAAACTGAATGAACGGATAAACTCCTGAGTTTATCCGTTCAGTATATTTGTCGCAATTTATTAATTTCGACAAATATGCTGAACAAGACAAGCATCGACGGACCACGATTTTCTGAAATGGGGGGACCACCAATTCATCGTAGAGACAAAAGTCTTGTCACTAAATCAAATCTATTCCCCATTCTCTTGATCACGAAGACCAAATGTGCCATTAGTTTATTTTATATAATTATTCTATATATAGTACTGCCTTCGGGTATTTCCGACTACACGTGTGCATTCCCTTAGATAAGTAGCCACTCTAAAATATAGGCTATCCTCCAAAACAGGACGTTGTTGGTGGAAAAACCAGTAGAATCCATGAGCTATGTTCCCCTCTCATTCCCAAGCGGGGAGAACAGCCGGCTCATATTTCTTTCTTAATATGATTATCAATTAATGCTTTTTTCTTCAAAACCTAAGTGAATGTCACTGACACGCGAACGGCACATAGACACGCCGCTGAAATGTATATCGATGTGCCTCAGCGTACGCGCACAAGTCATCATCATTAGTCCGTCCATATCGACAGAACTCTCCCAACATTCCTGCATCAACGTGTCATGTGGCGCATCGCCTAATTTGCTGCATGCGTTTCGCCATAATTCCTTAACGGCAAGAGAGAGAGAGAGAGACGTGAACGGCAGGGAGGTCTACCAAGCACGTGCTCGGTTAGCTATCCTACACTCTAAACACAGTAACCTTTAGTTTATTTTATAGGTACACAAAATGTGAAAATATGCTCCTTTACTAAAGGTTAAAGTGCTTTAACCATTAGTAAAGGACAACATTTTCACATTTTGTGTACCTAAAATAAACTAAAGGTTACCGTGTTTAGAGTGTACACTTGGGAAGGGGGAGAGGGAATATTAGATAAGACAGAAAAGAGTAAAATAAGAGCAAACGGTGGAACGCACAGAGACTGCACAATATTGCACGTTCCTTAAAGCATCCCATTGTTTTGCTTTGTTTTTCTCTCACTGTTGATTATTTTGTTTTGCAGTTGCCCTTCAGCGCTTGTGAACTTAGCTTGCGCACACGTGGGTTGTCAAAACATTACGTAAGAACTCGTCTTCGAGTGCTTTTCAATCTTTGCCATAACTCGGCTTTTGTGAGTGGCATAGTAGCAGAGACGCATTATTTTATTACATTAATACAACAGCTTACAGCCCTCACTAGCAAAATCATCCAACAATACCAGCCAACACTGCCCAAGCCTGGTATTATTTATTTATTTATTTATTTATTTATTTATTGTTACCTTCAGGGCCCGAGGGCATCACAGAGGGGAGCGAGGGTACATAACAAAATAAACAGCAAAGCATAACGAGAAAAAACGTAAAAGTACAAAGGGAGATCATGCCAGTAAATACTATGGGCATCACACACACTATGCATACTTTTAAACGTTGATGTCGTAACGCAGATTTCGCCTTGGTTCGACATGACAGTTTAATGTCCTTTTTATATATTTTATATGCACAACCCCCCTCCCTTTTCCGCCTCCCCCATCACCCGCCTTTAAATTCTAGCGCGGAACTTTCCTTCAAAAGACCTGACGATGGTTCTCAAACAGCTGTTTACTTTCCGTATACAATGCTTCACTTCAAGAACACTGCAGACAGAAATATGTGTGCTACGTGGCGTCTACCGTGCAGGCTCGAACGCGGTGCCATCCTACTAGCTGCAGCACCGTTGGCAGACGCTGTAGTTCGGCAAGAAAACGAGCCGTGTCGGGCCTATAGCGAGCTTCCTCCGGCGTCGGCGACGTGTCCTGCCTGCCGATACGACCGGTGGAAGAAGGCACTCAAACGCCGTGCGCCAACACTGCGGCGTCGCCGCCGCCGCCGCCTCTGCTGGCCGCGGGAAAAGGCGAGGAAGAGCGACGGCGAGAGTGAGCTTGGCGCGCGGCGCGCTTGTTCGCCGGCCAATTTAATTCCAGGCCCCGGCAGGGAGGACTTGTTTGGCGCCAGGTGCCACCGCCTCAAATGAGGCTCGTCACAGTTTTCGAGGGAGAGAAAGGAGGAACAAGGCAGCGAACCGACGAAGCCACCACCGAAAGGGATCGAGAAATGTCGCGCTGCTCCAACGCCATCACACCGTGCTCGCTTCCACACACACACACACGCGACGCCGGAGGCGGCGTCGACTTTGTCGCAGCCGCTGAGCTTCTTTGCTGCTGCTGTTACTGCTGCTTGTTGCCACTGCAGCCTCGGCGATGTTACTCCTTCGAGCCTTGCCCAGTCGCGGAGAACGCGCAATATTTCCTTCGCAGGCTGCAGCGGCCGTGGTACCCGGGAGTTGTGTTAGCCCCTGCGCGCTTATACCTTTGGCGCCACGGCGCGCAAGCACCGCGGGCGCGCCGTTTAATTTTGAACTGGACGCGCAAACTGTCGAGGTGCGCCCGTTGTTTGCGCTGCTGCCCCCCCCCCCCCTTCTTGTCCCATCTATACGGTATACGTCTACACACGGACGCACAACATCTCACCGCGTCAGTTCTCCACCGGCTGAAGTTTTCGCTTTCTCAGACCTCACTTTTTTTCCGAACCTGCCTGCCCCCGAGGTACAGCGTCGAAGAAGGATCGTGTTTCTCCCTTTTCGGACGTTTTGAGACTGTGTGTCTTTTTATGACTTGATTTTCAGCTTCGACTCCGCCTCCACCCTCTCTTGTCTTTGCAAGAGTGTAGAGTATATCGGCGGTCGCGCCGTGTGAGATTGATAGATGACGCTGCCGAAGAACACAGCCCCCGACAGTGCTTTGTCTTTAACTTCTTTACTTGTTCGTGTAAAGCGTTGCTCGGGCGAAGCTGAAATTTTTTTAAACACAATTAGGCTCCTTACCGAATCCCCCGGCATTTCTTTATGGGTCGTTTGTGCTTTTACTCCTGGCGAGGGAGAGAAACAGCAGGCACAGTGTGCACGATGAGGTGTACGGGACCGACAAATTGGCGCACTCTTCTGGACAGTCTTCAACTTGTGTGACAGCTGCCGGTCAGATCGACTGATGGCGTGTGGACGCGACTATTCTTTTCTTTTTTCGTTCTGGCTATGTTTGTTTGCTGGTTATAGTTTGCAACTCTCGCGTGAGTTTCTACTTCAAATGCAGCAAAATCACGTCTTGCGCTATATATCGAAATCGACACACGTCGTGCAAACAATTACTGTAGATATCCGTGTGGTTGTGTCGATTCATTTGCACGAATTCGATACGGATGAAAATAGGCGAAGTCGATGCAAGCCTAGGCGACATATAAGGTGAACACAAATGAACTTTAGTCGTGTTTCACTAATGGATTAACCCTGGTGAGAGTCGACGCCTTGACGGAAACAATATTTACAAAAAAGATAGATCGATAGACTGAAGTTAACAATTAGAAGAACATCAAGAATGTAACTGAAGGTATAAAAAATTCGAACGTTCCACACGTCATATACCGATGGGTGAACAAGTGCATACTCCGCTATTAACCATAAATTGCTAGTTTTCCTAAAATATACTCCAGAAGCAATCCATGCATGTCGTCGAAAGTTCAACCTGCAGTGAACAAAACGTTTTCGGCGCGTTCTACGTAACACTCAGTATTCTGGCTGACATAAAAAAGGAAACGCTAATTCATGCCGCTAGCCCGCTCGTTAAACGACTGTTCAGAGTGCGGCCGGCGTAGCGCACTGAAGCTTCAGCAGATAACGACACAGCCCCTTCGCGAGAGAGACCTCCGACGCCATCGCACGCGTCTCAGCATCCAAATAGAAGTCCTATTTCGGTAGTTATTGACGGCAGACTAAACAACGCAATCAACGCGCGACACCCACCCCTTCGCCTGCCCCGTCGGAATTACCTGCGAGAGATCCCCAAGGCGACCGTGGTGCACGTGCAGCAGCCAATAAGTACAGGGGGCGCCTCCGCTCTCGGCGGCGGCCCTAATCCTCGATCCGTCTGCTGGAGAGGGGCTGCGCGAGGGAGCAAAAGGCAAGCAAGGAGAAGCTCGCCTTCGCTTGCGCTTCTTTCGGGCACCCTGGCTCGCAGAAGGCATCCGGTACAGCGATCAGTCGTTGCTGCCTTTTCCTCAGCCTCTTTCGATCGCAGGAAGCCGTATAGGTATAGACGACACGTGGTACAGCATCACAAAGAGAAGAAGAACGGGTCGACGAACGAGGTAGAAAAAGGAAATGGAAGGAGAGCCCAGCAAGAGGAAGATGAGGGAGGAGGAGGGGGGGAGAGGGGGCGACGACGGGAGGAGAAAATTAGCGGAAGGAGGATTCCCGGGGAAATGAACGGCGCGGCGCCTGAACACACTGGGGAACAACAACGACAGCTTGGACGAAAGCATTTGGGGAAGCTGGGCGATGAAACGGGAGAAAAGGGAGAAGCGCTCGCTCTCTCTCTGACCCCGCGCGTGGTCCGGGGGATGCGCCGGTGAGCTCCACAGGAAAGGGGAGGCGGCCGGGGCACCTTGCTTGACATCGGCGCCAGAGATAAGGTATTGATCTTAGTCGCGTACACTTGCTCGCTGTTCCTGGACCGGTACGGTAGCCCGTGGCTTTCTGCTGTGGACGCCCCAGCGGCGCTCAGCTCCCGTGTGTGTACACGGCACACAGTGGCGTCGTCTTCCTGACAGCACGCATCCTGGCCTTTCGAACCCTTCGAATAGGAGAACACGCTACGCTCCCTTCAGTGGGAAGTGTAGGAGAGTGTCGCACGTCAGGATGGAGTCTGGATTGGCTTCGTGTTTGCGGTCGAACGCAGAAACATTGAGCCGAGACTCAAGAAACTATAACGCTGGCGTCGTATTATTGAGTTTTCTGTCTGGGAATTATGTTAGTCAGTGTGGCGCTACCGTCAGCCGAGCGTTGGAAGGCACCGAAAGTGTTTCCCCAAGGGCAAATGAGAAGCTGCGTCTTCCTCGTACAATTTCGCCACTTGTGGCAACGCTTTAATGGCATGTTGTATACACCGCGACACCTATCAGCAGAACAAAGCGCTCTGGCATTGACACATTCGTTTTAGTTAGTACTACCAATGCATTCTAAAATGATGCGACGTGAAAGCGAAGCCGCATTCGCCGATCTCGTATGATTTTTGTCAGGAGTCTCGGTCAGGGTGGTTACGTTAGTTTTGGGTGACAAGTCAGTTGCAACGTATATGCTAAGCCACGTAGTGTAACTAGCCTGAAATGGGCCGGTTAACAAACAGCAGCTGTTTTAACCGAGGAGACAGCTTGAGCTTACCGCGGCTTTCGCAAGCGTACCGACGTCCATACACAACGTGCTTGTTGTTTATTGCATTCACGTTGCAACTGACAAACTCAAGCTGGGCGTGTCAGCGTCTTTGTTGCATCGCTTAGGTTCTCGATGGGCTGGGCAACTGACGCCAGCCGGATCCTGTGCCCTAAATATGCTGGTTATCAACGACGATATCTCACTTTACCCGCAAAAATAGGCCCCTCAATGCGACGTCAAAACTGAATGCGCGCGGTAAGCGTTGCTCCGATATAACTTGGGCAATCAGTAGGTAAGATGAAGAAATTGAAGTGGTGGCAAAAGCTTCACACAGAGTAAGGAAAAATGCAGCTAGTTGTGGGATAGCTCCAAAGCGTTTTGAGAAAAACATGTGGCAGGGACCCGCCCAGCACGTTCGAGTGAGCTACAAAAGGAAGCTGTGCAGCGTCTTCTCGACCAAGTTCACATTGTTTATTTTTCTTTTGCTCCCAGCAGATGTATTTTAATAGTATTGCTAGGGCTGCCTCTCGCTCAGGTTATAAGTGTTTTATAAGTGTAAATCGTAAGAAGGGAACAGTTTGGAGAGGATAGAGGCCTGATGGAGAAGAAGAAAGAAAAGGAAGGTAGGTGCATCTCGCGCGCGTCCGGTTTCCTACACTAATCAGAAGGAATTAATAATGAATCAAAAGGGAAGTGGAAGGACTTCCTGATGAAGAAATGTCTTCTTGTCGAGGGACTTTGGCTCCAGCGACATTACCTGTTCAACAATTTCTCGCTATTCCTTGACGATCGGCCACTTTTCTTACAGATGCTACTCGCACACCGCCCTCATCGCTCGTCGGCCCACAAGGCACTAAAAGCACTTTTGCGCTTTTTGAAGATGACTGGTTTGCACGAACGCCTTTGACAGTTGGACTTGTCCTACAACGTCTTTTTCATTATTCCCCTTCTTTCTCTCTCTCCCATCTTTCTATTCCGCCTTCCCATTCCCCCAGTGTAAGGGTAGCCAACCGGACGCCTTTCTGGTTAACCTCCCTGCCTTTCTGTTTTCCCCTTCCCTTCCTTCCTTCCTTCCTTCCTTCTCATGTTGGCTCTGCCGCTGTGCACGTGTAACAAAGGAGAAGATTGATTTACAGAGTAGGTCTAAAGACTATTTTACAGCGTCCTGGGGAATGAGACGCTGGAGAGTGAAATGACGGTACAGCAAAACGATAAGTACGCTGACCATTGGCGATCTAATGAAATAAGTTCTAGATAGGTATGGCAGGTGAGAACGTTAGATAACACGATGGCGTCATAAGGTAAATTTTATAGGCATATAATAAATACAGCAAGGCAAAAGGACATCGGGATATCACTGATCACGTTTGTCCTTCGATAATAATAATAATAATAATAATAATAATAATAATAATAATAATAATAATAATAATAATAATAATAATAATAATAATAATAATAATAATTTTGACATTTCTTGAACACACAATGAGAACACACACACACAGTACAAAACAAATAAAGAATTTTTGAAAGGAAAGGCCATTCGCCTCGCCAGTGCAGTGGCTGCGGAAACAGTGATACAGGTACAGGTCGCTGGATTATTGGCCGACTCAGATTTATCAGGTAAGCCGGTTACAAAACAACGCCACCAATACAGCTGCAAACGCAAGATGGAAGACGCAATGAAAAGTGAGATTGCTCGGCACAGGAAGGAAGCAACAAAGGGGCTCTAAATAAAGAGGATAAGTGGCGCTGATGTGAGGGGGAGCCGCAGGGTGTATATGCCAAGGAGAAAAACGAGGACCACAAAGAAGGAGAGAGAGAGAGAGAGTCCGACGAACGGTGAAAAGCGCGGGCAGAATGGCCGTCCGGGCCAGCCGCAGACGGCGAGCGACCGTGTGAGTGGAGAGCCAGCTAGCGCTAGGACCGGCTGGCGGCGGCTGCTATTGCTGCTACCGTAACAGCACGGTACAGCGGCCACCTTGGCGCGTGCGCCCCACACGGTGCGCGCGCTCTGCGCTATAGCGGCACAAAAGCGCCAATCAATCAAACGGCGGCGCTCACTTTTGTTCACCTTGCCCTTCCCCCCCTCACTTCTTTTCCAGCCAGCGTTTCGTTTTTGCACTCGAAAGCGAGCGGCTAACGGGGAGGACCTGGGGCGACCGCTTGCCTGTCTGCCATCCTTCTCTCCTCTGCCACCGATCAGTACCATACTCTCGGAGCCGATCGGCAGCGGTAACGCCCCCCGCTGCCGGAGGTATATGCCGTGTTTGCTCGCTCGTAACGAGCTCGCGTTTGATGCGGGCCCTGTGCCGGCGTTTTCAACACGGAATACAAGTTCCACTCAAAGCTGCGCTTAACTGGTTGTTTGAACACCTTTGCTGGAGGTCAGTAACAGCAGACGAGCACTGACACATTTCGTTCCCCTGCAATTGTGGCCGTCATGACGCGAAATTAAACCTACGAGAGTTAGCTCTCTATTTTAGAAAAGCAGAAGCATTTGATCGCCTGCTTAATAGCACTGTAAAGTAAGGTATGGCCGTTAAGGATCGTGCAGAAAATTTACTATACCATTGTAGTAAGCTTTCGATGCAACTTGGTCTAGAGTCCCGTTCGATTTCCTTTCCGCTTTAGTACACACAACACTTCTTGGTACGGCGCACGGATGGAGAAACATTAACAGGCGAAAGAACAAGTAACTGCTACCGCTCGAACTCCTTTCGGAAGCACCGGCAGTAAATGCAGATTTGTAACAAAGCAGTCTCAGCAAGATACAGTGCGTTTTTCCTGTTCTATTCAAAACATGTCAGCTTGTTGCAGGCGAATTCGTAATAGAACAAAGTTTGCCGCTTTGTGTTAGAACAAATCGTGTTATAACAAATCGTACCTGTACACCGCCCCGTATTTCGGAGAAAATGCGACATCTACCGGTGGACCGCCATCCCAGGGATAAAAAGAAAAACGCGGGGGAAAACAAGGATGAAAGGTACGCGGCGCGCGCGTGTGACGGCTGAGGAGAAAACGATCGCGATCGTTTTCTCCGCCAAGCCCGAGTATTGCAACGGGGCGCCCGCCGCCAAAGAGTGATCGCGAGAGAGGAGGAACGCTAGAACGAAGGAAAAGACAACCTTCTCCTCTCTCTCTCTCTCGCTGTCTCACCTTCGTCCTCGGATCCAGTGCCTTTTCCCCAAAACTCCCGCAGCGCCCCTGATCCAGGTCTTCCCTATAACAGAACCACGGACAGCGGGGCGCAGAGGGAGCGAATGTGCGCCCCATTCAGCGCGCTGCTCGCTTAGGATCTCCTTCCTACAACAGCGGCAGCGAGCGAGAGAAACTGGCAGGCAGCGCGGATCATTTTGATATCTTGGTCTCGGTCGCGCCGCCCTGACGCCAGGAACTGCGTGCCGGGAAGAAGACCTACACGCATGGACGAAGGAAGGACCCGCCTTTCACGGGCGCTCTCTTATAAGCTCAGCCATCAAGGTGAAAGAGAGGGAGAGAGAAAAAAAAAGAAGGAGTAAGTTAGAAAGGTACAAAGCCAAACCTGCTCGTTGTCGATCTCTGCACCTTTCATCTCATATCCTCCTGTCCATATATATAGTTTCTCTCTCCTCTCTTTTCTTTATTTGCTCAGGACATCGTCGTGACTCCCCTTGGCTTTGACTCGGCGTCCTTTCAGCGACCGACCGCGGAGCATTTCAGGCATGCGCGCATATTAATCACTGGGTGTCGCGGTAACCGACAAGAGCACAATGAGCATCGGTCGCGCTATGCCTTTCCCATCACCCGCTGCTCAGTGCAGACACTGTGCGTGCGGACGACGACGAGTCATATGAGCAGGGGAGCCAGGCAGGCAGCAGGGGTGACGAGCAAAGTACGTAAACGGCCACAGCGCGCAGGAGAAGCGACCTGTCCGGGAACGCCGAGGAGCATGTCGTGTACGTTATAGCACGGCGACAGGAAGGATGTCCGCGCCAGGAATGCGGGGGAAGCTCGCGTCGCTTGATCTCCAATACAAGTGGCAGCACCGCGTCGCATGTGGGGAGCGCGTGTGCCTGTGCCCTTGCTGGTGGAACATTGCAGTTAGACCTATTTTCCCGTTCTTTTTTTTCTTCGCGGTGGTCGTAGGTATGCAGGCCGCAGACATCCAGCAGCGGTTGTACGTGCGGTATAGGTGGATGGTGCGCGATGCATGTCATGCCTGGAAAGGGCTCTTTATGTGGTCAGAAAGCCTACGCGCTTGTTTTGTCTTCTTAGCTCGTGCAGTATTGTTAGGCCAACCGCATTGTTCGCGAGGCAAGCAGGTGTCACTAAGCCCTTGGAACACGTATTGGGGTATTGAAAGGAAAAATAAAGTCTAGGCGGTCAGATACGGCCAGCAAAGACATTTCTACATTGGCCGACAAGTTTGAAAGATCCGCACAGTTCGATGATTCCTCCAAGAACGCTTCCCTTTAATTATCTAGGAGGTGTAGCTGAGCGTTTCTAAGTATCAGTGGATAAGCGATTGCCTAAAATCATCATCATCATGTTTCAAAGGTCTGAATACCCCTTCGTACTAAAGAAAAAAAAGTATCAGTAAGGACAAGACTTAAAGCGGAACATGGCGCCTTCGTAACAAAACTGGCAGACACGAATTACCATTGAGAGATGCAACTGCAATAGCGAATGAAATGATGATGCTGTCTCTGCAAAGCTGGTATTAGGCACAGCCACTATGACTGTTGTTTCACTAAATGCCGATGGCACCTAGACAGCTTGCTCATTGCAACATGCATGAAGACGCGGTGCTCTTCACGAAACACTTGCGCGAGAGGAAAAAGATACGCTGAAGTATTGACCCAACAAACGTTTACCCGCCATCCGATAACCCCAGCTTCAATATGCATCGCAACATCCATTTGGAGGATCACTGTCCGAGCCTGTAATATAAACAGTCGGCTTCTAAACAATCGCCCGTCGTACGGTTAGAAGCGTCAGCATATATATTGTGCTTCGTACGATCAGTAAACACGCCCAAAGGCGCAAGGATATTGACGCAACCTCCTCTTGTATCTTTCTTTTTGTCGCATGCAAGAAGAGAAACCGCATAAGTAACAATTACGTTTCCAATTAGCAAGAAACTTTAGCCGTTTTAAGACTTTAAGTGAGCTCAGCGCCTTCGACAGTGCATACACATCTAACTTCTCTCCAGTAAAAGTAAAATTGGGCTCTCTCGGCAACTGAAACACAAAGCTCAAAACAAGGAACTGTTAGGCTTCGACGCTTTGCCGGCTCACAGACACACACACCACAGACCGTGTGAAAATAAAGCGAAAGACCCGTAGCACTGGGAGCTGAAGGGCTGGGGCTCGACGCACAAGTGCTGTGGCTAAGACGCTATACGCGCTCCAGGGGAAGAACCACGTATGCGACGTCGCATCCGGAGCCAAGAAAAACAGTGGCTTCGTCTCGCGACGCCTCGCTCTTCAGACGGTTTTATCCTCGGCAAGCTTTTATTGAAATGCGCCCACTCAAAACCTGTTTGCGTTTGCGCGACGCTTCGTCTTCGTCGGTCCGTGCGACGGTTTTGTTTTGCGCGAGCGACCTTCCTTCGGCGGTCAGCTCTTCCTTTTTTTCTCATCGAGAGGAACGAGAGGCTGCGGGCGAGTCGATTGGAAGCGAGAGACACTTGAATAAAAAAGAAAAAAAGAAGTTAAGAGCCCCTGACAGAATTTGTTGTCTCAGAGCTCCGAGCTGGCTGCGTATAGCCTGGCCGTCGGTGGGATACACGGATGTCGTGGAGGCACTGACACTGTCTGCAGGGGCAACGTACCGCTGTTGAGGTCCTAGTTTTCCTCTTTTTTTCTTCTTCTTCTTCTTCTTCTTCTTCTTCTTCTTCTTCTTCGTTTTCTTTTACTTTTTTATCTTTTTATTCAACTGTTGCGTGGCCGCTATGCGAAGCTGTTCTTTTATTTTGTGTTTTGTTTTATGGAACTGCACTATTGTCATTACGAGCTCGTTTGACGAGTCTGACCTGTCTAAACCATTTAACGTAAGGGCATAAATCGCCGCAAGCTTTAACAACACGATATGCAAGCGTCACTCAAGCTTATACGGCACCAGGTTATTGTTAACGTCTTTATCAGGAACATACGGCTTGTTTAGCAGGTATGGTAAACGCAAAACACCGATAAAGACCTTTTCGTAACACCTTTTTCCGATGGATAGGCATTGCTTACTGAGAATTCTGGCAAAAGTTGGAGCAAAATTCTCTCACGTGTCGCCGTATGATTATAAAAGCATTCAAGAGTTTGACAATTCGAAACAATTGAGCTTTAAAATAATGCAAAAGTAAACAGCTTGCCACATTACCGTGGTCCTCACATGTGCCTTCTTCAGAAATGCACGTGATATGTGCAGGGGGATAAAGTGAATGAAAACCCGTACCTCGAATGACTTGCCCAGAAAGTCGAGACCTCTATTTTCTGGGGTCTGTATGGGCATCGAATACTCGAACTTCGAAATATATATGGACTTGAGCCGCTGAACCTTCCAAGCTTGTAAAGTATCGAACACTCGATCTTCGAAGTAGGTAACTTAGGTCCACATTGAAGAAAAGTAACAACAAATAGAATAGCGTGTCCATTTGCGCTACTTTTCGACCGGTGATCGTCAGCGGAATGACGACCACCGGTCGACGAGTAGAGATCAACCACGCTGACCAATCAGGGAGCACAATGTGTTCAGATGGCAGGCAAAAAAGAAAATACTTGCGCTATATCAGATAATTCTTAGCATTTTCTGCGAGATTACTTCACCTGAGAAAGCTATTTAATTAAAAGGAAGCGGAGCACATCTGAGTCATCGCACTCCGAAAGTTGATCCTGACCCATTTCCTTAAAAGACAAAGAACAAGAACGAAAAACGTTTTCGCAACTAAGAACGCGTTTTCTGAGTATACAGCACTAGGCAGCGCCTTTCCACTCTTGTTGCGCTTGTATCCTCAGAATAAGTTCACTACAGAATAAATTCACACGAATTTCCTTTGAGCTGGCTTCGTGCTTGGGCTTCGCGCTACAAAATTACTTAATGACGATTTTGCCATTTCATGCACTTGCGGCAGTCCGCAGAACCGATTTGTCCGTTTTGTTTGTTTTTTTTTTCTTCACAACGAAGTCAAATGAAAGGACAACTGACGGTCGAATACAAAGAGTGGTTGCTTTACACTAAATCAAGCTGGGGCATCCGGTGCGGTTAAGTCTGAGTCAATACGGAATCGCTGCACTTGAAGCCTTATTTGGCTCAATATAAAAATATTAAACAAAAGTGAGATAGCTAACTAAACAGTTTTCACGGGCTGTAAACAACGAGGTCCTCTAAACACAACCAAAGAAAAAAAGAGAAAGTACATCGCGTGCAGCACGCGTACCTCGTTCGCACAGCACTGGAATGAAGTAAGCCAGAACTGCATCCGCGGCGGCACCATCATGAACCTGCACTTTCAGCTCACCCATAAAAGTAAACGACACCTCAAAGGTAAAAGAAGAGAAAGGCTCACGTCAGGAAGGACTTTTCTTCCGAATAACCTGCCACGAACTTGTACGAACTCGAGAAGAAAAGAAAAAGCAGAGAAAATTTAGTGAACGGTTCGTTGGCTCGTCTCGTTCTCGAACGCGTGTTTCTTTTTAATTACACCTGGGAGGTGTGTAATTAAATATGCACATATATATACACGCGTCCTGGCACTCTCGTGAGCGGCAGCAGCGACAGGCTCATCCGAGGAAGCACCGAAACGCTTGAAACGGTCGAGAGCGAACTCGGGAGATAAACGAGAACTTAAAAAAGAATAAAACAAAAGAAAACAAGAGAACTAGAAGAAAAAGAAAGAGAAAGGTTCCGGAGGACGAAATTATAATGGGGATCACAGGAGCCTGAGCATCAAGGGCAGCGGTGTGCGCTGTAAAGGTGTACGCTGTGAAAGGTATATCGCGCGAGGGGCAATTTAAAGGCAGCTTGCACCGAACAAGCTTACCGGGACTGGCTCGATCTCTGCGGCCACTTTATAGTTTGCTTCGCTGTTCTTGTCCCTTTTTATTTTTTTAATCGGTCCCTAGCTCTTGCAGGACTTGGAATGATTAATCGACACTGCCGTGATACGCCCTTTCAAATCACTCCTACACGCAGGGATAGCGTTCACCAGATAGAAACGGTAAAGGCTGAAAATGTGATAAGAAAATATTAAATTGAAAGGAAGAAAAGCTGTCAGAAGGATCTTAAAGTAGCAGTTTCCTTTTTTTTCTTTTATTTCTCTTGCATTGACAGGCAATGCGGGAACATGATCAAAAAGTAATGATATCAGAAAAAAAGGAAAGAGAGGGCGGCAACACGTATAACGTTAAGCGGAGCGTGAAAGCGTGAAAGATTCTGAAAAAAGGTGAATGTTCCTTTCCTTTTCGTTTCCTTTTTTCTACCTCACAACACCTATCGGGAAAGCAGAGAACCCTTATTTCTTCAAGTTCTTTTGTATGTTTTTAGTTAATTCGTATTTGTGGCGGGTCAATGTCTATGCATTTCTAGTATACAACTCTTCTTTTTTTTCATCATTCACCTTTTATCTTGCTCTTATGTTGCTCTTTCAGTTCTTATCTTACGGTGTTTTATTCTTATTAAACGCACTTCCATTCTTCTCACTTTCTTTTTGAAGTTATTCGAGTACTGTATAAAAGTTGAGCGAAAATTCGCCGCACTTATTAATACATGCAAACCCCTCCTCACCTATGGTCGTCATGTCCTGTAATTACCGACATCTAGCGCACTTTTCCTTCCCGCGTCAAACGATCACCACAAGATAACCTAAGGATACGAAATCACCAATTTAAGCATTGACGCACGCGACGGATCTCGACAGCGAATCGACAGCGCTGCGCTGTGTCATGCTGATGAATGAACGTTCTCCTTACCAACAGTCTATGCGTTTGAAACAACCAATAATGCTAAGCAAGTGTATGCGTGGGTGCTTAACCGGTGAAGAAATGCTTACCTTAACACTTGTACCATATTCACGTCACATATGCTCGAACCAAATGTTACTATAGTAGCCGTAAGTTATTGTCAGCTGCTTTCACCATTAGAGAAATAATATTTAAATCGAAGATCTGTACAGATGAGCGTACACGTATTTGTCCAGTTCGCATCCATTCTCACAAAGGCTGGCAGAGATTACCTTCCAGCGGCTGATGTCGCACAATACCCCACTGCCTTTCTTTATTCCTGACTTCACCATCCATTCTTGCTTTCGCTAAAAAGTAAACTTCGTTCTAGCAAAAAGTGAACTTCGCTTGTTCACCGCAAGGGAATCGCGTAAACCATGATTGATCTATCCATATGACACTCTTCGGAGGGCCAACGGTTACACAGAATATGCCATCAATTTGTGCTAGCAACCGCTGTGCTGTGACATGCACAATGTACATTGGACCTTGGACAATGTTAGTAGTACAGTGTTAGTAGTAGTGTGCTAACAAAAACCCGTCTAGACTCGTTCTTAGGAAAACTCATCTTTGACGTTACAATCTAGTAGCTTATTACTATGTGTGATTTTGGATGCTGTGTACTTGTGTACTATTGTAAAAAAATAATTTGATACGCCAACTTAATTCACAGGAAATATCATACTCGGAGCATCTACAGCCAAGTCTCGTTTGGCCGAATGCTTACACAAGATTTCTATAAGCCCGCCATACCCAAGCTGTGCCAATTGCGCAGTCCTTAAAATGTCGTAAATGAAGATCCGCTTTCGTTGCCATAATAGAGAAAGAATAGAAACAACGGTGGTAATCTGATATTGATAGTTAAGACAAAGAAATAAGAAAGCAGCAGGATCAATCTTTATTTTTCTTTTCTTTCTCCAGCAGCGGAGGAATGCCCACAAGTCTTCTGCGATGCCGTACACACTCCGCGTTTCGTAGCGCGGTAGTCAAGGCGGCGTGGGTGTGGTCCAGTACCACGTGACCTCGCAATATCCCGCCATTCGAGTCCCGCGCGCTCTTTATGCGTTGTCGAACCACGCAAGAGGCACATTCGCCAGCGATGGCCGGCCTTATACTATATATAACACTACCCCTGCATCCGCCGATACAGCGCGTCCTCGGGGGGCTCGAAAACTGCAGTCAACCAACTGCCGGGACCGGTCGCTCAGTGATGATCGTCCACTTCGTGGACGCGGTCCTATCCTCTTTTGCCCTATCTCTGTTTGTCCACGCTAACCGAGAGACTTCGAGAGAGGGGTGAGAAAAATGAAGCGTTCCTTATAGGTGTATATAGAACTGGGAGGCGAAACGGCCAGCTGAAGTCACCGCTTCCCCTGCGGACCGCCCTGTAGCAGTGCCGTTAAAAATCGAAGTTGTCGTCCCCGCAGCGATATTTGATGGCGACCCGTCGCCAAGCGGGGCATCAGTAAGGAGCTGGAATTGGGCGCCTAGAAAGACACACATCGAAAGGCCGGGAAATATAGAAAAGAAAACACTGAGATGGAAAGAACCGGCGGTGTTGTGTAGAGACGCTGGAATGAGGCTATCTAGTATAGAAAGTGAACGAGAAATTCGTCACGAGGGTTTTAAAAGAGAAAGCGCTGGATGGTCCTTGCTTTTTTTTCTGAGTTATTACTTCCAAAATGAGAAACCGTAGGTTGATGATGACGATGAGAAAGAGAGAGAGAGAGCAGGAAGGATGAAATAAAAACCGACATATGAGAGTACGTTGGAGCAAGTCTACAAAGAAAGGTGGCTCTTAGAGCGAAAAGCCTACAAATGATGCCTTGGAAACTTCAGATAACTCCGGGAAAGCTATACGTGTTCACGTGCTAAAAGCAAACGCAAGCCAGTGGTAAAAAGAGGAAGAGAAGCAGAAAAAAAAAAAAAGAAAGACGACCTATCGATGCTGCGGCCATGCAGGCAACAGAGAACGCGGGCCAGGCTATCCTCTATGTTGAGTGCTCGCTGTTGTCATCTTCGAAACCGCTCTGGCGCCGTAGCACCCGAAGACCACGAAGAGAGAGAGAGAGAGCGCGTTCTCAATGAGGCTTGTCCGTCTCGAAGCCCGCTTCAGCGCTGACGGCTGCAGAGGCGGTGCATTCCGGCGGGCCTTCTCATCCATGGGGCCTGTTCGCCCATCGTATACGGTTACGACAGGCAGACCCCGCAGATCGGTCAGGATGTGCGCGGTCCTATCCGTATAGCAGCCGCGGATGAAGTAAGAGCCGCGTCGTTTCCTTTGCTCGGCCGGGACGGTTTAAAGCCCGCGAGTGATGGGTCCCCGCCGAGTCTGACGCTGCCCACTATACTGAGCATCCACTTCTACAACGTCATCCATCTGACTCCTCTTCATCTGCACGAGAGTCCCTGCCGGCGCGAGTGTCAGTGCTGTGGTGGTGTCAGTGAATGTGGTGCATCGCCGATGCCCCCCCCCCCCCCCCCTTTTTTTTTTCTTCCTTCTTTTTTTTCCCCCGTCTCAAGTACAAAATGAAAAATTCGAAGCAGGGATTGTAAAAAAATCGTAGGAGTACCAACGTCGTTCTGTATAAGTGGCAAGAAGATGCGCGTTACATTACAATTCGAGTACGCTGTGGCTTGCGCCAGGCCAAGAACGAAAATGTATGTCGCGCTGACCAAGTCCGCGTGACACCGATAAGGTTCACTTGGCGAACTATTTCACCCTCCTGCGTGAGTAGACTACTGTTGCCGAATGAGCGGCCATTGCGACAAAAATAGCTAAAGTAACCACGATAGGGTCAAATCGGCGTGGTTAGGCATTTGCGAAAGTGTTAGTGCTTTATGAGGCTAAGTAGTGCTCCATAGTTTTCCGTGTCCGAGCTTCGCGCGTATTTCTCGCTGTATTTTTGGATTGAGCTTAACTATATTCACTAATTTATTAGGTGCACTTCAAGAAACGTCAAGTGCTCGAGATTAGCGCATGAACGTAGTGCATGAATGTAGTGCACAAACAATGACACCTTCGACTCCGATGCAGCCATGCGGTACAAATATTTAGCTGGAAAAATGGATGGCAGTGTTTCGTCCACTCGCTGGTGGCGCTGGTGGCGGCGCCTCGCAACGTTGTTAGTGCCTTGTGTTCGCGACATACGAATCTTCGATCAAGAAAAAAAAATGCAAAGTGCTATGGCATTAAAGAGAATGGACGAACAAAATGGACGGCGAGTAGTGGAAAGCTGTCGCTAATCACCGAAACATAAATTTGCACCACGCATCTTATGACACCTTGCTATAGAATTTAGTTCACATTAGTAAAGATATAAATGCGTACATACAAAACCTATACAATTTACCAACGTGAGAGTATGTTCGGTTAATAGGATCTTGTGCGAACTACCGCAGGCTCTTGCTGGTAAAAAAGTCAAACACGAAAAGGAAAAACACGGGCACGAATCTGCGGGCACAGTTGAAGTTATATAAACATAATTCAGGGCCTCATTTTATGAATTTTGTCACACTAAACAAGGTCAGGGGCAACGTCATCGCAAGGTGTCCTTTGATAATCTACGAAAACCACAGCGAACAACTAAGTGACATCTAAACAACGCAATGTTATTGTATTTAGTGTGCTGCGTTTTGAATATGCTTTCAAAGTAGAGCACGAGAGATGCCGAGGCCGGCAAATGATGTACGAGCTACAAGATGTCACCGGCCATACATCACTGGTGCTTGGTAAGAAATTTGATCTCATGTTCGTCATCCCCCCACCCTAATTCTACAAACAGCGGTGAATCGGAAGAATAGCAATCAGATAGATTCAATGAGAGAGCGAACGCGCAACGAAAGAATAAAACGATTCTTCCAGAAAGAAGAAAAACGGCCGCGAAAAGCGACATCGGAAAGGAAAGCAAAAAAGGCGGCTAAAGAAAAGCGCGCGACACTAACCAAATTACCGATCTCCTGTCGTGTCTGGCGCGAAATAATCCGGTTCGTTCCACCTCGGCGCTAGAAAAATAAATTCGCTACTCCGCCGCCTTGGGGACCTGAAACTCGCGTAAGCGCAGCACCTTGACGGTGACGTCAGCTGCCGAGCGCTTTCGCCCTGGGGCCTTCAGCCCGATCCACTCCTCTTCCAGCAGCTTCCCCAAGTCCCCGCTTCGGCTTCCCTCGCAGGCGGACAGCGTAGGACTCTCGCCTCTCGCGATCCCGCTTTCAATCCCCAAAGCACGTGCGTATCTACGTGTGTATTTTTTGTGTGTTTACGTTCCTGTGCACTTTTTTTTTACCGTTCCATCCTTATGTTTTAATCCCTACACCGAAAACAACAAAGACAGATACGGGAAAAGCAACCATAATGAACGAGCAAAGGAGCGGAGAGAGCAACACTGTTTACCTTGAGGACCCTGGGGCGTCTTTTGTTCTTGCGGGTACAGCGGCGGTGTAGGAGAGCCGGTGTGTGTAGCGCCACCGACGCTTCAAGGTTCCCACAGGGCGCTTACCTCCCGCAAGCAGCTTCACTCGGATATACAGGAAGGGGAAAAGTGGGACCGCGCCCGTCCCTAATTCGTGCCCACGAGGCATGCCGCGCGAAGAAATAAAGGGGAAAAAATGGGGAAAACAAGGAAAGAAAGAGCCAGTACTCGCCCTTGCACACACGTACAAACGCATGGCTCCTTGTTTCCTTTCTGCAGCCGGCACCAACGTGCACGTATACAGTGTGAGGTGCTTGTTTTTTCTACGGATGAGAAAGCATACGCGAGCTGTGCGTGAGCGTGTGGTGGCGATGAGCGCTGCCATGTGGGCACTGCCGTGGCCACTACCGCCACCAAGTCCGCGTGATCGGCTTAGCCAGAGCGCAGCGCCTTTAATCCCATCTCCCTGCAGGCGACGGCGGCCGTCCGAGTCGACACGACGCGCGGCTTGCCGGTGGTGGTCGTCGCACCTGACGGGAGCCTCGTGCTTGATTGCCTGTGTACGTTCTCTTACACGACGGTCGCGCGCGGTGGCTTGCCGCTGTATTAAGCCTAAGGAGGGCGCGTTAATAGCGCGACGCCAGAAAGAAAAGCGCTACGCTACGTTAATAGCGCTACGCGACGAGAGAAAATACGCAGCGAAAACGTGTGGGTCTGGCGGATCACGGGAATCCCCTTGCGGTGAGTACGACTGAGCGATCATCCGCGCCTCGGGAGGCAAACGCTCGCAGGGCAGGTTGGTTGTCAGTGGCATGCGCATGAGATCTCGAGGACGCACGGCGCCAGATAAAGCAAAACATTCGCCAAAATATGACTGGGCACTGCAGCTCCTGAACATGCAGGACCCCCCAGTGGAATAGCCATTAGCTATTCGCATCGACACGTTTCAGCTTTGTAGACCTTGACTTTACTTGAAACCCCTAAGGCGTCGTTAATGTCCTCCATTGAATAAGAATATCGAGGACCAGAGATACAGAAATCCCTCTTGAGAATTACGCTTTGCATATGGCCGAGCTCCTTTGGTTTCTTGGCTTGTTTGTTTCACTTCAGTTTGTTTTCATGGCTATAGCGTCGCGTCGTCCCTGCTACAGTCTCTCGTAATAGCCTGCGTTGCGGTACAGCGAATCTGGCGTGAACTTTCTCCGCGATTACCTTATTACCCCTACTACACAAATTGATTTTAGCAGCAGACAGACCGAGGGAAACGCAGTCTCCACATGGTGCGTCAGTACTGCGGTTACCGAAAAGAGCATCAACCAACCACCGCGCCACGGCTAAATCTCTTTCCAATGAGCACGACCAAGATTAGTGTGCGTCGCTTGGAAGTGCGACAGCAGTCTCGAAAAACAATACTACGGCATCCAGAAACACCAGAAAAGTCGTACCGCCGCCGAGCACGTCGAAACAGAAACTTCCGGCAAAACTTTCGTCCAGTCGAAGTTTTACCACCGGCGACCTAGCGGAAATCTAAAACGTAGCCAAAACAACATTCTCAGTCCCGTATTCCGAACCACTGTAACAGGGAGGACCGAGAGAGGAATCAAACAACGCGAGGGCTGCCGTAGGTGAGAAGCAGCCGCAAAAAGAGCAGGGGATGCGGGAACGGCGAACACGCGAAACCCACGAGGCGGGCTCCGCGGTAGATTGATAGGTCAAATCGATTTCGAGTTAAAGGTTAACGTTTAAGACACACGAAGCGTGCGTTCTCTCGCACTTTCAAACTCACGGTACTTCGGGGTTAACGGCGAATTCGAAGAACGCGCTATTGATTCGGACGTCGCGGAATAACGCGGTTTCTTCGGAACTCGGTGCAAGTTGACAACCTAATCGACGGTGTAATTGCTGGCGGCATCGGAGATCTGCGCCGACTCAGTCAATATATACAGGGCCTCTAGAGACGAAAACGCTGGGATGTACATATGTACACGCGTATATAGGCTGCATATTGACCCGAAGAACGATGAAGCTTAAGACTTGGATTTATGTCATGTTTATGTCATCGGACCTTAGTCCTGCATGATTGGCGTATGTCTGTTATCGGCACGAAACGTACGAGTCATCGTCTCTGCGGCCCCTTATCCAACTTTGTCGGATTCGGCATGCGTGTTAGTTAAGCATCTAATCCTCTCCCATGTGTACTTTTCGGTGCAGTGTGAATACACTGTTACACTGGTGCAGTGTGAGTACAAACCGCGAATACACTGTTCTTTTTTCTGGTGGAACTGTGCTCGCACTAAGTTACTGACGTACAATCGAATCTTCCAGTATATACAGGGTGCCCAAGCTAAGTTCAGCCATGATTAATGAAAAGATAATAAAGGCTGAGTAGAATACACAGTTCCTAGAACGCTGTTTGATTTATGTGTGATTATGAAAGGTAACCAAAAAATAAGAGAGACAACATGATGATGAGATAACGCATGTAACAATTAATAATGGCGATCCATGCCCTGATTTTCTGGAACCACAAAAGCATAGGCGCCGGTACGACTTCCATAAAACAGCCGAGAGATAGCTATTTCAACGAAACAGACTGGTGGTCTCTAGTTGCTATATACTGCATGTACTGAGGCGCATAGCCGCTCCGTCGGTGTAGCCCATAGAAGCAACGTTCGGCGACAGGACATGCGAGTACCACATATCCTACAGTCTTCCCTCCTGCGTCGTTTCTTTGCGGTGAACTTCAAGATACGCTTGCACAGGCCAGAATTATACGGGCGCTTTCGATAATGCATCGTGGCTTGTGGAGGCGAAACCCACTGAAACAGATGATGAAATAATGAGCCGTTACTAAGTCCCCAATGCGGCTCATCGAATGCGCTGTGTGATTCCAGTCATGACTGCGGCCCTCCGCGTATATAGCTGCAACACCCAGGAATCCTCACTCGCCCAGATCGACAAACAAAAGCTAAATAAAATAAAGAAATATCTACGTGCGTGAGACAGCGCTACGTTCACCCAAGTCCCGTTACGATTTCACATGTATTCTTTCCAAAATGCGTTATCATTTTCATTGCATACAATCCTGTGACACCGTGAGCACGTGATGAGTAGAAAGACACCGTACTCGTACTCGCATTCCCGCAAGCGGAGTGCATGTGCTAATATCGCAGCGTGCTTGCACCAGTTTGCGAGTGTTTCGCTTCTTACTGTCTGTCCCTGTCCCTTCCCTCTCATAAAAGAAAAAAAATACGAGAGTGAGAGTGAGCCAGACGGAAAGATAGCAAATGCAGGCACGGGGCGTAGTGGGAAGATGGGAGGCAAGAGCGGCGGCCGCAGACGAGGAAGCCGCAGCATCGTTCCTCCAAGGCTAATTGCGTGTCGGCTATGCGCGGAGCGCGCGGAATTTGTTCAATTACCGAAAAACAGGCACGCGCTCTCTTTCTATCTTTCTTTCTTCCTGGTTCCCTATACTTCCCCGTCCGTGGGCCTCTGTACCTTTGGTAGAGGTGCGCACGACGCTGCCCGACGAATGAGCCGACCTGTCAACGGCTGCCGCCGACGGCGAAGTATGGGAACGCCTGGGGAGGCCTTTCTCGCGACGGTGACAACTACTCTGATGATGAAAAGAGAGAGAGAAAGATAGAGTTTGTGTGTGTGTGTGCGTGTGTGCGTGAGAGAGAGAGAGAGAGAGAGAGAACGAAAGAGACGTGCCACTCTTCTCACGCAACGCCCTCATGCTTCACTCTCTTCGAGCGGCACGTTCTCTTTATTCAAGCGGTAGCATCGCGTAGTTTTGATTTTATTTACTTTCTCCTTTTGCCCTTTCTTTGGGCATGGCCCCGCTTCCTTTCTTCTTTCGTGTGGTGAATTCTCCGTGGAATTAAAAGCCATATGTTTAACGCCCGAGTCAAGCCAGAGCTCTCTATACCAACCTGTGCTTCGGAGTCCCCTCTCCGTTTTGCTTCTGACGCCTCGTGACAGGTTTCACTTCTTCTTTTCTCTTTGCAACGCTCGGTTTCGGATCAAGCAACGCAGTGGTATGAGGGTGGCAACTAACTCCGCCTAATTCCTCTGTTGTTCCTTCGTTTTGCAAGTGTCAAACTCGCAAATCGCGGCATTAGCGCCTCTGTTGACAGTAACTTTATCCGACAGCACTTCCACGTAAAAGAAAATTTGTTAACGTCACTGCTCACTGGCAGGCAAGCGATTTGCCCTCGCTAGAGATGTCTTCGTTCAAACACTGTATTAACGTTGATTTGGCTCAACGGCGGAGTAGCATGGACTTTGCTTTGATCCAATTACTCTTATTAGAGATTAGGTCGCGCGTGTTTCCACATAATACACACAATAACGAACATCAACGCGTGACAGATCAAGCAGCAGAAGCACACATGCAGCCAGTAAAGGTGTAACCATTCATTTGTGAGAGCACGAGTCCGCCGATTGAGAAGAAATAGTGGGGCGACATTGAGTACACTTATTCTACACCCTATATTTGCCCACATTAACCTAAAAGAGACGACGTAAAGGATGCCCCTAGTTATCGTTGGCAACCCCCTACGTACTTGAAACGTGGCGCCATCAATAGCTAAAGTTAATTTTCGGTAACAGGAAGCCGTAATTATACTGTGCAACGACTGGAGTGCAATCACTGCTGGGCGGGAACCTTGACATTTTCCAGCCAATGTGAGTCCACCAATTCCCGTTCCAAAAGTTCTGTGGTAGGCTTCGTCAGCACGGTAAGGAGCAGAACAAGCAACGCAAAATATGGGATTTTAATCCGTGCTTACAGGCGTATTCCTCCCACAAAATCACTTTCTTTGCTAGCTCAGTTCGCAATCGCAAAAGATGTATGCTTTATCATATACAAGGTTTTAGTAAATGGTTGGAGAATACCAGCGAGTTGAGCCATGCAGAGGCGAATAAATGTAACAGTGCTCCACGGGGATAAATTCGGTTGCTGAAAATGGTCCCGAAAGGAGTGGAGGCAGGAAAGGAGTTAGGATCTTTGGCATACGCCTATGTGTAGAGAAGCCCGCCTTTTATCCGCTTTATTAAACATTTTCTGATTCATAATAAGCAAAACTGAAAGAAAAAAAGAAGCAGGAAGGCCTTGGCACCCATAACATTCGCGCGACCCGTGGGGATACTTCTTCCGGCTCCCTTTACATCCTTTACCCTGCCTTTCTCACGCGTAATGCGGGCAAGCAAAGAAAAGTTAAAAATAACTCGCGTCGAACGTTTATGCCGCACAACTTAAGCTGCATAATTGAGGCAGGGGCTTGGAATGAAGAAAAACTGGGAGGAGTGCGGACAGAGTTCAATCCAAACAAATAATAAGAAAAACGCGGTAAGTAGTCCACATTCAGATTAAGAACTTGGCACATGTAATAAATAAAGCGAGTAGCGTCAGCTTATGAAATATCCTGCTCTAGATTTTCTGTACGTTGCATCGCGCTGTTTTCGTTATACGATAGAGTTGAACTTTCTTGTGTAAACCCATCCCGCGCTTTCAAATTTGACATATGCACCATTTCTAAAATAAAAATATCTAGATGTTCGTGCGCAGATAATACGAAAAACGTACGTCTCACGGCGGTTTCTCTCTCTCTCTCTCTCTCTCTCACTATATATATATATATATATATATATATTATATATATATATATATTATATAGGCAGCAGCCATCTCATCTAAGTTCACGTTGTACGTGACGCCTCCTGGCAAAAAGTGTGTTCCACACACGCCGCCTTGGCCATGAGTGGCGCTGCCTAACACTCCCAGGATAATACGTACATAAATACACAATAAAGTGGACGGGTGGACGACCGCCTTTGTAGCTCAGTTGGTAGAGCATCGGACGCGACATCCTAAGGTCGTGGGTTCGGTTCCCACCGAAGGCAGGTTTGTCTTTTCGTCCACTTTAATTCCTTTCTACTTTCTCCACAATTACAATACCACAAGTAACTTCCCCTATGCTTTCCTAGGCTTCATTGTCTGTTCGCTCATGAAGTTGTTCCTAACAGATAAAGAACGAGCCCTGGACCCCTTCCCTTTATATATAATATGTGTGTGTTGTGGTGTGTGTGGATGTGTGTGTGGGCGAAGCTCCTTAGGGTGTGGGTCGTTCCCTCCTCTGTAGTAGTAGTAGTAGTAGTAGTAGTAGTAGTAGTAGTAGTAGTAGTAGTATGTATGTATGTAGCCACCTCGCGCCGCCGGGAGGCTCGCGCTCGCGCTCGGCGCGTGCCTTCCGGCGCGCGATTTCTCTCACTCTTCCATCTGCTGTCTTGTGAGAGAGAGAGAGAGAGAGCGAAAGGCGAGCGTTGACTATGAAAACGCTCTTTCTTCGATGAACGCTCCACCAGCTCGCAAAGAAGGAGAACGCGCCCTCACCCGCGAGAAACAACGTTGGCGCAGGGTGTTTTCTAGCGAGTTTCTTGATTGAAAAATACCGACTGCTCGCGCTGGAGAACCGTTCACCGGCCACCCATATATATATATATATATATATATATATATGCACTGGATCTTGACTTGCAATGAAGTGCCTGTGGGAGATTTCACTTGTGCGTAGTTGAACCATAAGGATTCATAGCGTGCGCGTTTTTTAATTGAGAGGCTGCAAGCACAATGTTCTCTCCCACTAATCAGTCCTCCCGGAAAATCTGGCCTGTTGCTAAATTCCTTGTATGATCATCCATAGGTTTAGGAAAACCGAAGGATAATTGCGCATATAGGGTCAAACGAACACGCTGCACGTCCGATGGTGCCGAGAGCTCCTTCACCGTAACCTGTACCGGCTTAAGCCAAGCGTGAAAGTGACGAACCATCTCATGCCACCGCCAATGTACGCTCAACTCAGCCTCTACGAGACAGATTCTGAGCGGCCCCTCAATATAAGCTGAGCTATATACCATACGTAGAGGTGGGGCTAGGTATGAAAGCCGCGCTGAGGAAGCGGTGGTTTTTAATTAAATTTTCTCGGTTGACTCTCGCCGCGCTCGATTTCGCCCCCATCCCCAATTCACGGGGCGCCACCGGCCGCGATGAAGAGCATATTTGCTCAGCTCGCTCCTCTTCTTTATCGTCTCTTCCCCCTTCCCACTCCTCCTTACAATCTCTTTAGAACCCCGGCAGCTCCTTGCAACGGTTCTTCCGTTAAAAAAAAGAAAGAAGAAGAAGAAAACGAGGAAGAGAAAGAAGAGCCTGTGGCTCTTCAAGCTTCTCGGAGGGCCAGTCAGTCATTGTCTGCAGAGAACGGGTCCGTGTACTCCTCAAGCATGTTAAAGTTTCCCGCTCCCGTTTCTTTTCTTTTTTTTCCTCTTTAACTTCATCTTCTTTGCGTCGTTACTGCGTGCGCTTTCTCTAGATCCTCGAACCGCGTTTTACGAGAATGCGCGCCGGGCGCGCAGGTGATTTACAACTGCCGAGCCGAGGCCCGTAATTGAAGCTGCCTTGCCCCCTCGCTTCGTCCAGCACTCTCCTTACCTTATGCTCGGTTATGTGCACCGTTAGCCGAGGAAACAAAAGAACCCCGGCTCGGGCCGAGGCCGCGAGTGAAGGCGCGGATTTCGGTTTTTATGCTTACGGTCGCTCACGGCCTTACGCAACGGTCTCTTCGTGTACGGCTCGTGCGCGAGAGGTTACGCGTGAGCCGATCCAAACCCTTTTACAACGGTGCTAATCTGGTCGCTGTTCTGTTTCTGTTTTTCGATGCTTTATTTTTATATTTTATGTAGGAAGACGTACAGTAGGACATAATCGTATTCCTGCCAACACGCATATCGGCGAAGGCTTCGAAACAAGAACCAGCGGAAGCCTGCGCGGTAATATCGGACGATCGGGGTCCGAAGGAAAGAGAACGTAAAAGGTGCGAGCCGCTCCCCTATGCGAATCCCTCCAGAGCGCGAGATGGTTAAAAATTGGTCGTCGTTGTTTTGCGATACCTGTAACATTAGCAAAACTAGTGTGTTTCAGACAGCACGTCGAAGAGTTGGAAAACGTAGGAAACCGAGGCGCTTAAAACAACGTTTAGAGCAACGATGTTTGCGTTACTCCACAGACGGGTAGATTAATCTGCTTTCTGCATTGGCTACAGCGCAAAGGTAAACCTTGGGATGGTTGCAAATGCTCCTTCATATCCTATCGGAAGTCATGGCAGCAGGATACACGTGAACAAAAAGGGTAACTAAGAAAAACAGTACGACAAACAATCGCTATCACCCCACTTACCTCACTCTGTTATGGCACAATCGCTGTATCCATTAAAATGAAATCAATTTACCTAATTTCATTTGTCAAGTCCGACACAAGGACCGCCAGAAACATCGTGCCGGGAACAGAGGGCTGGGTTTTATACCAGGCCCAACCTGGCGTTCTTTATATCAGCGCACCCAAGTAGAGAATAACTTTTCTGCTACGACCCCCGACATGGTCACTAGGCGGCTAACGCGTCGCGCCACTAAAAGCGCGTGGAAGCTGATTAGATCCCCAACCATGGCAGTCGCATCTTGCTCGGGGCGGAATGTAAAAAGCACCCGACAATACCTGACCGGGCTTTTCATAGCAAAACGACGACGTGACATCCTAGTGTAGGGCCCCGAGAATCTTGACCACCCGGTGTTCTCTAACGTGCACTGACGACGCACAGTACACGACCTTCTACCATGTCTGCCTCTGTCGGAAATGGTAACGCCGCGGCCGAGAAGCTGGATCACTGCGCTGGCTTAGCGCCGAGCGCCGCTTCCTTCACGAGCAGCCCGAGTTCGATTGAAAGCTCTCTTGATCCAGTGGCAGTAAAATACAAAGAAAAAAAAACATACGAAAACAAACAAACAAAACAAAAGCAAAATGAGCACTGGGAAAGACGGTGGGCCATCAAATGTGAGGCACCTATATGAGAGTG
Organism: Hyalomma asiaticum; assembly: GCA_013339685.2. NCBI lineage: Eukaryota > Metazoa > Arthropoda > Arachnida > Ixodida > Ixodidae > Hyalomma > Hyalomma asiaticum. Next base: position 40,333,359 of record CM023485.1, on the reverse strand, counting down.
CCGCAGCACTATCGGCAAAGTTATAAGTTTCCCGCCGTCTTGCAAGCTCGGCTCTCTCGGCAGGTTGGCGCGCACGTAGAGAGAGAAAGAGGGGGGAGAGAAAGAGAGAGAGACGGCGAAATCAAGGAAACGAAGGAAGGAACTGCTGCAGCGAACGACGTGTACGGCCCGTAACTTTGTTCTTCTCGCCCGACTCCGAAAATTCGATCCCGAACGGCGTGCGTTGCTCTCTGTTGTTTTCCTTGCTACAATGGCGCCGCCACACCGTCGCTACGTCTTCTTGCAGCTGCGCCTGACAGCCATCGCTGCGCTGCAAATGGCGCTCACATCAGCACTCGCCCGTGGTGCGCTCACGTAGCCAGGAGGGTCTCCGTGCTTTTCGAAAAGAAAGCCTCGCGACGAGAGAACGCTGGAGACGAAACTGATAGCGCGTCACCTGGGCGCCCGCCCGAAGCAAGGGTGAAGTCGATGAGACCTTCGAAAACGGAGGTCATTTTAGCGCGCTTTGTAGTATACTATCCAACCAGTATATGCACTGGTGCGCGCGCATATTGCGAAGTTTCGAAGATTCACGGCGTCGAACGCGCGGGTTTGACGGCGCGCAGATACGATGCCGACGCCACGGTAGTTGCGATAAGCTTGCTCTTCGATCGCGGGATGAAGTACTGTCTGCATGCTATGTCCCCACTGAAATTCCACAACTTACAAACCGCCATGCCACGGCTCATGCATAGCAACAATAATTAACATCAGTAACGAGTTTAAAGCCGACCTTATCAGTGAAAATACCGGACAGCTTTGATAAGGAAAATGTTCATATGCGCCCATACAACGCTAAAGGGTCTGCTTCGTGGCGAAATGAGCTCTGCAGGAATCCGTAAAGTAGAGTGACATTCATGATAGAAAAAAAAAAAATTAGCAAACCGCTGTATGCCAATTTCTCCTATCAGGCTGACTTTGTGGATGACGCACGTTCAGTATGTTAAAGTGGCATGCTGAATAGACGCATGCCTTAGTCATTTTATACTCTGGCTGCAAGCTTAATGTCGCTCAAAATTTGGTTTAGAGAGCAGATATCAAAAGTGTGGAATGAACGCGACGAAGAAAAGTTTGAAAACCAGGCTTCGATCAGTAGTACCACGTGGACGGATGTGACACCAAGTATAATACAAAAGAGACGAAATCAATAACAACTTTCCCGCACCCGAGCGCCGTGGTATTCATATCGATAGCGTTGGCTATCGATATGGCATGTTTACTTCATTAAAAATTGGGATGCTTAGAATTCTAGGAACCAATGGACAAGCCATTCCAGCGTGGTCTGAAGACATTTGTCGCGCCAAAACAGGCCCAAAAGCATTAGGTTAGGAGCACACACACCTTGATAAATAAATAAATAAATAAATAAATAAATAAATAAATAAATAAATAAATAAATAAATAAATAAATAAATAAATAAAGTTCGTGACTCCCGGATAATGCAAAAACAAGCACAGTGGTATTATAGTGCGAGATTCAAAAGATCGGAAATCCTTTGACTTCTTTCTCAGGCTAAAATGATTGAACGTACGAGGAGCTGCGAAACAAAATATTGCAAGCCTAAACTTCCTCTCTGCTGCTCTTTATTCTTTTTCTTCTAGACGGAGATAATGGCGAGAATAATGCAGGGAATCCGTTACAGCCTCGCCCGTATACGTCTTGCCTTCCGAGGAGCACCGGCGCTCGGAACCCTTAGGGATTGCCTTTCCTTCATCCATCCGCGCTTATAAGCAGAAAACGAGGCGAAAGAAAAAAGAAATACACCGACTGTAAAATTTCCACGTCTTGTTTATTCCATTTACCCCTCTAAGTTGCGATGCGAGGCATGAGGCAGTTTTGAAAACACCTAATTTCCCCCTGCTCCGCGGGTTTCTCGCGCGCGGGAAACCCGTGCCAAGTGAGGTGCACGGTCGCGTGCCTGATTATGTAGAAAGGAATAAATTGGTCGCGTGCCTGCTCTCTGGGGCTGCGAAAAAGGAACGCCGAGCGAAGGAAAAACGCAGGTCTGCCTCTTCCATAATGGCATCACCTTGAAAAAAAAGAAGGTCATGCATTATTCATGGGGCCGTGTTTTTAGCGGCGGCGCGTTTCTACGCTGCGCGCGCGGAAACTCAGGTCAGTGATGGCGGATTCGAAAAACAAGGAATCAACGGACGAATCAAGGCGAGGTATCGATGAGCGAAGGAACGAGAGAAGATGGCGTTAAGTGTGCTCTTCCTGTGCGGGCTTTCACGCGAAGATGATGTAGTGCGCTTTTTATTTCTAGAAAAATAAATGACATAGAAAGGCTGCATACGGGGATATGAAAGGTTCTGGCGCCGACTGCTTGTAGTCGATCGGTAGGCGCTTACTCTAGCCTATTTTGTTGCGAACGGATGTGTGCACGCTTGTAGCGAGCGGTGAATGGAAATGTGTTTGCCTGTGCCACACGCACATCACCAGACAGCTTACTTCACGGTGCTTGCATAGAGGTAAGCGATTTTTTTTTTCTAAGGCTGGTCATTTTCTTGACGTGTCATCATGCGAAATATATTGACATCAATGTAATACCTGCTGCGGATACTATAGTTGGGCCTTGCCACGTTTAAATAATGTGACAAGCGACCCCGCCCCTCCCCCCCCCCCCGCCTGTTTGGGCCTTTCCTCACTACCTGTTGTTATTTAACCTAGAGCGGCAAATCACTCTTATTTTGTACGCCAGGTGTTGAACACAGGCGAGGAAGAAAAATCACCAAGACCTGCATCGGATATAATGATAATTGTCAACATTGTAACGGAGAAGTATTTCACTACCCCGTAAGATACTTTGATGCCTTCAAACTGCAGCCATCATTCCCTGTTGTTCTGCCTCTTCCTCAACCTTACTTCTGAGTTCACGTCCCACTGTTATATCTTCCTTGTCTCTTTTGCCTTGCATCCTCTCGATTCTTATTCCGTTGTTATACAATACATATAATTACTAAGAGAAATTCTACGTTCTTCGCCTTCGAAACTTCACTGAAACCTATAGCGCCTCCACCTGCAGCAATAGTCACCTGTGGACCGGTGCCCAACGCTTCCGCACGACAGCGAGCTGAGCTGAAGAATCAAACTTTTGCTACCAATGACACCGCCGACCGCAAGCCTCTTAGTTATTCTCAGTTTGTTTCGTGCTAAGAGGTAACGCAGAAGTGATAGAGAACTAAACAGAAAGATGAAAAGGTTGGAACAATACCGCGGCGAAAGAAATTGACAGAGCAGAGAGAAAACGCGAAGAAAAAAGAAGGTGGGGGGGGGGGGGGGGTAAGGTGAAAAAGTCGGGAGGCGGTTTCCTCACTGGCGCCGACATATTGGGCAACGGCGTCAGGGGCGGCCGCCATAGGCCACGCGTCCGGCGCCGTACAGTCGGCGGCGTATAATGCCCCGGCGTATAGCGCGAGACGATCGCAGGTGTAATTTTGTGTCCCATAACTCATTCGCTTTATTGTCGCCAGAGGCCGCAGAAACACTATTAAGAGTTCCGCTCTCGCGCCGGGGTCGGTCGACCCTAAAGGAAGCGGGGAGCTAGAATGCGATACGGGAAGAGGAGGAGGAGAAAGGTGGGCGAGGAACGTCGGCCACGTCGCACCGGTGGCGCTGGGATGTGCAGCGTTCCACACGGAGCGGACGCATCGCCAAACTTCACACGGAACTGTCCTCCCGCCAACGCTGTACCATAACGCCGTTGAACAAAGGAACCACATAGCTGACATACTCTCTGCCTCCACTCGTACGTACAATGAACGTACGAAACAGAACAACTAAAAGCTTTGGCAGTTTCGTTGAAGTTCAATTTCATAGCATAATTTGACGGAGACTGCTTCATTCCGTCGTTTCATACGTCTATTATCGTTTGGAACTTTGTTCTGAATGCGAACAAAAGATAAATGCCTGAACTGGAGATCGTGGCCAGATCTGCTATACTAGACTCCACGTATGGAAGCTTTCCTGCTATGTCAGCGTGCATATTAAAGGTTGCAGTTGCATGCTCAGCTGGTTTGTCAGAGTGCACTGACCCCGCCATCTCTCTAATGACAGTCAGCACTCAGAGGGATGTAAAATTGTCGCAGTATAAAAGAAGAGGCTGGGACGATGGATTTTGGCACAGCTTCTTGAGTTTGATGCACAAGGCTTTCCTTTATTTAGCAAACGCTCTTCGCTCCTGAGCGGTCGCCTTCACTACGACTACGTTCAGCCTAAACATTGGTTGAAAATTTCTATGACGAAGCAACTACGAAGTGATCGATTTTTGTGAATAATATAGCCTCTAACGGTGCTTCCCAGAAATGCACACCAATTCCAAAGCTTCCACTCCAGATAGAGGCCACGGTTCGCCTACCCTCTCATCCAGGTTCCGTGAAACGGCGCCAAAGGGCGAGCAAGAAGAAGGCTTGCGAGGGTGCTAACTGGCTGTCTGGTTGGGCCCGCCGAAACGCCCGGTGCCCAAGAAAACACGACACAAAAGCTGATTACATAAATTGGATTTTTTGGGAATTACGCCGCCGAGCAGCACCCTCTCGGCTCTTCCACCTTCCTCCTGTTGGCCTCGCGGTGCAACGCCGGCGTAGGGCGAGGGGACAGGGGGTTGTTATGGGGCCACCAAAGAGAAACGAACGCCGCGTGCTGGAGAGCCGAGAGCCGCGCTTGATAGCGCCGAGGCTATACAGGAAAAGGTGGTGCTGCGGGAGGCACTGCGTGCGAAGGCGGCAGACTCTGCGCGCAGCTTTTATGGCCACCGCGATTCGATTTGGCTCGGCTATGGTGGCGTTATAAAAATCCAGAAGGGCGGCCGTATATATAGGATCACCTATATGGCGGTGCTGGCGCGCTCGCACGTGGTGAGAGTAACGTTCGACGTCGCTGTCTTCGATGTGTGTGTAGTGAAGTGAACGAGAGAAACAGAGGCGCCAAAAAGGCAATTCTACGCGGTTCATTTGTCGCTAGAATACACGCCATCGCAACGGTTGACAGTTATGCACATTCATGTGATTCGCAGAGCTGATAATTCTCTATACTATTGATAATAACATTGTTTCAGCCACACTATCGTACGAATATCTCGGCGTTCACCTTTCATCAGACTTATCTTGGACTACGCACATAGCAGCTGTTTCTTCAAAAGCCTCCCAGTCTCTCGGCTATCTGCGCAGAAATTTGCGCAACGCTCCTTCTAACGTACGCGCATTATCATATCTAACTTATGTTCGCCCACAATTAGAGTATGCATCATCCACATGGTCACCACATCAAGACTACCTTATTCGTATGTTAGAAGCCGTCCAGAATAGGGCCGCGAGTTCATCGCTGGTAACTACGACTATCATTCAAGTATCACCCTAATAAAACAAGACCTTGCACTCATGTCACTGGATCAACGACGCGTCATTGCCCTTTTATGTTTATTTCATAGGTACATCTACAGTAACAAATTCCACTGTTTGCCGCTTCATCTTCCTCTGCGCACATCTCGACGCATACACAACGCACGTAGTTTCATGCGCATTCATGGTCACACACAGGCATTTAACTCATCACCATTACCTCGAGCCATAGCACATTGGAACGGCCTTCCAGAGCACATTGTATCCATCTCTAATCGTGAAACTTTTCGTAATAACCTGATTTCGTTGCGTTTTACTATTGTATAACTTTGTTGCACCTTGCTGTTTAGCATTTGTATTCTTTTCCCTTGTTCTTTGTTCTTGTTCGTCGCGTTTTACTATTGTATAACTTGGTTGCACCTTGCCGTTTATCATTTGTATTTTTTTTTACTTGTGGTCTGTATATATATTTTTTTTTTGCAATGTATATACTGCTGCCCCCCTTACGCAATGCCCTTTAATGGGCCTGTAAGGCATTTTGAATAAAAAATAATATAAGTCATCAAGAAAGCATGAGCGTATATGAAAGGGTGCGCGATATAGGAAATGGAAATCTGTCAGTTTGTGGAGATGAGCGCAATGGTTAAACCGCAACGCGCGGGAATTCAGAGAAAGGTTGGGTGTTTACGCGTACTTTCCTGCGTTCGCTTATCACATGCTCTCTCTCTCTCTCCCCGCACTTGACCACGTTTAAGCTTAAGCACTGGTACCCACAAATAAAAAAAAAAATGAGTTTTTCCATCCCTACCCAAAACTTTCAAGATTTCGCTTGCTATATGTGTGATCTGCTATATATATATTCTAGACCCCTTAGTATCGATAGTTCCAAATGCTTGCATTGAAGACACCACAGAAACCGAACGTCGCGCAGTTAGACGTAAAGGGTAATTTATTCGCTGCAACCTACAATAAATACCTCGGATATACTGATCATATAGGAGGTCTTCGATTGACCATATTATCCATCAGGCTTACGAGGTCCAAAAGACACATTGAGATACAAGGCGCGCCTAAAGAGATATAATCCCTCTTCAGTGCGGTATCGGCCATAGCCACGAACCATAGCTTTCAGCTTTCCTCAAGCGGCAATTCAGATGAAGGTTATACTCCCACGCAGTGTATACGTGATAGGCGAGCATAAGTGCCGTTTTTGGAATCATCCATAAAATTGAATGACACATTTGCTCGCTTATCATTTAGGTCTCGTCCGTATTATGCGGCGGCTAATCTGGTACGCATCAAAGCGCGGCTGATGGGGTAAACTTCATATACTTAGAAGCGTGCATCGTGAACTTCAGCGCATCGATATCTCTCCTTTATGGTAATTTCCTAATAGTCGCATACATTTATTATTCGCGATACGTTAGAAACCCATTCAAGGGCATTCAGTAAACAGGGTCACTGCTACCGCACTGTTCTTAATTTTTTTTTCTTGTTTATAAGTCGAAATTGCATCGCACTTACAAAGCAGATGTCATACAGGTTCTCAAGGAAGTGGGTCCAGCGCAAGAGTTCTATATGAAAAACTGAGCTGTGATGTCAAATGCAATTCACCGTACGTACAGAAATTTTATAATCAGCGCTCGAATTAAACAGCATATATGAGTTGGTTGGCACATCGTCATTTCTAAATAAAGGTAGACCTACACAACGGTAACGTGAAGGGTCCGGTTTTCCATTCAAGATATTCGTTCCTCTTGTTATGCGCCAACTTAATTTAATTATGTAGATATCAACTGTCTGAATCTCTTGAAAGCTGTACGCACAAGTATTACGCGCAAAAAGGGCATTTTTTTTTTTTTCAAACCTGTGTTACCCAACACCATGCTATACTGAAACGTGTGCACCGCGTGTATACCGTCGTCACCATGATCAGCAGTATAACAGCAGTTCAACTTCATGACGGACAGCAAAAAAATATATATACAATATAGCGGCACATACAGATACAGCGCTAAAGTGTGGCACGACCACGGTTCTCATGATCTAGTGCGTCACAAGAGTTCACTTTTTAACAAGCTCCGAGAGTTGAGGTGAAAGATGCCCTTCTTATGTGGGCGCAGGCGAGCTCAGCTTATTGCAGAAACATACGAGAAACAAGAAATCGAAGCGGCAGTGCGGTGTATGTACGACCAAGTATATATAGGAAGTTGCACCGACGGCGAAGGTTGTTTATGTGGCCGGTGGTCGCAAATTCCGTGAATTTATCGCAGGCGTCAGCTTTGGGGGTAAGCCGATCCGGGGATAAATACCTTTCCGCACCCCAACCACGCCTGTCGCTTTCCACGGCAGCGCGCCCTCGGCGTGGTAGCCCTGTCGTCTTGAGGGGCCTTATACTTTTCGTGGCACCACGGTCGCAGCCGAATCCGTAGCCGTAGCCGCGTGTATATAGCGATGTATCGCCTTTAACGTTTGTCGTTATTTTTGAAATGCTTCCAACACCACCTCCGGCTCGCGACTTGTCCACCGAGCGCGTGGTTATATAGATACTGGAGCGTGTTCGGGAGTCGACGATTTATTGGCCGATTGACCCGGCTTTTCGCATCGATCACGAGATGATCTCGGAGATTTAACGTCCTTCCGTACACTCTTGTCTTTCGCTTTTTTTATTTCTTCCCGTAGTCTCGACCTCCGACCGCAGTAAAAAAAAAAAAAAATTTAAGGACAGCTTCAGGAAGCACCACACGATCCTCAATTCTGGAATCGTCTTCGGCACTTCTCTAAATCCCAGAGCGCGCACCTCCGATTTCACTGCATTCGCTCGCCACGGCGTATATATGTACGGATGCCACACGGTCGCAGCAATTCTCAAGATTCAGCAACTACGAAGAACGAGCACAAGTTTTGTTTGCGCCTGCACTGCTCGGCCACTGCACTCAGAGCGTTGTTTCTTTGTAAAGTAGTGTGACGACAAGCCCGTTGCTATATACACGGTACAAAGATCGCGAAAATATGTTTTTTTTTTATTGTGCTATGAAACAGCCGCCCCTTTGTTGTGTTGTACGAAAAGCTATGATTACTAATAAAATCGCAGGTTATCTGATGCTCGGCGTCGAAAACAGAAATTTTTATAGTCACTTTCAGTATACGTATACGTTTAAAAGGAGGGTACATATAGACTGTTTCTATAGGTAGATTATTGAAGTATTCAGCCTAATTATTCTATATAGGTATCTGTACGAAGCCATAGCCGTCGTTCTATTACTGCTTAAGCTGTACTTAGGCGGGAACAAAATTAGAACGCAGAATTCGTATGGGCACCTAGGCGAGAGAATGGATCGAAATGACTGAAATAAATGGCGTTAAATGGTGTTGACTGAAATAAATAGTGAAATAAAAGGTGACCGAAATAAAGGGCGACATGCTAATACACGAGAACGCGCGACGCACGCACACACACAAACACACGCGCGCGAGCGAGGGAGAGAGAGAGTTTATCCACTATTTAGTCTGTGACCTTTTACCGCAGTGAACAGAGCAGCAAGTCAGGAATCAAGTAAGCTCGCCGCCAGAGGTAAGCCGCTCACGCTATACGGACTACACCGTGTTGTTGCCGAAGCGCATGAGACTAGCCCGGTATGTGGGATCACGCGTCGCACATTGCCGGGTGCCTTATCGCCGACCGGACAACACGGACGGACACGTGGCGAAACAAACGCGCATCTGTTGCGAAGTGTCCACAGGCACGTGTGCGCCCGTAAGTTTGTTCTATGCACTCGTCCACACACCGGGGGAACCGATTTACGCCCCTTGTTCCAGCTTATATGCATGGAAGAAGGCAAACACGTACACCGGTGGATGGTCCATAACTCGGGCACTTTATGATAAGCAGAAGCGATGGTTTACCTAAAAGCGGCGCGCACTGTCCTTATTCCTCCCGCAATGTATAGAGTTCTCAACTCTCCCTACTCTTTGTTGCTGTTGTTGATGGCATGGCAGATAGCGTAGAAAGTGTGGCTGACAAACACAAAACACTAGTGTATACGTACTTCCATCCCCCCTCCCCCCCCCCCTTCCCCCAAAATAAAACAAAGTAGGTGGTCGGCGAAGCCAGTTCCCTTTACAGCCAGCGCCGTGCTCGGGATCTAATGCGGCGCTTTAAGGTCCCGGCACGTTGGGCACACACACGCACGCGCTTCGAACGACAGCGGCGCACAGGAATCTCGTGTCTACCTGAACGAAAAAGGTTGGTAGCGCCCCGAGGACGCACCGCACAATCCGGTCGCTGCCAACAGCTTGGCGCTCTCTCCGAAGCCTTTCGCAGCACTATATAGCTCTTCCTGCTGTGCGACTTCACGGAAGAGCGCTTGTTTTCATTGGGGACTCCTTATCACTTGTTCAAGCTTGTGTCCGTATACACACGGCTGTGCTCTGAATAGGCAAAGCTGCTCGTTTAGAGACAAAAAGCGAAGCTTTCACAGGACCAGTATACAGATGGATTAGCTGTTTGTTCCTGTGCAGCTTATTGAATGGATGTCACAGTTCTGTGTTTTGTACCACACAGTACTCGGCTCGCTCGTGTGTTCATTTGTACTTTGGTGCATGACAGACGCAGAGGCTCGCGCACGTACAGGTACGCACGAACACACGAACACACACACGCGCGCACGCTAAACACACACGGTTGGATTGTTGATAGTTAAAATATCCTCTTTGCCTTAAGTACACCGTTATGTGAGAATACAGGGTAGAGAAATGCCAATTGCACTCAGTTACATTGCATATTGTCATATAACAACTATCAATCGCCGCTCTTAACGACAATCAAGAAGGAGCTGGGAAATAATTTAAACATGAGGTATACCAATTTAAGACCATCGAATCATGTATAAACCTATAATTCCCAATGGTGAATGTCATGTTTCAGGAACACGGTTATCAGGACTTCATTACGCGGTGGTATACTAACCTCAGCAAGACACACATAACATCCTATATGCTCTGCTACGCATCTCTACCATGAAATATATTATATGGAGACCGGGGAGGGTCACGGCGTTGCGCAGACTACAGTATACGGTTCATCGTTAGAACCTTGCTACAGATGATTGCATAAAAGCTTGAATTTCCCGAGAACGGTTCCTGAAGAAACTTTAATAACATGCGTGACGTCCCTCGAACTTTCCTGCAACCACAATGGGTCGTGGCAAGACACTTCTGTTTCCGCACATCACACTTACTCTCGTTTCTTCTCTATATGCTTACACTCGAGAGAACGTCCCTGTAAAACGGCGTGAACCCTATGATCCTGACCGCTGCCACCGTTAGCGCGCACCAATACCATTACAAACGACCACGTCGCGAGTGCCATGAGGGTGATGATGGCCTTAAGGACTGCAACCAACTCCACGCCGGCTTTCAGCGACAACGCATCATGAGGGGACAGGCGTGAAGGCCCTCGCACGTGAACTGGACACGATAATTAAAAAACCCCCGCCGCCGCTCTCGTCCATAGCGCGACCGAGAGGAAACACCCGCGAGTTGGACGCAGAGTTGGCAGAAATGCGCGCGGATGGAGAGAGTAGCATGCATCTTTAGTGTAACGCGAGTTGGCCGCTTCCTGCGCCATCTGTTGCCGATGGGACGCGAGAGGAGAGGTGCGATGGCGGTATAGAGGAGGAATAAGGGTGGAAGAGAACGGGACGAGAGCCACAGAGACCCGCGGTGTGGGTGTCTGTCCCTGTGACCATAAATCTCGATTCGTGATGAAAACCGCTACATAACTATAACGCGCCTCGGTTCAGCGGAACGAAAGAACGGGGTGTCACGCAAACGCGTAGCCGGCGCATGCGTACTGGCTGTGTATTATTATTAGCCAACCTTCCCTTACTTACACACTTTTGTTTTTTTCGCTCCTCACTCTCTCATCTGCTCGCCTCATCGGACGAGTCGCGCCGAGATTTTTTTGAATAATGATGGCTTGCGCTATACCGTCCTCCTGTCCGGGGTGTCATCGCCTACTGGTCCCTGCGCCGGGGGAGTTGTTGCCGCATCGAGGGGAGAAAGAGAAGGTGTCCAGCAGGAGGACGCCGCATCCCATCTCACCCCGCTCGCACGCGGAAACGTCGCGCCAAAAAAGCAGATGTCAGCGCTCGTCCACCGCAACTCTCTTGCGCATCTCTCGCACCATACACGAACTGCGAGTAGAGCTCTAATCGCGTCCTGCGAGGAAGACTGCTTATTTGGTGGAAATAATTTCCGCCTAATTAATATGAGGGGGGGCACGACTCGATGGGAGAGACGTTGCGAGACGACTCATGCCCGAACGAGCGCTAGCGGAGGGGAGGGAAGGGGGAAGAGAAACGAATAGAGGGACGAGGTTTGTGTCCACGACCGAAGTGTGGTCTACGCTTTGCAAGGTTCCGTTGGTCGCCGATGCGAGAGACTGCGCGTCGTCGCGTATGTTTTTGAGCACGCGGCGAGCGCGAACGCATGGCCAAAGAAGCGAGACTGTCATCAGGGGCGTGCCACTGAGCGTGGACATAATTAAGGAAGTCGACGCCGCTCTCGCGTTTTGGCATTTTATGTGTTTGCCGCGTCCAGTCGAACCTCGTAGCTTCTGCCTTCCGTTTTCGAGTTGCTTTCAGCGAGTTCGCCGAGCAGTTGGCGCGAACTATACGCCGATAGCGGGATGCCGCTACGAGCGTGTGCAGATACACGAAGAGTGCAGGCTAGAGCGCCGACAGCTGTGCATCATTGAACTTTGGATTTCAGCGATGGAAATGAACGGGACGATTGTTTGCGAGTAAAGTAATGAGAGAGATAGAATTGGCGACATTAGCAAAGAAACCTACGATGACTATCTGATCTCAAGAGAGTTAATGCGCAGTGTTGAGTTCGGGATAAGACAGGTTTATCGTTAAGGGATTGACGAATGCAGAAATCACAGTAGTCTAAATATGGCATATTCTTACGGATAAGATTATCATGCAAGCAGGCACGGCTAAGTTGTCGCGTGCACGCTTATTGAATCTATTTAAACATACTAAATCAATGTACAGGGGGCAAAAATTGCAGTAAAATAGCAAAACTAAAATTAACTAGACACCTAATGACCTGCATTTGTAAAGGAAATTACGGGCTTTCCTTTTTTATACTGTTTTGACATAAACAGGCACTCTGCTAACAAGCGTTGCAGTGTCGAACATGAAAACCGACAGCAAACTTTTACATCAGCTGTGTCATGGCCGGCTATGTATGTATGGCGACGAAGTGCTCCTCAGGACACCAATCCGCACTCCTGGCTTGTGTGAGACGTCTCAATTTCGCTTCACCGGCCCCTACACCATCTTGGCCCAGACGTATCCTGCAAACTATCGCGTGATACCTGTTGTAGACCGTCGCTGCCGCTCTGCAGAAATCGTTCACGTTTCCCGCGTGAAGCCTTTCACAAGGAGGTCCCCGTCCCTTTAAGCTGCGGCCAGGCTGGCCGCTCTCGCGCCAGGGGAAATTAGTGTGGGCACTTAATGCGCTATTCTTCGTCATCTGTACATAATCATCATCACATGTTTCTTCTTCATAGACTGTGGGTTGTCCCCTTGAGTCTATCTATGCTTTGGGCTCGGCCGGTGCGCCGTATCATCCAGGCCTAATAAATACTCGGTGTTGACTGCATCGTCACAGTAGTTAATTACGTGTATGTTTTATATGTATGTACACTTCACATATTTATTACCATAATGGCAGAGAATCCGAAAAGACGAACTATATTGTACCTCTGTATGTCAATGGTAATCCATACACACCAACGAACAAGCTAGAATGAAGTATTCCATCATGAATGAGATCCACGGTACATTAATCAGAAGTTTATAGTGTATCATATTTTACCTCTTAAAGCTTGAAAGGGGCTCAATTCATTGAATAATGGACTAGCGACTCATAAAAAGCCACTAAACGGGAGTCGCATCACTCCTATTAAAACATCACGACTCGTAAGCGCTTCAATTATCCAACAATTTATAGAAAAGCAAACCGAAACTGGAGCAAGTACGCATGTTCCAACAGTTTGAGAGAAAGTCGGCAGGCGCACTTACTGCGGCAATGTTCCTCCTTCAGTTTACATATATATATAGCAACGAACCTGTGAAACTTTGCAGAGAGCGCGCCCCCAGAACAAAGGCTTCAAGTGCGCCGAACCCCAACAAAACCGCAGGAAAAGATAAGCGTCAACGAAGTTCTAATCATGAGGCCAGTCGCAGCGAAAACGGGGACACATCCACCTGCTCGCATCAAGGTACACGAGCGCTTTAGGCCCAACTTCTTCCAGCACTCGCACAGGGCGCCGCGGCAGGAAAAGCCACGTGGAGGACGCTCATCGCGCCAACACCTGCCTCTTCCTCCTCAGCCTCTTTCCTCCATTAGAGCCAGCGACCACGTAACCACGTCGTTACCCGCAAAAAAGCCCCGTCATTCTTCCGCACAAGGCGACGCATAGAGCCCGTTATGAAATTTTCCAGTGGTGGTGGGGGGGAGGGAGGGGGCGAACAAGCAGCTTCCTCTCACCTTCGCACCTCGCTTCTTTCGAAAAGACGTGGCCAGCGCGCCGCGACAGGTCTTATAGGTTAAAAAAAAACAAAAGAAAACGAAGGAAGTGAAAGCACGTATGAACAATTTCGGCCCCCTTTCCATACCGTACAGCCTCCCCACCACCATCACCACGGCCACCTAATCTCGGTCTCTCATCCCTTACCGAATCCCAGCCGCATAATGAAGTTTCCACCGGCTTATTATATAATGGCGGCTGACGGAAAGGAGCTTCCGGGAGGAAGGAGGGAGGGAGCCAAAGGCTTGCGCGCGGAGCAGCAGGACTCGACGGGAGAAAGTCGGGGAGGCGAGACACGTTCTCGGCGGGGGCGGCGACACCTGGGGCGCGCCGGAGCCAGGCCGCCGCTCGCCTAATACCTGACGAGCTCTCTCCACCGCAGATGCGAGCAGCGCTCTGGAGCCCCGGCGTCGCCGTGCTGAGCGAGCCCAACTGCCTTCCCGCAGGGCCTGCGGCTCCCTTCACTTTAGCGGACTCCTCTTTACAGAGGAGGCCCGGGAGTATAAGACTCGATGGAGAGGGGGCAGGAAGTGAAAGTATACTTCTGAATGAATTTCTGATGTAGCCGCTCGGGTACACGGAAAGCGTAGCCGCTGGCGTACATGCAATATTGTTAAAAGGGAACGCGATAAAGAGATGGTAGCGCATAGAACGAAACGGCAGAAAGGACGACAAGTCTAGCCTCGGTTCTGCTATCCAACACAAGAATAAGGGAGACGACGGCCGACGTTGACGAAAAGAGGGGGGGGAGTAGCCGCTACGTATACGCAGCACATGTATACGAAAATGGGCGATAAACATTAGCTTAAAAGCCATCTGATTATTATTCGAAGAGTGGGAGAGAAAAGTCGCAGATTATGATGTCCGTCGGTTATTTATTTATTTATTTATTTATTTATTTATATTTTGCTGTCTCGGATATTGAGTACATGCATTCTTCTTTTCCTGACGAACTTCGGTATCTAGGGCGGGATTCGCTGTTTTTCCCTCCTCAAAGGTGTTTCATATTGTCGGGCCGCTTTCCTATTTTTCTCTATCATGAGTGGTGTGTACTTATCCTCACGACCAGCTTTCGAACTATGAATAATTACGCGATTCCTGGTCCACCTTGGGATATGCACTTATTTGTCCCCGTTGTACGGTCTCCGTCGACACATTTTTGCAGCTGGACATATATTTGAAGGAAGTCGGTGACAGCTACACATATACCTAGCTCCGTTTTTAAAAGGAACAAGCACAGTAGAGCACGAATGAAATTTTGTCGGCAAAAGGTTTCGAAACATCCAGAGTTGCAGAGAGCTTGAACGAAGTATACGTACTCTGTTTTTTTTTTTTTTCTTCCTTAAGGAAACCTGTACTGTCTACTGACAGAAAATGCAGATACCGTGAAACTTCGGCCCCTGCGAGGTGAGAGCCAACCGCTTGTGCATTTCCTTTGATACACCCACCTGTGATGCATAGCAAATTTTTTTCACAACCATCTTTCCAAAAAGGCAGAGTCTCAATGTAGACATCAATTAAGCTGAATCGAGTAGTTCTCCTAATCATTTTCGTCCATTTTCATGTCGTGTATTATGATAAGAGAAACACTCGACTTTAACCAACCGAGAGAACAAGCTGGTTTTAGGAAAGGTTACTCGACAATGGACCACAGCCACGCTATCAACCTAGTAATTGAGAAGTACGCGGAATATAACAAACCTCTTTACATGGCGTTTATCGACTACGAGAAAGCATTTGACTCCATAGAAATGCAAGCAGTTCTAGAAGCTCTACATCGTCAAGGGGTACCTGGCGTATACGTGAGAACCATAAACAACATATACAAAGATTGCACAGCCACACTACTCCTACAGGAGAGAAGCAGAGAAATCCCGATCAGGAGAGGCGTGAGACAGGGCGATACAATATCACCGGTGCTATTCACTGCATGTTTAGAGGAAGTCTTTAAACGTCTAGACTGGGAAGAAAAGGGCATTCGAATAGACGGAGAATATCTAAACAATTTAAGATTTGCAGACGACATTGTGCTCTTTAGCAATGATGGTGACGAACTACAAAACATGATTGATGACCTAAACAGGGAAAGCATTAAAATTGGATTAAAAATGAATAGGCAAAAGACCAAAGTTATGCTCAATAGCTTAGCTAAGGAACAGGAATTTAAAATCAACAATGAACCCTTACAATGTGTAAACGAATATGTATATCTGGGACAGTTAATATCAGGAACTCCTACCCAGGAAAATGAAATCCTCCGTAGAATAAGGCTGGGCTGGAGCGCATTCGGAAGGCATTACGAAATCATGACCGGACACTTGCCGCTCTCATTAAAGCGAAAAGTATTCAATCACTGCATTCTCCCAGTACTAACGTACGGTGCAGAAACATGGAGAATAACGAAAAAACTAGAGATGAAACTGAGGAGCACGCAACGTGCAATGGAAAGAAAAATGATAGGGGTAACGCTAAGAGATAAAAAACGAGCGTAATGGATCAGAGAACAGACAGGAGTAGCCGATATTATCTTATCAATTAAAAGAAAGAAGTGGACCTGGGCAGGACATGTCATGAGGAGGAAGTTGCTCAAGACTGTCCTTTACACGTTGTGTTCAAGTTCCCCAACGCAGCGCTTCCCTCTGAGCATCGCTTCCAACAGGATCGGTCTGCGTAACTCTAGTCTGCGCGCGCTAGTGGCGCCGCCATTCAGCGCAACTTCACGTTGCCGGTGTCGTCATTAAGCGATCGGGCGTGCGCCTATCTGTCTCTCCCATCTACACGCACACACATATATAAGTGAACGCAAGTGAAAGCGGTATACGTTGCCCTTTCACCAGCATCGAGGGAACCGTTACACACAAAAGGCACGAAAGAAGGAGACACCTTTCTCATGATAATGGTCCGCATCACTGCTCCCGCGGCGGCGGCTTCTCTCAGGGTGCGCGCGGCACAGGTCTTCCCAGATCTCTCCAGGCGATAAAATCGCGGGCAAGCGTGCGTGTTGCGTGAGGCTGGCGATGGAGAAGGAGACCTGGCGGCGAGCGAGTTCCCGCCGAGTACGTGCCACGGCTCGAGCCCTAGGATTCCGAAGAATGGCCTCCCACGGCACGCAACGGCAGGTCGCGGATAGCGGGCATTGTCGCCCCGGAGCGTTTCCCTCCTGCGCCGACACAGTGCGTAGAGCGCCTTAGCGGTTATAGCTGAGTAACAAAAGAAAAGAAACAAGGAGATCACCGTCGCACAGACGCCCGCCGTATATATATACGCGCGCAACCCATCTCTTCCGAGAGATTAGCTCCCCGATTTCGCTCGGCGCGCGTTTGTCGCGAGCTCCCCCGGGCTTCGCGTGCAAGGAAAGGTGAGCGGTGTTAGTCCCCATACGCCGGGAAGTGCGCAACGTCGATAGAGGGGTGTCTCCTGGATATCGATAACCGCACCTGCGATGTATAGTATATGGGAGGGCCTTGTCGCGTATACGCGGTGATAAGCAGTGAAGCGTGATGGTTCATGACGTACCATCAGCGTGAGCATAAATGTCGTTCGATGTGTCGTCTTTAGTCTTGTACGACGGACTGTGTCTGGAGTTTGAAGGTCCCTCTTTCGAGAGCATGAAGCCCAATGTAAACATTCATATTCGTTCGTCAATGTATTGGTTCCTCTTAATAGGAACATCACGTACAAAGTGGCTTCGTACTGTGTACGGCAAAGTGCAAGGCTTTGTTCAGTAAAATAATACAAGATGTTAGTATGTGCTCGAGATATCTCGAATCACGCTGTTTCTTCTCTATCAATTCCTTGGATTATGGCACTTTTCTTGCTTCGCCACGGGCTGCCTTGAGCGTCGGTTATCTTGACCATCGGTTGCCTCAGGCAGATGGTCGCAAGACTAACAGGCCATATTCCGTTGACAAGAAAATCGCAGCCGGAGGTAGCAGAAAATTAGGTATGATATGGTATGGTATAGTATAGTATACGAAGACCTTTACTGAAGTCTTACAGATTGTGTCTCAACAAAATTAGGTTGGCCCAGATGAGATTAAGCAGTGTGGGGGGCAACTATAGCACGCGACCAGGAAACATCGAGAGGCCTTTGCGCCACAACGGACTTAGAAAGGCTGTTGAAGACGATATGTCACGAATCTACCGCGCTTAGAAAAAGGAAGGAAAAACAATACACAGTCGCAGTGCTTTGTCGTCCCGCCGCGTAGCGCCTCTACAAGTCAACAGCACAGCGTACATCCTCAATCTTCAAAGCTTCAAGGTTTTTCCCTATAACAAGATACAGATTTGTTTTACCGTTTTTCAAAACAAGATTTGGTAAAGCTACCAGAAAGGTGTATGTACCGGCAATTTTTAATGAACTCCCTGATGATTTGTTTTCCGTGATCACGAAACATGTACTAAGAAAGAAGCTAAAGTCACTATAATTTCTACCGTTCTCAGATCGTATTTTGTTGGATGCTTCGTATATTACTGGAATTATTTGCTCTAATCGTGCCGCATATTTATCTTGCTTGTTTTACTGCCCATAGAGAATTCGTTTCCGATACATAATGGTTGTTACATTATTAATTGTATGTAATGCTGTTGCTTCTTCTGTGATTAAGTACTGTTTAGATAGGCTATTTATCTATATTATCTTTTTTACTTGTTATATCATTAATTGTATGTAGTGCTTTTGTTTTTTCTACTGTGTTTAAATGTTGTGTAAATAGGCTATTTATTTGTATTATCTTTTTTTGTATAAGATAGCATACAAACTTTTTCGATCTCTGTGTTGTCATCGATCGTCTGCTGATGTGCCGGGCCTAGTCCTGAAAGCCTCCTGATGACTTTGACAGGCCTGTTGTCCTTTTGTATTTTCCCTCCCAAGGTGATAATAATAATAATAATAATAATAATAATAATAATAATAATAATAATAATAATAATAATAATAATAATAATAATAATAATAATAATAATTATTATTATTATTATTATTATTATTATTATTATTATTATTATTATTATTATTATTATTATTATTGCTGCTGCTGCTGCTGCTGCAGTTGTTGTCATGCGACTTCGGTGTCGTCGCGTGAGCAGAGGTACCCGTCCCCCTTCAAAGATGTTCTGCCAAATAACAGGGCGTAATACGCTAAGCACCCGACGAAGCAAAAACAACATTAAAACACGCGGGGGCGTCGCTGTCCAAAAATAGGCATGCTGCAGCGATGGGATGATGCAATGGGACCACCGAGTAACGCACCAAATGAAAGAAGAACGAACGTTAAAAAAAAAAAGAAACAAGAAAGATGGAAAGATGGCTATGCAATACGGCAAGGGGGCACACGGAGGAAGGCTTACGTGAGACACCTCATAAACGCGAAGCTCGTATCTGTATATCTTATATCTAAAGCGCCGGCGGCGCGAGCTTTAAGACAGTCTTTCTTTCTTGGTTTGTTTCTTTCTTTCGCCCTTCTGAACTTCCCAGGAGCAACGGCCACATTACACCGCTCGAGCGGAGAGAGTTAACGCACGGCTTCAACACCAGGCACCGACGCGACGATGGCTGTGTTGCGGCTTAGTAAGCACGAGAGTTTAAAAAAGAGAGAGTGCCGAGGAGACCCCCACGACGCGTGAGAAAGCATCAGAAAATCCGACCGCAAGCTCGCTTCAGTCACTTCACTCACTCGGCGCGCTGCCGATACTGCTTCAACCCGGGGCCCTGCATGTGTGAAAATAACCTCTTCTCACGCAGCAGCAACAGCAACCTTATAGGCGCGGCTGTAGACGCAGGCAATGTAGACCCTGCTTGCGGCTGCAACACTGCTGCATATAACGTTTTCAAAGCGACAAGCTTCTACGTTTAGAGGCGGGCGGCGTCCCTGTGTACGATGAAAAAGGACGACACCCGACACCGATATGGTTGCTGCCTGTGTAGCACCTGCGTAAACTATAAAAAGCGTAGCCGCCTTCGCCGCTTTGCCGAACGCGCGTGCGACTTCTCACGGTTGTGTATATGCAACGTACACCTGAACCGAAGCGGGCACAGACGACGCTGTGCTGCCGCCTTCCCATGCGACACGTAATGCCCGCCGGTATATAGGGGTCGTCGCCGTCGAAACGTGTGCGGTGACCAAAGGGGATCCCTCTCCGACAACATCATTTTGCTGCTGCTTGACGGCGACGGTTCTCATGCTTGGCACAGAGCATTCCTAGAGGGTTTTTATTTGAGTTTTAGTGGCTGGGGCGCTGAATTCGCAGCTTTAGCTAAAACAAAAGACAAGAAAAAAGAAGAAGGAAAAAGTCCTACTCCAGAAACATTGGATCGCTATACCTCCCACAGTGGAAGTGCTGTCATGCGTAAAATGGCAAACCAAAACAGAAAACCATGGCTAGCTTCATTCCCACCACGTTGCACGGGACAGTCCAGTGTTCTTAACTAGCTGTGGAAACTACCATCACCCCTATGTGACTCGTGTTCTTCAAGTTTATGTACAAGTTCACTGTATATGTGCTGTAGGGTGCGCTTATCTGCATTGAGCAAGGGAGGTTTTCAAGGCCCGCCAACGCTCCAAGGCTTGCATTGTCCTCCTCGACCTTATGCAACAGCATTGTCCTAACGTCCGTCTGTGCCGCTTTTCGCGTCGATATGTACAAGTTACGCTTTGGAGTCAGGAATCGCTGAGGTTGTCGATGGCTAAGTGCTACGAAAGCTTCCATTGTTTCGGAGCAAAAGTAGTTAATAGTACGCCGGTCAATTTTTTTTTTTCGTCATCCCATCTTCGTCGTCTTCAGTAAATGGTTCCTAGAGCGTCATTACATGCCTGTGTACGGGAACCTGAACAGTGAAAGGGCAGACAAGGGCAACAGGGATGGCAGGAACTGAGAAGACGGCGATGACTGCATTTGTACAGAACGACGCAGAAAAGCGACATAATACCAGAGAGGTACCTCAGCTTGGTACTTCGGTAGCTAAACTGCTTCTTTGGTCGAGCTCTGACCAGTAAGGCGCGTTATCTAAAGGATCGGCCCAGTCAAGTAGGCGCGAACACTTCTGATATGGTGGTAAGCAGTTTCGCTTGTCAATCAAGTTAGAAGAGATGAGCGTCAATCAAGCTTCTTTTTAAAGCAGTGCTCCTGTTATCAACAAAGACCGAGAACCGACTGTTACTCGCAAGTCACCTTGTGACAAAATTTATGTCAATTTTACGCAGGGGAAGTGTCGAGGGTGCTGCGTAACAACCCGAAAAGAACATCGCCGTAATCCGATCGCAATATGATTTTAAAAAATAAGAAAGAGGACATTAACAGGTGGTTATTATGCCCGCAGCTTGCTTTTCGAGATGGACAACAATGCAATTCTTAAGCGCAGAAATGAGTACTGCATATTGTGGCCACCTGAAAGGCTCCTCTTCGTCGTCTGTACATAATCATCATCACAAAGGCTTCTTCTTCATCGGGTGTGGGTAATCATCTGTAGTCTCTTCGGTTCTTTGGGCGCGGCCGGTTCGCTGCATCATCGAGGCCTAATAAATACACCGTGAAAACCGCATCCTCACAATATATCTAACAAGTTTCACCTGATTAAAGCCGTGCCCTGCGTGTTTCCCAAACGTTATAAACGCACACAACGTTTCCTTAACAACGTACCTTCCTTGAAAAGCCACATACTCACAGAAACAAGGGACCGGCAGAATACTACACCGGAACACGGAATACTACACCTTGCTGGTCCTCTCTGATTGGTCAATTCGACCTCGACAGGCGGAAATAACCAATTCCTGACCACCCAATCCCCGATTGGTCAGACCTGCCTTGACAGGCAGAATTGATAATTCAGAGAGAACGAATACGGAATATCATTCCGTGGCATATAGTATATAGGCCCCCAAACCACGTTGTGGCAAAGGCAAGCAGCAGTTTCAAGAACGCAACGCCGAATTCAATCGCCCTTCGTAGCGCAGTTCTTCTGCGGCCGACACGTGTGGTGTAACCGTATCCTGGCTAGGCGCGGCTCTCGAGCGCTATTAAATCGGATGACATCCAGCTGCCTTCACCCTTGTCGGTTGTCTACTTCACCGGAACATACACTTCTATACCGATGCGCTCGTTGGCGAAAGATGCGAAGGGTGGCGTCTCGGGTCCTGGTAACACGGAAACGGAGTTTCTTTTGGTAGAAGATGGTGCCGTTCTCGCGACAGGCCATGAATACGACGCGGCTGAGGTGTCATCGCGCGGTCGCTGGTTGATGGGATCCAGACTCGGGAATGTAAGCACCACGGAGCCACCCTCGACGACAGTGCGTCCGGCGTGCGTGTCTTGGAATTCCGTTAAACGGGTCACGGGAATGTTTGTGACCTTCTTCAAAGGTGTTTCCCATCTCCGGTGGCCTACTTTCCGTCGACGCTCCGCTGTGACGACAAGCTGCTCTTATTAGAATGCCTTCACAGCAAACAGGGCGTTTGTCTTCAGTTTAAACAGCAGGAAAATGTGTACTGGTGCAGTTCATTGTTTACTGTTATCATAGAAACAATATACCCTGCCAGGATAGGAGGCACCGCCGTCGGCGTACTACCGTGCCCCTTCTGACCATCAACCTGTTCGAATAACTGTCAAACAAGTTGCTTGTTCCAGCATCAAAATTGTATAAACATTGTACGTTTCGTAAAATGATAGTGCTACCTCAGGTATTCTGGTTTTTCCTCCTTATTTTTTTTTTTCATATTGAAGTACCTTTATGGGAAAAAACAAGCAACATCACTGATCACGAAAACTGAATGAAGCCCATTTTAAAGCCTGTGGTGAGAGATTATTATGCCTTACACACCGGCTTCTTTCATCGCAGGTGTAGTATGGTACTGCTGTTGCATACCACAATTTCCATACACCCGTCAGGCTAAAGATGCTAGCCATTCGAGGAGTTAACACAAAAAAAAAAAGTGAGAAAAAAGAATAATTGTGCTTAGTCGCTGCTCTGTTCAGCATCAGGAGTTAGTTGCTCCGTAAAGGAATACTGCACCGAAGATTCCCGCTCACCAACACACCAAAAAGCTACAGCATAACTCTCACCGGCCTCCACGAAAAAGAACTCACATGAGGCCCACACACAAGCTGCAAAACTTTGCCGACCCGCCACTGCCCCTTCCTCGGCCCTTCCCGCAAACATCTGCGTCGTTACCTAAACTTTACGTGTGTCGTGGGCCACAGGCACCGACTGCGAGCAAGCCATCGAGCAGGCGAGGAGGCACCGAGCACGTCGCCGAAGACGACGACAAAGACGAGCCTGCAGCGGTGCTCAGGAGCATCTGGTGCGCACATGGCGAGCGAGGGAATGCGCGCCAAGAAAGGTGGCAAGGAATACCTTGCCGTCACGCCGCAACCAACCGGCCGCCGCCAGCCGCGTACGCGCCCTTCTCTGGCGCAACAACAACACTCCTGCCTGGGGATCGCGTCTCGCGCCCCAGACGTGACTTCTCGGCACCAGAATCACATCCCGCCTGCTGCAGGGCGACGCATTCGGTCTCTCCTCTGTTCTACGTCGCCTGTCCTTTGGTCCTCTCAACTTTTTTTTTTCTTTTAGTCTACGCACAGGTCACGCTCATATCTACTTGCCGCCGCACTGACTTCTTTTCTCCTGCCTGCCGGCAACTCTCTCTGTCTGTTATCCTCACTTTTATTTGTGCTTTTGCTTTGTTCGTCGACACGCGGTGTCGTAAAAGCGAGAGCCATGTTTACTGCCATCATGGCCCCTGGGCGCATAACTGCCCCGGCATCACCGGAGACGCTTCGCAGCTGCGACGGTGAATCACAAGCGCAACGAACACACGCAGAGTTTAAGGCGGGGACCGCGACTCGAGCGACCAAGCTGCCGAGTCCACATGGCTGCTCACGGCTGAGTTTAGATAATTCGCGCAGGCGCTGGCTCCCACTCAGTGCCATAAACCTGGTATAAAAGCTGCATACATTTGTGCGACGGTCATCACGAACGTGCAACAAGAAATAAGAAATACTAAAATAACACCCTACACCTGTAGCAACTCAGCAAAATACAAGACGAACAAGCTACTGTTGTGCCAAATACATTGCGTCAGGCTTCGAACTTCACCGGTACCATTGCAAAAAAAAAAAAAAAATTAAAGGAAGCTGTGTTGGTTACTCACCATCTTCACCACTACCAGCCTGGCCTGTGTCCACTGCAGGAAGAAGGTCTTTCCCAAGGATTTCAAATTTACCTTGTCCTGAGCTAGTTACGCCGGTCAAGTTCTTAATTTCATCGCCCATTTGACTTTTGGTCTGCCTGGGCTACGTTTTCAATTCCTTAGGTGAACATTACATCGCTCTCACTGTCCACCTATTATGTTTCCTACGCATCACGTCACCTTATCTGGCCCACCTTTTTCTCGCTGTTGCAAACGAGGCTGTCAGCTACTCCTATTTGTTCTCTGGTTCATTCTGCTCTTTTTCTGTGTCTCAGTGTTACACCTATCATTTCTAGTTTAACTGCTCGCTGCGTGTTTATTAATTTACTCTCAAGTTTATTTGTTATCCCCAAGCTTCTGGTCCATAGCTTAGTACTGGCAGAATGCGATGGTTGCATACCTTACATTTTTGAAATAACGGTGAGTTCGTTACTTGATGTGGCTTCTGGGTTGAGTACTGGCTGTGCGTAAATGCAATCAGCATATTTATCGAAAATTTCGTGACGGTAAGTACAGATGCTATTCTTCTCGTCATATTCAGCTTGACGCTATGAAAATAAAGCGTGGTTCTCTCATTCTATGTATTATTTCCCTCGATACCGTGCGATAGTACTGCGTGCATTCGCCACCGCAAAAATCAAACCCTGCCACATTTTCTACAGAATGCCTTGGATGCTAGCGCAAGCACGAATTCATTAACTGCAGTAACGAACGGGGCAAAGAAGAGGTAATAAACTAAGAGACAGGGAGAAACGTAATTCCAAGAGGCGCGCGCGATGCTGCACTAGCTTTTTTTCGCGATATAGATAGATATGAAAGTAGGGAGATAACATTTCATTCGGAGGATTCACCGTCAGCGTTTTGCACTATAATAAAAAAGGAAAAAGAAAGCCAGAGAAAAAAACAAGTGAGACAGGCCGCGGGATTCCGCCCGGTGGCGCTTGCCAGTTTGTGCTGGCAGGAAGACGACGAAGAATAATGGCACCTAGCGGCGCCTCTGCCAGACCTAGACGCGGGGGGTCCGATTTCATGCCGATCACTGGTTCACGACATGGATCTCAACGCTGAGCCGCACACAGAGAAGACAGAACCCTTGTGGCGTGAAGGCTTGATACGTTCGAGACGCAAGCTCCGGCAGGACTTCGAGGAACTGGAGCGCCTGCGCAGTGTCTCACTCCAGTCAACGCGTCTCTGTTTGGCGAATCTTCCAGCGCGCGCGATATCACGCCTGCGTCGTAATATACGAGTCTGTTTTCCTCGCCTGCTTCGACTCGTAGCGTAGTGAGAAAGAGATAGAAAGAAAGAAGTTGCGCTTCTCGAATAGCGCGAAGAACTTGTGAGAGATTCGCTTCTGCTCGTCATATCGCATAGACCTAGAACACACTCTGTTGCGTTTGAATGCCGATGATATAGAGAAAAGAAAATAAAGATATTCGCAGCTTGTTGGCCATGCTATACCATCGATAAAATAATTCAACTGGAATGAACACACGTTGCTGAAAGACCTATAGCAGTACACGTGGTTTTATCATGATCTAATAATACTGGAATAAGGTGAACTTAATATACATGAAGTGCTCATTTCATACAGCTTCCCCCTAAAATGACTTGTGCCCGCCCCGCCACGGTGGTCTAGTGGCTAAGGTACTCGGCTGCTGATCCGAGGGTCGCGGGATCGAATCCCGGCCGCGGCGGCTGCATTTCGATGGAGGCGAAATGTTGAGGCCCGTGTGCTGTGCGATGTCAGTGCACGTTAAAGAACCCCAGGTGGTCGAAATTTCCGGAGCCCTCCACTACGGCGTCTCTCATAATCAGAACTGGTTTTGGGACGTAAAACCCCACAAAACAACAACTTGTGCCCAACGTTGACCACTCACTGCTCAAAGGTCCGCTGAAATTAGACGTAACAACGTGAGTGCGCAAGTCAAGTCAGGACGAGCGTTCGCGTCACCTTGTGAAACTGCCACCCCCCCCCGCCCCCTTTATTCTGCGGTGAAAATGAAAGGCAACGCTTCAACTAAAGGTTACTGATATAATAAAGACATGTGTGTACGTGTGTTTGTTGTCGTCGTGGTTGTTGTTGTTGTTGTTGTTGTTGTGCGCATGAGGGCGGCCGGCCTGCTTCCTGTATCAGATGGCAACCAGCACCCTTGAATGAGCAAAAACCCCATTTTATGGGTGCCGTAATTTCTATCGCGCAGTTTGTGCTGCAGTATAAGCGCAAATTTATTATTCAGCCATCTGAGCTAATTAAGGGCTTTGACTAAGGAACCACGCACAGTTGAAATCCTTCGTGGAAGCGAAAGAACGGGTGTGTAAAAAATGCACATTCCCTGTGAAGAGGGAGAGAGCGACATAAGGGAAAGACTGGGATGTTAACAGGGGTTACACCACGCAACATAGCCGGCAGTGGCGCAGGAAAAGAGGCCCTGAAGGAAAGATTCATCTGCGAAAACAATAGAAGACGAGTTCAGTCCGCCTACAACCTCCGCATCCGCTTCAGTGAAGCCCGCAAGGTGTTAGTGAAATCACCATCGGAGGCCGCGTTTTAAATCGCATTCAATTAATTTGTCAGAAAACTGAAGGGCAGGAGACAGGACACAAGTGCCTTTGTGGTATAACGTTATTCTCAGGCGTGCGTTATTGGAAATGAGCAACGACGTATGCGCTGTGCGTCTCGTTAATTAAACAGCCCACATATCCATGATTTCTGGCATAAAAGCGTAGCTCTTTCAATGCAATGGTACAGTTGAACGAAAGCCAAGCGAATGAAGGCAAGAATTTCGCAAAGTAACACACATGTGAGCAGAGACAGAAATTTAAGCTAGATACCTGTACGGAAACGTGCACATTACAAGTACTTACAATTGATACGCACTTACGCCAATAGGTGATAGACGAAGTTCATCCTGAGGTGTAAAGGAACACGTGAGCTATGGTATAGAAAGGTAAAGCTATCATGCGAACAGGCATTAGACTGCGCGAGTAGAAAGGAACCAAGGAAAGCAGTCTAATACCTGTTCGGCATTAAACAACTAGACGGCAAGAAGGTTCTATTATGCGAGAAAATTGTCCGCCATCTCCATGACCCGCAGCTCACAAGCACAGAGCCGAGCTCTTCGATCCCGGGAGAGCAGCGTCGGTCTCGTCCATAATAGAGGAGGGAGCACGACAGCATTCCTGCACGGCAGATGAGCAACCCGGGAAAGACGTCTTGAAGGTGTAGCCTACGCGAGGCTGTGGACAGCAGCGGAGGGAAAAAAAGGACGAAGGGACGCACGGGATCGCGGGTACAGGAAACAGCCGCGCCGAACTGGAGCGAAGACGCGAGAAACAAACGGCATAGAGCGCGCCTCGTCTTAGTGGAGGCAACACCCCTATACGGCTGACCATGGTCCGGTGCGCCGCTCCGGGGAACGCGTAGAATTGGAAATGGGAGTCCTGCGAACGCCGGAGGTGACGCGACACCGGGGAAGACGACACGAGCTGCGTGGCCGGACGAGCTTGACCTGCCAATCTGCAAGGGATGGGGAGGGGCGGGAGAGAAGTGGAGTATATCGATTCACAGATGTTAAGGAACAGCACTGGATTCCGTGTACTGTGGTCACCTGAACGAAACGACACGTCTAGGATTATTTGCAAACAGGCATTCTCTAGTTGGGAAAGTATTCTGCCTGACGACTTTGTACGAGTAATGTTCCACCTTTGTGACTGCTGGCCAGTGTAATTTTCTCTCATGTGACGGTGGTAGAAAGAAGTGAGATCAAGATGCAGTCGCCATTCCGTAAGACGCTCCCAGATGCGAAGGTGGATGTTGTATGTGGAACGTGGAAAATAATCCGCATTGTATTGCAATTTTGAAGTGCAGCATGCTTTAATCATCATCATCATCATCATCATCATTATTATGTCGACGCCCACTGCGCGCTAAAGGCCTCTTCCATAGTTCTCCAATTACCCTGGTTCTGGGCTAACTTGAGACCACGCGTTAACCCGCTCAAACTTCTTGACCTCCCCTGCCCACCGTGAATTCCTGCCACCGCCTATTACACCTGCCTTTTCGCTTTTTCAAGGGATCCACCTTGCCTCTCATAATTTGGGATGTGCGAATATTCGAAAACTTCGAATAACGAACCGAATAGTACATATCCGATATACGAAAAATTTTTTAATATATTTGACGAATAGTACGTCAGCACCCACGGGAAAGACTGATCATAATAAAACCTGCCCGATCGTCACATCTTCCGGCGAGTGTTATCAAAGCCGCATCTGAACACAAATCCTTCTAGCTTAGAGGGAGAGAGCCTAGGTGCATTTTGTATTCCTTTCATTAGCTTTTCATTCTTCGCATGGTTGGAGTAACAACTCTGCTTTTACCGAAGCATTTCAGTCGTCTTATATATCGCAACTGACACCGCTCACATAAGCAGCACAGCCGGGCGTGGGGTCTGACGCTCACCTAAATATACGTGTTCCTAATCTATTGTGCATAGAGTCGATGCGAACAGTCCAGCTGTCACAATGAATCCGAAGTGTATAACTGTCCCTTAAAGTGCACGCATCGTTCGTGACCTCATTCTCCAAGAAGCCTACTTATTCGCCACAATGTCGACGCTCGCTTCAAGGTGCCATTCAGTGCAGGACCTTTTGCCAACGACGTTGCAGAGCTCTGGGAGAACGATGTACCTGCCCTTGACATGCAAGCGACAGGGTTACGGCGAAGCAAGCGAGCCGCGACGAACGCGAGGCCAGTCGATAGCGACGCTTCATCTGACTTCCAGACTCAACGAACGTATAGCCTTTGTCCACCGCTGAGAAAGCCGCCGCGAGGCGAGGTGAAACCGCGGGATGACCTACGACGCCAAGGTGTGTTTATCTAAGGGGCCCAAAACAACGCTCCGGTCACTGCACGGCGGCCGCGGCGCACGCTACAATCCTCGAGATATCCGTGCAGGGTTGTAAAAACAATGGCGAGAGGGCCATCCCGCTCTGCGTGCAGCGCGTTTGCTCGGGACTCGTACGGCGGCCAGCGTCTAAACTGAGCTCCAGCCAGGGCCGGAAAGGGGAGTCTGAGTCGGCCTCCCCCGGTAGTCCTTTCACCCGCCGTTCGCATGTCTCTCCTCCTGGTTTACCTTCCTTCACGGATATTTTTTTTTTCTCTCGGCCGCGCTTATACCTTGCCCTAAGACTAACCGGAAAGCCCGTCGGCTCTTATCTGGGCCCTTGCTCACGGACAGCGAGAGCCACGCCTAAATCCAAAGCCATCAAGAGCTTCTTCTCTCTGTGTACGACGGGGACCGACGAACGGACCGGAGCGCCCCCTGTCTCCTCATTGCCTACCATGTTTTCCTTTTCTTCCTCTTTTCCTCTCATTTCCTTTGAGCTATC
The DNA here is from genome assembly GCA_013339685.2 of Hyalomma asiaticum. Lineage (NCBI taxonomy): Eukaryota > Metazoa > Arthropoda > Arachnida > Ixodida > Ixodidae > Hyalomma > Hyalomma asiaticum. The sequence goes on along the minus strand of CM023485.1, from coordinate 40,303,797 downwards.
GTTTTTTCCTACTTTCCGGTTTTCTTTGTCTTTTTTTTTCCCGATACCATGTGTGACAGCAACGGAACTGCAGGCAGAGGAGGTGGCTGCCATATACCTCGCGCAGACACATAAAAAAAATAAATAAACGGAAGGGAGGACGGTGTACCTCTAAGATTCCGACGTCAGATCCGGCTGCCGCGCGATCAGGTATACGGCGCGTTCGGAGGCAAGGGCGGCTCAGCGCAGCAGTGACTGCACTCCCGTTTCCTGGACGGCCTGCCTGGTGAGGCCGAAGCGTCATCTAAATTACAATGAGCTGCTTAAGGAAGAACAAGCTCCGGCCGGACAACGAAAAGAAAGGGATCTGTCCGTAGGCGGCAGTACAGATGGGAATAAAAGATAAGTGAAATAAAAAAAAACGGTACAGGGTCTTCTGACAACGGGATGTTATAGGCGAGCAGGGGAATGCACATATCCAGGAAAAGGGCGAAGAAAGAAAAAAAAAGTACAGCGCGGAGGACGGGAAAGGTAGGTAAGACGGGAACAAAAGGCGTATAGAGAATAGAACAGGAAAATTGGGGAAGAAAAGGAGAACAGGAAAGGGACTGACTGCCCGAGTCGGGAATGCGAAACTCTGTGCGGGAAGACGTAAGGACAGCGGCCTCCCCTTCCTGTGCGGCATAGAGTTGTTGGTCAGAGATGGCCGTTGCCGGCCATTCTGCTTTCGTATGCACTTTTTTTTTTTGCAACATTTCTTCTTGCCCTTTTTGGTCAAGTAGTTCAGATCACTAGGCAAGCTTATATTTTCTTTAGCATCGGCATTTCTTTCATTTTGTTTCTATTTCACTGTTCCCATATTTTTTTGTTTTTTTTTACTTTCACACGTCCTGTACACATTCTGGCGGCCGCCTATCTCCCTAGGGCCATGGTCGTCTTCGGACAGGTCTCCGGCGTTCATCCATATTCCGACTTTTTTCTGAGTCTCACCGAATGCCTGTATGCTGGCCAGATGCACCAGATTGTTCGAGATTCCCTTTCGTTGAATGGTACACAATTCACAAAATTACTCACTGAGGGTAGGGAAGACCCCTTGAACATATGTTGAATGAACAAATAAATTTGAAAAATACCACAGTATACACATGGCTAGTAGACTAACAGGGCACAGATCAATCATGGAATTTATACATTATTGAAGTGCGCCATCGTGGCCGAAAATCGAACCTGCTACCGCGTGCCCCCAAGAAGAAATCCACAACCATTTATGCTAACATTAGTATCCGGTACAGCAAGGTACAGACACAACCGGTAGAGGCATTCACACGCGAGGCATCGAAAACGAAGGTGCTGTACCTTTATGTATAAACCGGAATATTTCCGACCGGTCACACTAACTTTCATTTATTGTGAATATTTCTCTCTTTTTCTCTCTCTCCCTTTCTATTTGCACTAAACTTGTGCAAGATTAAGAGTAGCAGTGCGTAGTCACAGCTTCGCACATAACCTAGGCTCTTTTTGCAGCAGATAATTAGATCAATGGCTTCTTCAAGTGTAGTCTCGGTAGCTCTTTTTTTTTTTTTCCACTACCGTTGACACGTTATCTGTGTGTTTGTCAGCGCCTTTTCTTCTTTATTTTGAACTACTGATTGTTATATACGAGTACGTTGTGCTTGTACCTTTACACCGATGTCAAAGCTTGAATCGCAAACGTCGAGGCAATATGCTCTCCACTTACTTTCGTTCATACACCGCTGAACAGTACAACACCGTGATCAAAATAATGCACAGGAATAAATAACACCTACACTAAACTCCATATCTTCGTATACTTGAGCCTGCCTAAACCTTCGCTATACTTTTTCCCCTCTACACCGACGTAATCAGTGAGGCCTTTCTAAAGCCGTACACGAAAACGAAAGACAGCATAGGACAGTATCGGGAGCTGGCTTGTATCAAAGCGCCAAAGGCCTCGTCAAGGCTGCTTGCTGCGTCAAGTAGGTCAACGCTAAGAAAACGAAAGACCTGTAATCTCTCGCACCAGCACGTGTTAGCAACTATCTCTCACATGACCTTCGTCTTCCACGTGCTGAGTTAACAATATTTACAAAAAAAAAAACACTAATACGTGCTCTAGTTTTCGAAAAGGAGAAAATACGCATGAAATACTGAGATATGGAAGTATTACGAAAAAGAATACGCTACAAATAAAGCGCGCAGGAGTCAACCTAAATGAAGAATTGTTGATCCGAAGAGCGAACCAACTCGAAGGGGACGTGATGGATCCCAAAGTAACATCATTTTTCTCGAGATTACAGCAGGAACGCGAAGAAAATGAGCCCGCCGCCTTTCCATACGTCGTACACATTGCAAAAGTAAATTTTTCGAACTTTTTTTTTCCCCTACGTGTTCAGGGACAACAGATACTCACTCGCGCACCTTCCCTAGGGTCGCTGCCAGTAACCATCCGCACCGCCCCCTCGCTCCATCACACAAAACTTCACTCGGCCGTAAAAAAATCAAAGTAGATCGCAGGCACGCGGCTTCGAGTTCCCCCAGGCAAGACGGGTATAAAGCCCTACCGCCGCAAAGGTCGCGCCTGACCGGACGTGGAGGGGAGGACCACCACGTGTACGTAATAGAAGAGCGGGAATAAAACAATCCAGCTGTCTTTTTTCGGCTCGACGATAATGCATTTCCCAGAGTATACCGCAGGAAGAGGCGCACGCCGAACAGAAGCCGCGGCGAATTGGCTCTCGTTCTCGTCCTATATACGTTCCCCCTCGAAAACTCAGCGGCGTATATATACACACACCGATATACTTCGTGCATCGCGGCATGAGATCTTGATGGAGAAAACTGAAATTGCGATATACCTTATTTCGACCACAAACACAAACGTACAGTCTCGCGCAGCAATCAAAGAAGGACGTACTGTATCGAGTCGGCCTCGCTATCATCTGTCACGGATCCCCAAGGAATCTGTTTGTTCGTTCGGACGCAAAAAGAAAGGGCACTAGTCTCGATGCCTCCGTATTTCCCCTGTCTGGGGCTATTTCTGTTCTTCCTACACGTCGTGCGAAGGCGTCCGAAAAAGTGGGAATGCAGTTTCGAGCTCATCTAGGACTATTTTGTGACAGTTATTATGGACAGACAAGCCAGTGCAAATTGCGAAGGCACCCAGTGAAGGCAGGACTGGCGCAGTTATAGCAAAGGGGTTCCGTGGAATTCCGCAAGGTGGGGTAGAGATATGAAACGAAAAATTAGCATCCACGCCGCTATAGCAGAAAGCCTTCTTAGTTGACGAAAGGTACGTCCTGTTCCGGGGTTTGAACCCAGGACCAACGCCTCTGCAGGGCGGTCGCTCCACCAGTTGAGCTAACCGGGAGGCCAGCAGTTATCAGCCCGAGGGCGACCTGATCGTCAACTCGGAGCAATTAGGCACGAAATGGCATACGAGTACTGCGTAATTCCACAAGGTGGAGTAATGATAATGAAAGGGGAGTTCCTTGGCGGTTTTGTGTTACAAACGGGTCGGCTCTAATTCTCCTTTTCAGTGTTTCTCATCTAGACTTACTGTCAACCTCAAGGCAGTGCTCGCAGGACACCAGAATCTTTCCTCGCACGTCTTCCTAGCAATGCAATAAAATGCGTAATGATAGTTTAAAAAGTGTGTCATACACACAGGAGTTGACCAAGGGCTCATTTCTTTGTTAGATACAACCTATATATAGTGATACATGCTGCCCTGAGTAATAAAACTCATTTCGGTTTTTGTTCTTTGTTTTTTTTTTTCCGGATGGCAGCATGGAAGGTTCGCGTGTGCAAGACTTATCGTACTGGTTGCTAAACAGTTATGACAGCCTGACGATCGGCGAATATTGAATATCGGTGCACCTACCACTTTCACTCTCATCGATGTTTTTCATGCGATAATAACAATAACGATAATAATAAAGCTGTCGTTTTATATGTAATAAACTGGAAATTTGCGATATGTTTAAGTTTTACAGTAGTGTTGAGCATGCTTTGTCCTAGTTTATTGTGCCCAAACTATGTCGGAGAGGAGAGGACACAAAGCGTCTTAACGCAATTCAGGTCTCCGGCTATTCACGTCTCTCTAAAACCAACTAGATCTGTTTAAGAGTATCTTTGAAGTCCACTGAGAACCAGGGTTACATTTTTCTCCAAAATTCATTAAAGTGTAGTGAAGATGCACGACATGCGCCCAAACGCCTGGATGCAGAAGACGAAAGAAAAGACGCCGAAAATTCTTCATCAAGGCTCGTCCTGTCCACCCCTCCGAGTGCCTTCCCGCCTTTTTCCCCCCACACATACACACGCACACACACGCACAATGTTATCGACGGAAACAGCGGTCGGCACCCAGAGTGGGTCCTCCCCTACTTTCTATATACGGCTACCTGCCTCGCGGTCTCGCTCCATCGAAGACGACAAACAAGTGACCGGCGAGATGACTGTGTACAGAGACGAAACAGGCAGACAGGAGGAACCAGCGCGCGAGGCAATGACCGTAGGGATGAGTGAGGGTATAGAGATGCATGTGATGGAGGCGAAGGCTTCCCACGAGAATTGGGGGACGGAGGAGACGGGAGGTAAAAGGATGGCGGGAAAGGACGAGGAAGAGACTGAAAAATAAGCAGCGAAGGAAACACCGGAGAGGTATAGGTTGAGATCCCGAACGGTCGGACGGGAGCCATTTACGAGCGAACGTTGAGCAACACTGCACACCTGAGACCGTCGCAGGACGCGAAGCCAATTGGGAACCTGACGGTCCGTGACTGCTGCAGGCCCACACCATCGCTCTCTGCACTTGACTTTTCTAGCTGTGTGACGCTTTCGGTTCCTCTCCTTATGCCGGCAGTTGAGTAGATGGACATCGCAAGTAGGCCAACAGTATCCTTCTGTTATCTCGCCGCTTGAGAGATTGTTTTCACCGCTTCTTTCGTGCTCGTTTAGAAATGTGTGTATGTCTTGCTTGTGTGTTACAAAAGGTTTGTCATCGCTGTGGGGCTCTTCTCTGCTCTCCATCCTTCAATGCACTGTTATCATCTTCGTAGCCACTCCTGAACAAATGATATATTTAGTTTTTAGCTATCTCACGCGTTTTAACATTTCGTATTTGTTCCCCTAAGCCTTGTATATTTTGCAGCCCACGCCAGACTTTTGACCAAGGCCACCCTTGGAGTTCTTGCGTATTTTGTAAAAATATAGAAGAAAACTTCTTGATCATCATTAGGTGCCCTTTATACTTTGTTCTCAATACCTGTACGCGTCGGAGTGGCCCTACCAAGCGGCCTGCATGTACTGGCGTTTCTTGAGAACTGCATATTCTGCACGAACCGTGAGCGCCCGCATACAACACGCCGGTATGTTGCGGAATACTCTACCATTTCATATTGCGACATCCGATAACATTGCGACATAATGCACATACGCGAATATAATGCGATATAAAATCTCAACAACAACAACAACAACAACAACAACAACAACAACAACAACAACAACAACAACAACAACAACAACAACAACAACTAATATAAATCCATTTTCTGCTTCGTTTCGTACATGCTACGGCTCCGTTTCGTCTTCCCTTGAATCGCACTACATATAAACTTCTCTCTCCGTCTTTCTTTTTTTTTTTCTGCAACTTCGTTGCATGTTCATTTTTTTTTTTTTCATTTTCCTTACAGCGACCCTCCTTTTCAATTCTCTTCTCGAGCCTTCGGTCTCCCTTAACACTTCCTTCCTGTCTATAATTCTCTATCACTGCTCCCCTTACCTTTCCCATACGTCGACTAGACACGCCCAGCGCCGAAGATGTTCTTCGGGCACTCCGGCAAGAGGTAAGGCCAACAGGGACCACCCGAGGAACAAACGAAACACAAAGAAACGATGGATGGCGGAAATAAAGACCCTCTCTGGCCTCCGATTCCCAGCGGTACAGGTGAAGCGAGACGCCCCGAACGAAAAGGGTCAGAAACGATTTGTTAGCGTTTGCCCTTCCTGACTTCAACTTTATTGCCGCCCTCACAGCTTTCAGCATGCGGAGGCGCGGCGCACGGCGATTCAGTGCGATCGCTTTACTGCGCGGCTTCCCGTTATACTAAAACGCACGATCGGAAGTCTGTTCGAAGAAGGATCTGCGCGCTTTGCTCTCGCTTCTTGTTTATAGCCTCCCCCCCCCCCCCCCCCCTTTTTCCTATTTTTCTTTTTTTGTCTCTTGCAAGCCTGTATGAGACATTGTCACATGACCGACGTCATACATGGATTGGTTGGCTGCATGGTTTCGGACGGCTCGGAACCCAGCCAGAGGTGATTTGCGCGTGTTGTATTAGTGTATCGTCCAACAAACTGTTATCGACTTTTATTATGCTGCAAGACAATAAATGTTTCCTCCTGCGCAAAAAAAAAAAAAAAAGCGGAGCACCAGCATGCCGCAGTAACTGGCGTGTGATAAAACGAGAGAGTAAACTAATGTTCTTCTTAATTAAATAATTTAAAAGGGACGTCGTTATATGTGCAGATAAGATTGTCGTTTGGTCATCATTGACAGAATGTCAATGATGACCTTTTTGCTTCTGCTTGTAAAGAATCCGCGTGGCTTTTCTTCATGGTAATGCACTCTGCTCAGAAAGCCAGCCTTTTCATACACAAACTTTGTTTTGTGCAGTTACATACATTCCCTACTTATAATTTTCCGCCACTACAGCGATGTCACACCTTCGCCAGAGTTATTTCCACAGAATCGAATTTATGGGCGCACATTAAGCATTCACGCGAGAATATGCGCTCCAAAACCATGCCAGCCCATTAACTTCCTTAAGCACACTCCTGTGCGAGTGCGATGACGTCAGCGTGAGTTCAAACTGATTACATAAGTGCGGACCGTTCAGTCGTGCCTAGCTGACGAAGAGGACGAGGTGGTGTAGTACAGGATCCCAACTGCATGCACAGCAGGTCCACAAACTTCTGCGCGAAGCGTGCCTAAAAGGCGTCTATACGAAGAGACAGCCATTAAGCGAGGGCGTAGACCACTCCAAATGGGTTCAGGTGGTCCGAAGCGCGCGGCAGGCTTTCTTGGGAAACACTTTGCATACAGGCGGATTTCTAGAGAAGGCCCACGCGGGGCCGCTCGCAGAATACGTGGAGAACGCCACCTTGCGCGAGGTAACTCAGTACGCGTCTCCCTGGCGAGTCTCTCGCGTCCCCTCAAATTGCTGTACTAATCAGTACAGCCAGTACAACATAACAGCCGACACATGACTTCAGGCGTACTGTGCGACAACTTGACTCTACAGTGGAATGGGTCCTGCTCCTCAATAACCACTGGACGACGAAAGAAAGTGTTAGCCCTCCTTACTTTCACAGCAAAATTTTAAAGGTTTAAAATTTTCTTCATGTATGCGTCGATCGCAACCGATACATTCATTACAAGTGATGATGATTATTAGAGTTTTACGTCTCAAAACAACGATATGGTTACGAGAGACGCCGTAGTGGATGGCTCCGGAAATTTCGACCACCTGGGGTTCTTTAACGTGCACTGAAATCGCACAGTGTTGCCTCAACATTTCGCCTCCATCGAAATGCAGTCGCTGCGATCGGGATTAGATTCCACGACCTTCGGATCTGCAACCGAGTGCCATATTCACTAGATCACCCTGGAGGCGGCTCATTTCCACTGTAAATGCCATGACTACATAAGCTTTCTCACCTCTTCTTTTGTTTGACCACCGTCCTGTTCCTTGGTCAATTCTCTGGTACATTTTTCGATGCAGAGTGGCATGTAGACGCTCACATGTAGGCCGGCAGAATTTTTTTGCAGATAAAGGTTGAGAAAGAAGCCATATCTATATTCAAGCTATTGATTGGTGGGAGCAACACATTCCTATTTTGCGTTCTGAAAAACTTTCCAGCCGCGCTCTGTCGCGCATTTGTCTTTCCGCTTCAGTGTTGATGCCTCCGTGCGTGAATTTGTGGCACCCGCATCGTGTTTGAACCAGGTGGCCTGCAAAACGATCCTGCGTGGCGAGTGTCATAGTCTTTTACCGAGTTCGACTTCATCCTGTTGTTTAATACGGTATATAAATAAGGTTAACGATCTAGGCTGGCACTCGCACATATGCCTAGAAAACCTGCTCATGAAGCGCAACCCACAAGCAAAGACCATTCGTTGTACTACACGCGTTGAAATGATCATAACAAACGTTCTCCGGGGACCGTCCGTATAAGAACGACGCTCGCCCAGCAGACGCTGACGCCACTATCAGGAAAACTATAATTCACGCTACCCTATCAGTTCGGCGCACCTGTGGGGACACACGGTATAGTTCGGCTCCCTGGTCACGGCACGCGGGCGCTGAAATTCGTTTTCCAGCTCGCACCAGAGCATTCTTTCAGCTAGGGGGTATGCATGCATACGTACGAGTAGAGGAAAAGGTAGGTGGTTGTTGGCCATTTCGATGCACACGAGCACACAAGCGTAAACAGTACTGGGGTATAAAAAAGGACAAGACCCGTGCGACTGAGAGATACGTACAAAAAATACCAATTCATCCCGCATCTCCCCACACCTCTTCCAGCCTAGCCCTCTGTCCCTCCTTGCCTTGTTTCGTTGTTCAACAGTACCTGCCTCAGGAAGCGGAATGACTTGGCACTTTTGTGAAGCAGGTCTGCTTTTTTGTCGCGATGTAGCCTACACCAACGAAAGCGGATGCCCATGTCCACTCCTAAATTTATTTTACGACGCTCCAAGCTCAATGGCACTCTAAACAGCACCGGAAGCGGAGAAGAACGGTGCTCGTAGAGCATCGCGAAAACAGCTGGCCAAACAACTGCCACTACACGAAAGTGCTTGCTACATACATGCTGCTCAGTACCGTTTCTTGTCCACGTAAAATATAATCGCGTGCTGGTGAGTATACAACAATGCAGCGAAAAGAAAGCGTACGAGCAACAGTGGAAAATCCCGTGGAAACAAAGCGAACGCCGACAAGGGTGGCACATGACTTGGGTGCGTGAGTTCAAAGTATTAAAAAAAAATAAAAGTGAAGTCGGCAGGCTCTGCACGAGAGATACGAAGCGCATTTCCATTTTCGTCGAAATTGCGTCAGAGCTCGGCCTCCCGTCTGGCGCGGCGGTTTCCTTTTCTCCCGACTCAAAGCGAGCGAAAACGGCGCTGATAAGTCTGCCACTGCCGCTGCTGCTTCTACACTATAGCGCGCTACGTTTGCACGCGGCCATTTCAAACGAGGCCAAGGTGTTGGCGCGAGCGGGGGACGGCAAAACACAGAGGCGCACACGCTATAAGGGGCGGGAAAGAATGTCGAGAGGTGGTCGTACGTAAGAAAAAAAAAAAGAAAGTAGAGGAGAACCCTTGATTTATGCCACACCTTCTCACATTTTTATTGCGTTCTCGCACTCGTGCACGCGCGAGTGAGCGGGCGGCGATTCAAGGCGCCGGTTCTCAACATCTTCCATGCCGGTCCCGGTTCCCTTTCGTTTTAGCAAGTAGTGTCGGTGAAACGCCCTCATTTCACCTGTTCTGCGTACCGGAGTGCCGCTGCACGACATTGTTCTTTTTCACTCTCTCCCCTTCTAGCTCTTGATTTCTTTTCGTTTTTTTTTTTTCTTTTTCTTTCCCCCATTCAACGCCGCCACCTTCCTTATACACGGGACGCGTGCGAAAGGTGTTTCCCTTTATGTGTGTTCTCGGTTATTCGGTGACTCAAACGACACGAAATGCTTTAGGAAGCTATGTGACCCGCGCTTGCCAGAGTGTTACGCTTCCCTCCCCCCCCCTCCCCCCCATTTTTGTTTCTTTTCTTGTTTCGTTGCCTTACTGCTATGGGGATTTTCAGACAGTTCCGTCCCGAGAAATTCTCCTTGCCGCGCCATCACGGCTCACTTCCTTTTATTGCGTTTTCCTCCCTGTACCCCTTTTTCTTTTCCGTCAAAGGTTTGGATGGGTTTCTTTCTTTGTATCACAGATGTTATTTAGTTTCCTTCTCTCGCTGAATATATAAGCTAGCGAAGTAAACATTTCTATGTGTATGCCACCGGACTCGTGTTTTTCGTGTACTTTAAGCTGACAGAATCTCGTCGCTTTGTGCATCCGCATGTCAGCGTGTCTGATGAAAAGACAGGTTTTCAGTCGAAGCGTTCAACGGTGTTTCTGGATAGTGAAGAACCTTACCATATAGTCTGCTTACTAGTGCTGGCAACCATTTTTACATGTCATCATCAGCAGCAGCCTATTTTAAGTCCACTGCAGGAGGAAGGCCTGTCCCAACGATTTTCACTTTGCCCTATATAATTATCAGTCAATCGTTTATCCAGGAGTATCCGCATTACTTGTTTACAGTTAGACGCTGGTTTTTGGGTAAATACGCCAAGCAATGCCTCGATTCAGTGGCAAAAAAAAAAAAAAAATGTGGAAAAGATCTACATTTCTACACCTTCAGAATACGTATCCTGCTTGGGCACCGGAACCGGAACAAATACTATTACTTTAAGTACAATGGATCGTTGCTTTGGATTAACACCTTCGAAAGCCTACGTTTGAAGACTCCTGATAAGCAATTAGTAAAGATTTAACATCTTTATTTTATAGAGATTTCATAGCAGTAATTAGAATCACGGTCATTTCCTGTTTTGCGTGCAGTGAGATGGAGACACTAAAACGTATCCTCGGATTTGCAAATCAATTTTCTTAATGTCTTCTCCTTAATAATGCAAATCTTTTTGCCACTTAATGCCGAGGTTATGGGTTCGGCTCCCGGTCGAAGCGAATTGCTTTTCGTCCCAATTACTCTCATTTTACAGTATCATCCCTACACTGCAATGAAAGAACAAATATTTACCCTGAAACGTCCCCTTGATTTTTTCATCCCTTGGCTTCATTTAGTTGTGATTATAATTTATTTGGCCACACAAAGTGCGATAACATTTGAGGAGCGATTCGTGCTTATAATCTTGAACTACAGTTTCAACGTGGCCGCCAGCATGGCCCCAAACAACAAAAGTGATTACACCATGAAACGTAAACATGACTTAAAAGGTACACGGAAACGCACACAAGCAAGTTAAATGCGAAGTACTTCTCAGAAGTTATTTCGGTTCGGTCAGCTTATATCTCAAGAGAACCAAAGTCAGCTAAACAGAGATGCATGCTTGAAAGATACGACAAGCCACAAGAGGACCGGTGTCACCTTGTCACGTCCTCGCAACGCGGTGAAAAATAAAATCGCTCCCGCAGTACGGTCATGCGGCTCCGATTCCTGAGCTCGGAGGACAGGCTCGGCAACTTTGTATTCGAAGCAGCAAAGAATCGAACGCGAGGAAAGCGTCAAATTGAAGAAAAAAATGCGCCTATATAGCGCGAACTGTAAGGTGCGTAAAAAGAGCAGCGAGCGCTGGCAAAAGGTGTGCTTCGCTCTGAGCCCCACTTCACGTTTCCGGCAACGCGCAGGTTGAGATCGCCGAATCCAGTGGGGAGAATGAAAGACCCAAGGGTGCCGAGAAAAAAAAGACGTCGCAATAGCTGACAGAATCAACGCTCTCCACACATCTGGTGTGCAAGAGAAAAAGAAATGCAAGGCGCATCACTTGAAGCGTAACTGCTACGCAGGCACACAACTGCAAGGATGAAAACATAGAAAAATAAGGATCGAACGGGGAAGAATGCGGCAGTCGGGACGACACCCGGCAGCGTTCTCCCGAAAAGCGGCCTCAATGTTCGCTTGCGCGCTAGAGGCCGAGAAGGCGCTCCGGAGCGCTTTTGATACCTGCGCTACAGGACGAGAGCGGAATTCTTGATTTCCTGGGCGGTACGCTTCTCCTGCTTTCCGCATTTTCGATTCCTTCAGACGGCAAGCGCGCACACTCCGGCAGCGAAGGCGACGTCGGAAAGGTCCGCATGTGATCTTCGAAGACACGGCGCCCGATTCGAACACGGTTCAAGCGCGTGCGCTGCCTTCGTCGCAGGAAGCACATTATTGCGCAAGCGTTGTTGTTGTTGTTAATTGATGATGAGGAGGAGCAAGAAGAAGAAGAAGATTGTTTCGTGCTGCACGTGGACGTGTAATATGTTTCGATCGCGGCCGCGGCGGTCGCATTTTCGATGGAGGCGAAAATACCAGAAGCCCGTGTACTGTGCGTTGTCAGAGCACGTTAAAGAACCCCAGGTGGTCAAAATTTCCGGAGCCCTCCACTACGGCCCTCCATTCTCTCCTCGCTATCTGTTTCACTCCCTTTCCCCCACCCCCACGGACGCTTAGCCGCGCTGCCTACATCGGCAGCAGAAATTAGCGTGCTTTCCTAACCGAACCACAATAATCATCAATCATATGTAAAGACTACGGTCATGGGTTTCACTACAGACCATGTGACACATACAGGTTGTGGAAACAAGCCCACGTAGAATACCATCTGCAAGGCCGGAGTTATATGAGACGCGACATGCTGAGGCCCATCCAACCCGTTTCACTCTGCTAGCCTGCCTGCACGGTCAACCATTCACTACGTAGTTCTGGTGAATTTTAGGTATAACGGTAACGTCTCGATCGGAAGTGTCCAATGATGCTGGTGCGCGAGCAACACATCCCGTGTGCAACTGTGACAAAGTGCTCTCTTATTTCGTCTACTAACATTTTCTTAAGCGCGCGCAAAGATGAGCGCACTGGTATCTAGCACGTGTTCTTCAACGTAACTATCGTCTTCAGCATGCGCCCCAACGAAGTAAGGTGACGTTCATTCGCTAAAAATGGGGGCCACGTGAGTGGTTTAGCCACATGATTACTTTGCTTAACTACATAGAATTCTTTAATTTTTTTGTAATGCCTAAATCATATGTCCGCTTTATACAGCACCAGTTACATCTTACGAACCACAACTGAGAACTACGAAAAATAGGAGGATTGTTGCGTTACGAAGACAGTGAATAAAAGCAGCGCAGTCTGTCACACAAGCACCTACACGAACGGATAGACAAACACGCGCGCACATAATCTCAAAGAAACAGAGCAATACCAACAAACGTTAACACATTTCCTTAACTTGTCCACATCACACTCATATCTGTATTCTTCCCTCGAACACCTCCACGACCGTTATTATTACACTTCTGCTACAGCCAGCAGGACCCCGCAAGTTAAGCGAGGAACGCTTCAAAGCAAGCGAATTCCAGCGGGTCTCGCCCCCTTAATCTTCCTCCCCCCCCCCCCTTTTTTTTTTTTTTCGGCAAAAGGTGAGAGTACGCCGCCGACTCAGACGCGGCCACGCCTGCCTGAGCACCGCGCGCACGCTATACCGCCAACGCGCAGGGTCCTTTCGCGTCAAGGGCTCCGCGAAAACGACAAGCACGGCCGCCACCAGCGTTGCCGACGCGCGCGGCGCTGGAAGCGGGACGCCGTGGAAAGGCCATCGCGCGCGAGCGCAGCCGGGAGGAATGCATATGCATTTTCCGCCCCTCCGACACCGCTCCCAGCCGTGTGTTCCACTACCGGCTATACTCCCAGAAACCTTTCTCCACGAGCAGTTAGTTTTATCGCCGGTGGTGCTCTCTTTCCGCGCCCAGACCCGCGCGCACCTTCCTTTCCCTGCTGCGACTTGCATCTATGTATTGAGAGAACGCGGCCAGGCTTTTAGACCCCCCCACTTCTCCTCGCCGCCCCCATCTTTCTTGGCTTTAGGCACCCCCTCGCTCCGCGCTTCGTCGCGCACTCCCTAACGGCGAGAGCGCGCCTGGCCCAGCCCAGCCGGGACCTGCCTGCGTATAAATGGCGCCCATTACACCTTGAAAGAAAAGCACCGGGACACCGACGCCGACGGTATACAGGGTGCCCGAGGCATGAGCACTCGCTAGACCGCGTGCACCAGCAGCAGCAGCAGCGGTGCGCTTGGCAGTTTCCGGATTTAGAAGCGAGCAGGGGAAGCCAAGGTGTTCCGGGGTTTGCCCGCAGCCTTCCGCCGCTGCCGCCGCCGTTTTTCGAGGAGTCGCATACGGGAGGCGGCACGCTGCCGGCGTACATCTGTTTTCTGCTAAACGGTCCGGTGATCTGCGAGGGCCCGACATCTTTGCGAGAGCGACGTCGCCGCTCCTTAACCTGCCTCCTTTGCGCGTAATAACAAAGTAAATCTGGAAGGGGAAAGGTGCGTGCAGCGTATATTTTAGTCGCCGGGTGTCGTCGGGTGGACACGCTGTTCGAGGACGCGCTTAACGTTTGAGCTGGCGCATTTGTCTTGCGAGAGAGGTATAGTCGGCCCAAAGGAATCTACAGCTGGAGCCTCTTCCACGAGGCTGGCGATTCTAGCAGTCTTCCGTGTAGGAGGAAATGCAAGTGAGCCTATTCACTTTAAATAATTGGATGCGAAAAGCACTCCGTGCTGCATCACAAACGGCACAAATCGTGTTGTGGAAAAGTGCCACGTATATACTGCAAGCGGCATATAAGCTAACATCTTCACTGGCCATGGCAGTTGTTTGGGAAAATGTTGCATGATTTACTCATCCAATCCAAAGAAATGTCAGTTGCAGCTGAAAGTAAATACGTAAAACTGAATTGTCATGGTGATGTACATACGTAAATACTGTTCGGGCTTGAAGTGAGTATCTTACAAGCAGTATATAAAAAGCACGTTCCTGTTGAAGCAGGCGTGGTTACCGAGCTTGAATTAAGAGGCTTTCTTTAAGGTATTTTGTGGAGTTAGTGCTTAGGCTGTTAGTACGGACGCAGCACAGTTAACAAGAAGCTTGAATATAAGAGAACAAAACATTCACAACCTTTCGCAGAGCAACCGATAAAATGTTAAGGATAGCAGCCCTCTTAGCCTACGTGTACATTACGCTGTGTACACTTACTCAGGTCACGCACGTAATTCATATATACCGTTCCCGACTCTTCCACAACTAATAAGAAATCAAACACCCGTTTCAACCGCCCACGTAAGCCTACGCATCTCGGTTTTCTTGCGCCATTCACGCGCGCGATGCACTCATATACGACCGCATAGCAGAAACACGACGATCCAACTGTGCGCCCAACAGTCGCAACACAAGCAGTTCGCAGAAAGCGAAACATCTGTCCGGCTGACAGCAAGATAGGCGGCCGGAAGCTACGAGAACAAAGGCAGAAGGGGGTGTTGTGGGAGGGGGGGACGGAAATGGAAGCGTGCAAAGAAGCGTTCAGCGGGGAGAGGAAAAGGAAAAAGAATGGGCAAACAAGTGTCAGAAAACGGCCGCACAAACAACACCTATTGGACGAGATCGGTTTTCCCTTTTCTCCGCTCCAGTGTTTTTACAACCCGGCAAGTCCTTCTCTTTAACAATCCAATTCTCCGGAACACGACGGGCTTGTCTCGCCTCCCTCCTATCGTG
Organism: Hyalomma asiaticum; assembly: GCA_013339685.2. NCBI lineage: Eukaryota > Metazoa > Arthropoda > Arachnida > Ixodida > Ixodidae > Hyalomma > Hyalomma asiaticum. The sequence goes on along the minus strand of CM023485.1, from coordinate 40,288,415 downwards.
CGCGCACCTTTCCTGACCGTGAGGGAGAAAGAGAGCGCGCCAAAGGGGAAAGGGAACCTCGAGCTCCCATCCCGAAGATATAAATTCGACCGCCGGCATCGTCCTCTCTTCTCTTCCACGGATCTCCCCAACCGAAAACGAACACCGAGAACATCGAACGGGAAGGACCGGTGCAGGAGAGGATGCCTTTCCCCCGCTATAGCTGATGGGCGAGACGAGAAGAAAAGGCAAAAGAGGTAAAAGAGAAACGCCGCATCGGAGGAAAACGCCGAGAAGGAAGAAACCGATAAAGGTGAGACGGGTACACCCGCTATCAAAACAGACGAGCTCCGAATAATAGAAAGAACACAGGCGTCGACTCACGCTTGGCTCGACAAACAGAACGGAGCCACTGATGGGGAAGGCGACAGCGCAGGCTATAGAAGAAGAAAGTACTAAATGTGAAGACGGAAAACGGGAAGGTAAGAGACGGGGGACAGGAGGAATGATAGAGAGGAAGGAGGAGGTGGATTGGCAAAAGAGGAAAGGGAGTAAGAAGCAAACGGTGCCTTCGCGCCGCCGACCGGACAGGACGGGGCTGCCCGGACAAGACGGACAGGTATCAGGAGAAACGCGAGCGAAGTGAGAATGGCGGCGCTCCGTGAAGGCATTTTCTTCCCTTCACGCGTTGGAGCGCCGGCATAAAGCGGATCCCATTCCGGAACGCCGAAGCTGAGAAGGGGCGTTGGCCGGCGCGAAATATATAGAAAACGAATTAGAGCTGTACCGGTGAGAGAAAGGCGGGGAGCACGGCTGCAATGCAGAGAAGCACGCACGGTGGTTGTGGAGAAGAAATAAAAAAAAAAAAGAGGAAACTCACGTTGAACAACTGGCTAAGAAGGGAAAGCACAGGTCGAAAGAAGCGCAAAAGAAGAAACAAAAAGACGACGTTACACGGGCTCAAGAATGCAGGGAAGATGGAAAGGAGCACAACCGAGGGATGGTGAGAAGATGGAGAACGAGTGGATAAGAGAGAATGGCGCAAGAGCACGGAAGAAGACCAAAAGGTTTCGCGAGCTCACGGGGCTGGAAAAAGGATCCGTCTCCAACGGAGCCGCTCAACAAGATGAGATCTGGAGCGAGCGAGAGGCGCTCTTCGGGGCCCCGAAAAACTCGCGTCGGCCACGGCCCTCCGGTACTGCCAATCAGCCGTTCACCTTCACGCGGTGACGGCGGCTGCGGAGGTGGCATTGCCGTCACCGGCGCGCAGTGCCTCCATTCGAAGCGTTAGGAAAGAGAAGGGGAAGAACGCCGAAGCGAAGGTATACGCGGCACCGGGCAAAAGAAGACCTGTCACCTCTGGGCGCCCGTGCCATTCGCTCGACTGCGTCGCCCGTCGCCGCGGTACGCCGTTCGCCCCCCTCCCCATCCGACTCACAGTGGCGCAACCCGCGGCCTCGGCGGCGGTGATCCTGGAACGACCGCGATATCCGCGAGCTGTATACCCGTATTTTTTTTTCTTTTTGCTTTTTTTTTTTTCTGTGTCGTGTGTTCGAGTGCGCTATGTGCGTCTTTTGAGAAGATTTTTTCCGTTTTACCGGCGTTAAAGAAAAGGATCGTGCCGATCCCGGTGTCGTCTAAAGCGCGTCAAGTTTGAGTCATCGTTTTAGGTGTACTCAACCTCCAGCGGTCTTGTTCTTTTTTTTTTTTTTCAATCACTCAATTTATTTTAGAATAGAGGTAGCCTTACTGAAAGACGATGCGCTTGAACATAGTGTCAGTCAGGCTCGTTTTTCTATGGATAGTTTAACGCCTATCCTTGTTTGTTGCGACAAGTTCTTAAGCTTCATGTACACATATTTTCATTTTCCTTTTTTAAAATCAACTTGCATATAGGATCCTAACACGTAGAAAGTGTTTCTGTCTTATTCCCTTCCCCGAAGCGTCGTTCCCTATCCTTCACAAATGCTATAGCCAGCAGGCTCGTAGTTTTAGATGCAACGTGCCAGGGACTGGATACATAAGAACACGGGCCACAGTCTTGCGCGTGCATCAATTGCTGACAGTGATTACCAGCTTTTTTTTTTTTTTTTGCTACTCCATGCATCTTTCAGGCAGCATCAAAACAGGTAGAAACATTGTTTTAATAGGCAGAAAACGGTACGAGAGCAGGTGACACATCTTATAAATCTTCGAAATCCACATGAGCTTCGGTCAACCTTCCCGACGGTGCAAAATTGGCGAGGTTACAGCGGTGAGTATAAGGAGACAAAAACTAGCATAGTATCCCCGCCCCCGTGCGTTATATGAGTCGCAGTTACTGAGAGGCTTAATGCATTCCCTGTCAAAAATAGGGTGCTTGAAATGTGGGGAACAAAGGGAGAGGGAGGTAAGGGTTGCGCGACTAAAGTGTAGCCACAATGAGGGTACCAAATTGGGCTTGCCAGAGGCCTGGGTACTGTGCGTTGCCATTGCACGTCAAAGAACACAAGGTGGTCAAACTTTTCGGAGCCTTCTACAACGGCTTTTCTCTCCTTTCTATCGCTTCCAGCACCTTTCCCCCACCCCCACGGACGTTTAGCCGTGCTCCCGACATGGGCAGCAGAAATTAGCGTCCTTTCCCTAAGCAAACCTCAGTCATCATCATTATCTTCTTCTTCTTCCTCTTGGTTGACATCTACTACAACAGGTGTACTGCATCGGTTTCTGCGGTAAACAATTTATACGACTGCGTACCGCATTGCATCCCGTCGACGCGCGGGCAATGTATACAGTGCGTATCATTGCTTCAGACATCGTTCCTATACATGTCGGTGACTCTGGAGCAGTAAATTGTGACTACAGCGTCAGTGCTGTACACTGGCGTGAAGAAAGAGCCCAGAACCTCCACTTATACAAGTATTTCGCAGAAAACTCTGGCAACTTTCAGGAGGCTGACTATCACACGTGCGTGCTCAACACTGCACATTCTAATCATTTCTGCTGAAGCCGGTGGCTCGAGAAGAGACCATGCCGCTTTTTTTTTTTTGTCAGATATGCGAATATTTGTTCTTAGCATATCTGTACAAGGTTTGTCTGGAGCTATATCCTATACGAATGAATAGATGACGACCTGTCCCTTTCCCTTAACGTTTGGTTAACAGTTATGCGCGTTTTAACATACCTCTTGTTCCCCTAGATTCAAACCAGCGTCTTTTATTATTTAAATCGCAGTCAAGTTCCAGCCTCCTGTCGCGTTGCTAAGGTGACGTTATGAGAACAAGCGTGTAGGGCAAGCGGGAGAAATAAATGACACGCTTCTCCTCGAGGGACACTGCGGCAGCCAGAGAAAAAAGTCATAACCTAAAAACCAATCGGACTGCTCCATTAAGACGTCTGACCTGGAGGCATAGGTGCATATCTCTCAAGGCCTCTGCCCGTCGCATTTCAGTTTCTCCCGTCGCACCGGAGGAGTGCGGCTTTTATGTGGCACTCATCTCTGCCTGAGGCCAAATATTCAAACACGTGACTCATTTAGACATTTCCTTCCGAAAGTGTCCAATACATTCTAGATCCATTACACATCTCGGAAACGCCAGAAAAGGTGTTACCTTAGTACCTCTTTCTGGTTCTTTTTTTTTCTTTTTCTTCGTCAGAGTACTTGATGGCTAAGGAGAAAAAAAATTACAATTCCTATGAAGCCACATCCGTTACGCCCGTATTTCTTTTCTTAATGTCATTCTTAAAACAGGAAAACGAATATCAAAAGTCAAATAAACCACTGATCACGCGGGGGCGAGACACGTTCTTTCTGGATAAAATAAGTGAAAATAGAAATATCTGTATAATCAGTGTCAATTGGCGCTGCAAAAGAGCAATAAGCAAGGGGCGAAAAAAAATGTCACAGGGACAAAACGACGGCCCTTTTCAACGGAGTGCCCTGAAACCTGACCTTTAAGTTTTAACCTTCGCTGGAGTAATACAGCGTGACGTACCTTCAAAGCTGAGAATTTTTCGCGAGGCCATTAAGGAATGGCGCACGCAGCAATTATGAAGAAGCCCTTCTTTCCGTTTTCACCTCCGGTTTAATTCGGTTCCTCTTCCTTTCTTCCGCTCTTGCTGAGATGATACTTGCTGTTAGTACAATCTTTACCTTGATGTGTCATTCTGCTTTCCTCTTGGAGGCAATAATACATTAACGCTCCTTACTGCATGTTATGTTATTTAGGTGCTCCATGAGAGGCATTATAGCCATGCCACGTCTGTGGTAGGTTCGCAGTGTTCTGCTATGAAAGGCAACGTGACCATGTGTTGCGCATCAGTGTATGTTTGAATTCGCCGAATCATTTAACCCTGGAACGTTCTGGCATGAGAGAAGCTTACGTTAGCATCCTTTTCGTTGTCCAAACGCCATCCAAACGCCATTTCGTTAAGATATCTTAGCAAACGTGGAGTGCCGTATATACGACATAGTACGCCAGTAAGAAAACCAGCACACGTGCTCGCTCGCTCACTCACTCACTCACTCACTCACTCACTCACCCACTCACTCACTCACTCACTCACTCACTCACTCACTCACTCACTCACTCACTCACTCACTCACTCACTCACTCACTCACTCACTCACTCACTCACTCACTCACTCAGGCAAATAAAGAAAATTCTCGCGGCAGCTACGAAATTCAATGATATACAATAGCATAAATAAATAAATGAATGAATGAATGAATGAATGAATGAATGAATGAATGAATGAATGAATAATGAATGAATAAATAATAAATAAATAAATAAATAAATAAATAAATAAATAAATAAAATGAACAAAACTCGCATGGGCGATGTATCAGCACTAAAGCACCGTAAGAGGACATGAACGTACAAACTACCAGGAAAATTACAGAAAAACATTTAACCGTAGAAAGAAATTGAGCAAGGAGACTACATTTTTAGCACAGAAGAAAAAGATAACTGCATCGTCCTACCACACGGAAGCGCGGAATAGGTAAACGCGTCTCCTGAGTGTCGTCCACTGCAATTGGGCTGAACGCCGTATTTTTAATGCCGGTGACTCCTTCGCCAGCTTAAGGAAGGAAACATTAAAAGAAGAAATACGGGGAAATAAAGGAAGTGAACGCAGAAGCGACTAAACGCCGAGCTCCAAGAACAGGAACCTGGGCAAACGTTGGCTTTCCAAGCTGCCAAACTTTCAAGCTATACAAACTCCTGAAAACGACACACGGAAAAATGAAAGAAAGAAGAAAAAAGACACCTAGCAGAGTAAGCCGGCCAAAACGTATAGAGAGCGAAGGCAAGGGAACGGTTTAGGCACGAACGCTACTCTTCATTTTGCTTCACTCCACCTCCTCGACTTCGACCCAAACCTTATTTTATTTCAACTTCTCCGAGCTCCGTCCGCTCCCCTGACTTCAGAATGACCCCAGAGAGAAGCCAGTGGCGTTCACGGCACTACGACGCCGACCCGCGATGCCTGCGCACTTCTCGAAAAAAAATTAAAAAAACAAGAAATGATCGGAGAGGTAAGTCCCTCCCCGACCATTATATACGAGCGGCAGTTATCGCAATCGCCTACTTACCTGGCTGACTGCGCCGGAATTAAGCGGGGAACGGCCGACCTGCCGTTCCAGCTGTATTCATTTGAGCGGGTTTCTCTTTACCTACATTTCTTCCTTCCTCATAGCTCTCTTACACCCCTTCCGCGTTTCAGGGTGCACGCAGCCCACCTCTACAACCGTTCCGTTTTAACCGTTTCACCGTCGAAAGAGCGTCATATATATTTTCCCCCTGGGCTTCACGTCTATGCCTCGCACTCGTTGCATGTGCCCGACGCCAACACCCTTCTACTCGAAGAAAAAGGAAATATAAGAAAAAATACGTGGCCCTTTAAACGAATTAGCGTCACTCGAGACTACTTTTCTGCCGGCAGCGGGACGCGATAGACGCCTCTCACTCGCTCGTTCACTCACTCACCCACTCACTCACTCACTCACTGGGCCGTCACCGTCGCGCGCAATTTGACTTCGCCACCCGCGCGCGAGAGCCCCGTTATACGTCAGGCTTGAAGTTAAGCGCTGGCAAAGGAAGAAGGATTATCGGTACGAGCGGCCTGATTCCTGTAAAAAAGCGTTTCTGAAACACACTGAGAAAGCGAAAAAGAAGAGAAAAAAACGGAAAGGGCTTGTGGAGAACGATAAACGACCCGGTGCGTTCGACTCGGCGAGGAAGTTTCGCTCTTACGGATCGGTGCATCTCGTGACGTGTGCTGGAGGTGAAGACGCCCAGCTTGGGACCAGCTAAGGTGTTTTTTTTGTCAGCAGTGCTTACCTGCAAAGAAAAAGACGGAAGAGGAACTTGTAAGGAGAGAAATACAAAGAGGTAACAAAGAAAAAAAAAACATAGTGAGGCGCTTTGTTTGTAAGGTTCGGCTTCACCGTAAACAGAAAAGCCCAATGTGGTGCACGCTTTACAGTAAATACTAAAGTAATTGCGAACATATCGTGAGCGGTAGCAATGAGTCACTCTCCATACAACACGCAATCACATAGTTCCACCCTTTGCGAATGTACCCAAAGCTTTAGTATTTAAAGCCGTGCGAGTTTCCGCAAACAGGTAAATTTAAGCAGGCATATACCGAAAACCGGCGCTTTTCCGAGTGCTTTAGTGAGAAGGCGACAAGTTCTGAACGACATGCTGCTACCCATTAGGTCTGTCGATAATAGCAATGAAATTTAGTTGTAAAGAATATTCTCTACTGAGGCATCAATGTACTTGGTCATATAGCGCCTTATATAAGCGTGCGCCTTAGAACGAAGTGTATCACTGAACTTCATTTTCTTACATTTCAGAGGCTACTTATAATAGACATTGAGCGAGACATGGAAGCATAATTACTCGTAATGCCACGCCAAATTTTCAATGCATATTGTTTCGGTTTAGCCCCTTTTCTCTCTCTGTCCCATCCAGCTGCTCATATTTGGAATTTTTACAGCACTAAAACACTTCAAAGAAAATGTGCATACAAACTCACATACATTACATGCTCACAAACTCAGTGATCATTAATGTATGTTACATTAAGGACCGCTGCACGTAGGCCGATTCCCGGGCCTGCAGGGACTGTACTTCACTACTAGTAGCCGGAGAGGTCGAGAGGAGTTGAGCATGCCACAAATAATAGAATCCGAACTCTTCGAAAGTGAATGTGACACCTATGTCAAGTTTAAAGTTTTCGCGGATAGAGAACGGAGCAAAAGAAGGGCAAGAAAATTCGCGACACAGCAAGCGCAAAATAAACGCAACACCAAACACAGCAGAACCTCTCAACGCTTCCTGAAACCAACTTGTGAAGTGGGGAGGCTAGCACGGCTCCCGAGAGATGTCAACTTCCGGGCGCACCGCCTTCCCCCAGCCCTTCGCCGCCGCTCCGAGGCACCTTACTGAGACCTCCAACTCGCTTCACTTTCATTCTTGCCATTGCCGTCGCTGCTCGGGCAAACACTCTCAGGCACGAAAGAAGGCTCGCTTGCTAAACTTCAGTCAACCCCGACGAAGCCAAGGGTAAAGAACGCGCAGGTATGTATTGCTTCAATGCTGGCCGAAAGCCCCAGACACGGTGAGCAAGCGACGGTTGCAACGAGTCAGCAACGCGGGTGTTCTTCGTTCGAAGCCAGGCCAGCGCCGGGTATGCCTTTCGAACGCAGGAGCAGAGAAGCGTTTCGCAGCCGCGCATGATAGAAAGTGGATGAAAAACGGGCAAAACGAAAAGAAAATAAAAGCCGAAAACCAGAACATGGTCGACCGGTGAAGCCACGTGCAGACGTGGTGTGAAAACTACAACGTGAGCAGCCCCGAACGGCAACGTCGCCAACAGTTCACGCCAACGCGCTGGGAACCACACCTATGGCGGCGGAACACGCGAAAAATGCGATGCAGAAGCAGAAGCAACACGACGCCAGAGGACACAAAGGCGCGAGAAGTATGGAGTGTAACGGGTTCCCCCTTTCGACACCCGTATACTGCTAGCGCCTGGCGTTCGCTACTGCGAGAGAGAAGTGAGCCAACGCGCGCGCGGTACGCTAGGTCGAGGCGGCACGGAGTGTTGTTACACGTGCCGGAGTCGTGAAACGCGTTCGGAATACCTCCGCTTGGAATGCGAGAGACAAGATGACGCAGCGAAAGCGCTGCGGATTCAGGTCGACTCGCCGACGAGAGCCTGCGCTTCTTTCTTCCTCTCTCTCTTTGTCTCTCTGGCCTGTTCGTTCGGTAGATTGCTCGGTGCTCATACTATAGGAGGCGTCGAGAACGGTAGAGCTGCGAGTTGGTGTGCAAAGATGCAAAGGCGAGTGCGTATGCAACCGGGAGAGGCTGGTACACTTGGACATCTTGAAACGAGAAGCTTGGGAAGGCGTATATCTGTGAAAATGATGCGTAAGAGAAGGAAAGCGTGAAAACAGGGCAGCGTGCTTTCGGCACGTGTGGCCTTTGCGTACTTTGCCGACGGTAAGCCTTCAAGACAGCTTCAGGAAAAATAACACATCAGGACAAAAAAAAAAAAAAGTAAAGAAAAGAAAGTCTGCAACATTAACATGCAGCGAGGCAACTTACTATGAAAATCCACTCATATCATGTATATCATATCATATATATGCTGCGGATCAAAAGAGGTATCTCTCTTGATCCGCAGCATATATATAAACATATGTCAAGTACATTTGCGCAATAAGAACGCAGATGTTCATATGATACATGTTTCTTTTTTTTCGGCACAGAATGCGAATTTGAATACTAATGCGCATCGCGAGCAGCGTATTGTTAGCTCTGTTTTGAAAGTGAGACCATGTTACATGACAGCGGAAGAAGCTCGTGAAGTTTAATAGAGCGTTCTTCTAAGCACATCTTACGGTTTCCAAACAACAGAAAATTCTATAATTCGCATCCTTCTCTAAAAAAACATATGTTTAAAACATTTCACATATACTGAAACAACAAAGCAACGCTGCAACAAACTGCCACTCGGGTGACACTTTCACTTTTACTTTCTCCAGCGTTGATGCAGCAAGCGCCGTATTTCTCCGCGCATCGAGTGCCTTATTGACGCACGGCATAAGAAGCAGGAAGTCAAAGTTCCGGAGTTGCCTATATAGGTGCGCTGGTCGGGAAAGAAGCTGTCAGCGAAGATTTCTTTTTCTTATTGCATTTTTTCTTCAATATCTTTTCTCGGTGCTTCAGTTTCGTGACTTAGAGGACCGGGACGTCATCTCTGCGTCTCCGGCTGGTTTGATGGCCTACCGGCGGGAGTTCTGTGGGTGCCCGAGTGTCACTTCCTGACAGGAACACGCGGGAAAGTTTCCTTGAGAGTTTTCTAAGAACGAAAGCAAAAAAAAAAAAAGCAGACAGCGCGGCAGCAACTTGGGTCACAAGCTAGGTGCACTATTGGAGTATTGAACGCCGTTACGAAAGCCGCGTGTGTCAGTGAAACGAGAGATGTACCTTGATGAAAGAAAAAAAATATAGCATTACATTTTTTTCTGCCCTTCACACTTTCACCAGCTACCAATGGTTGTATTAATTTCGCTATTTTGTTTTTTCTTCAGGCCTGTCCAATACTCTGAAGTAACTCGCCAAAGGGCGAGATTTTCGGCATATGAAGTTGGTAAACGAGAAGCCGGTTGATGATTCCAAGTGCGCCATTTTCTGAGTATGCGCAGAAGATTCTTACGTGTAAAATTCTACCTTCATTACCGGGGCTTCATACATCTAGCGATGATGAAGGCACTGACTTGGGAACTATAAGCGCACGCAGCGGATATACCAAACCAAGGGATCGAGCTGTAATTACGCAAAGGGAGGCGCGAACACTTAGGGAAGTGATCAACGTACAAAATATGGTCGTCCACGCACGTAAACATAATCCCACTGCATCGAAAGCAAGCGGCCTAAAAACTACGAAAGGAAAATCTTTAACACAGGAACGAACATTGCCAGAGCGCTTGCTCCAGCTGGCCTTTGTTTCCAGCACCCGATGCGCCGGCCGCGAAACTCGATGAACAGGCGTACTCACTTCAGCAAACACAAAGGACGGAAATTTGCTCGCCGTATTGACAAATTTATTATTGTCACGAACAGCTCGACGGCGTCGTCGCGATCACCAAGGCTCGCACGCGTAACAGAGAGATGGAACGAGGGCGGGATGCAAGAGTCTATCACGCGCTCATCGAAACAAAAAGCAGAGACGGTTCAACGTGTAAAGAAACGCTCGCGCCCAAGACGAGCCTCCCAGATCACAACGACGCCGCGAAGGTGGGAACGAAACGAGGCCGTCTAAAAGAAAAAAAAAACGGAGGCATAAGATGAAGAAAAAGAGAAGGGTTGCGAGGGGAAGAAGACCGGAAGAAAATGGTGGAATCTGTTCACGCATGAAGTGCCGGCGCGTACACGCGAACAAAAGGAGAGAGAGCCAGTACACGTGCGCCCAACTGGCGGCATCAAAAGCAGCGGCGCGCCGACGGGGGCGGAGATAATCAATCGATCCCCACAAACGGGCGGACCGCGAGCCGGATATATTCTAAACAAGAAAGTGGCAGCATCGAGCTGCGCAGCTGCCATCAACCGCCGGCCATGCTTGCTGGCCCAGACGGACGGTTATGCGAAAATGCGAAACAAAAACGCCCCTTCGTACGAAACAAAAGGGGATAGTGAGAAAAGAAAAAAAGAAAAATGTGTCCGCGTGGAAGGTTTGAACAAAAGAGCTCGTCGTGGAAAGGTGATCGGAAGAAGGCGCACTCCGCACATGCTCTGCACTATAGCGGAACTGGCGCCACTCTCGAATGAAGAGAAGCCAGACGAGATCAGAAAATGAAGAGCTGAAAGACAGAAATGGAGGCAAAGAACAGATACCGAGAAGCAAATAATAAAAACATGTCTGCACGAAGCGGGTGCTCCGAGAGAGAAAGACGTTCGAGAAAGGTGTACGCTGCTCTCACTTGGTGCCTCATAAACGAAGCCACGGGTAAGTTGCTGACAAATGCTAAGCGCTATGAGCAAACAAAAAAAAAGCAAAGTGATAATTAGACGCGTGCTCAGTAATTAGACAGGCCTAAACAACAACGAAGCTGCAGTAAAAAAGGAGGGGGATGGGAGATGAACAGAGCCAAACGAGTTGAAGAGAAAACAAGATATGGGGGATAAAGACACTTCTCTTTGTTATATTTGAAGACAGCTTGAGAGAGAAGGGACGGGGGATAACAAGAAAAAGGTGTGCGAATGCGTGCTAGAGAAACAATGCTTTCGAGCAGCCTGGCTCGCATGAGTGTACTCGAGTAAAGAAGCAGCTCCTCAAGGATAGCAACACGCCTCTGTAGACACCTATTAATGAGAGTCGCTCCGGCATAATGGAAACCACTCAGGCGACTAGTTAAAACGGATTAAAAAAATAAAAGAAAGAGAACGTGGGCAGTTGGTGCCAACTTTCCTTTGAGCAACCATGGCTGAAGGCGCAAAAAATATATACATTAAACTCGGTGAAACAAGAAAAGACACGCGAAATTTGACAGAAACAGCGCGCCTGTGCCTTCGCAAGACAAGCAGCAAGCGGGAAGCATGGTGAAGACATGGAGGCGCAGGACAACGACGCGCCATCAGGGGACAACAACGGCAATCTGCCGGAACGGTATAGAAAAATAGGGTGAGCTATACTTTTATTTTTCTGCTTTTTTTTTTTGCATTTGGATCAAAGCCCGTATTGCTATACACAAAGCAGCGAAATCGCGGGACACCAACACCACCACCGCCACACCTCTTGTCTTTACCAAGGCACGCGTGTTCTCGGGATGTGAGGCTTATATATCATTTATAAGGTGCGCTGGAGTCTCTCCCTCGTCACACCGGCCGCGCACTCCCTTTCGCTCTATCCTAAACCTCCACGGTTTATTCTGCTCTTTGCGGTGTCTTCTATGTACCGCGCGATTCACGTACCGCTATAGTAGTGCACATCTTCACGCTGCACTGCGTTGTGTCGATTTTTGTTTTCTGTTTTTTTACTTTGTCGTCAGAGCATATTTTTATTTCCCACTATGCAGCGCTGCCTCATAGCACCGGCCCGGTTGAAAGAATGGAAAGTATATAGTAGCTCCGCGAATGCTGTCTTTAAATGAACGCCTCCCAACATTACGCGCGCAACAAATTCCCTGCTCTCCCAGATAGCCCCCCCCCCCCCCCTCCCCTCCCATTTCGTGTACACTTGTTTTTGCTTTCCTTCTAGATTTGGTTTATAGCTTACGTTGCTATACATCAGCAATAACGTTAGGCGTTATACACTCTTCTTGTTGCTTATTCTTCACAAACTCCCACGTATACCGTGCTTTAGAATACTGCGCGACGTTCTGTTTTTTTTTTTTCTTTTTTTCTGCGCTAGGAACTTTGGTGAAAGATGGCAACAATGCGCGTCCATCGAGGCGAGAAGACAGAAGGCCTCCAGCTCTGCGTAAAAAGACTTGTCAGCGCACCATCACTGGCGGAACAATGCGCTTTTACACCGGCTGCAAATGCGGTCTTTCAATTAGGCAGTATTAAAAAAAAGAAAGAAAGAAAAGGGAGCCCTGGACCAAATCGGCGCCTTTAGTGTAAATTTGAACAGCTCAGCGTTGAGCGCCCGTTTTTCATTACCAGCGAACAATCTGCGTCGTCGTCGAGATAGTAGTGTACGTGTTCCAAACTGTTGAACGCCCGTACGTGGCCCACATTCTTTTTCTTTCTTTCTTTTTTTTTAGGTAAAGAATTCACCCTGCTTACGTTCTTTCCCGGCGCGCTTGCAGTGAGCATGCAGTCACGGTTCAGCTTCTTTCTCTCACAAAAGATGCTGACATTACGTCGCTAATGATGTTTGGTGCAAAAAAACTATTAACACTGAGTGTCACGCCTGATGTTTTGCAGGGTGATACCCCTTCTGCCAGCACAAACTGAAAGAAAAAAAAAGTAAAAAGAAACATGTATGTAGATGGAACATAGAATATATGTGTTCATACTTTATAGTAAGGTCCAATGTGTCCTCGACATTGCATAAGCCTATATTTAATTTTCTATAAACACAACAACGACGTTTCAATAGCGTTCAAGCTCGACATTATCAATGAGCTGCAATCTGCAGATTTTCTTTTTTCTCTCATAATACAGCAAACCGCTCCACTAGAAAAAGCTGTTTTTGTAATAAGCCCTAATAAATATACAGCATTAATACTATCTCGCTGTGGCAGCCGGACACTAAAAAAAAAAACAGAAAAGAGAGGAAAGAAATTCACAGAACGACAGGGACTCATGAAACCACCCTCAAGGCATAAATGCTACACCAAGCGCTTTCCGTAGTACTTTTATTGTTTTATTGCAGTGTATTTCGTCCGTGGGTGCTGCCTAAAACATGATGTTATTATTATTATTATTATTATTATTATTATTATTATTATTATTATTATTATTATTATTATTATTATTATTATTATTATTGGGCACCGTTATAGGTTTTCCATGTCCACCAGAGCAATGGCTGAGAAGCTCGCTAACAAAGCCTTGACAGCCGTTGTCACCGATGTTAGAAAGAGGGCGGCTCAAGCCGTTAAATAATTCTTGAGCCAGGCGCTCAAGTCCGCACCTTTCCTTCGCAGAAAGGACCAAAGGAAAACTCTACCGGCGATCCTTCTTCGTCAGTGTGACACAGACGTCACAATGCGTCATTTTTCTCCCAGCGAATCCTTCTTCGAGAAGGACAAGAGAAAAGTGCGGCAACTGTACGCCCAGAGCCATGGTCCTCCGAACCTGAAGATTTTTCGGTGCAGACGGAAAGCGTTTGGGACGCGCCTTTCGGTTACGTCCCCCTGTCTGAGCCATTCAATTCGCATCGCTCACGCTCCAAGCAGCTCCATGGACGCACATCGGTGTTAAAAAAGCACACGCTCAATCTTCACAAACGCAAAGGTGAAGCAACGAGGAAGGTATCAAAGATGCTATACGGAGCCGAACAAGACAGACAGACAGACATTCGCCGCATCAGTCACTGCATATGCTCGCGGTTTTGATCTCAATTATATGGATCGAAGCGACGACAAGACATCCAGAGCAAAGTGGCAGGTAGGCATTCAGCATTGCCGAGGTATGGGAGGTGGTAAATGGAAGAAACATGCATGCTACTGACTGAGTAAGCGTCTAGTGGAACTGAGGCTCTCTCTGATTATCCTAAACGATCAGTCAGCAAACGGCACTCGCGTAAACTCCAGCTGGTGACGTGAAACAGATGTTCCTGGCTAACGCAGGCGCTAAGAAAGGCTGCCGTCTAAAAACAAATTGTGGGCAGTCAGCTCAAGACGCGCCAGGCTAGGTCACTGAGGAGCTGGTGGCCTTCCTCTCGTCCCTTCCACATCCTCACCTTCAATTTCGTTTCCCACCTCCTTGCTATACCGTACTATACTTGCGTGTGCTACGTTTTACCCTCTCCCCTCCTTATAATTCCTCTTCCTCATTCTCCCACCACTCCTATTCACCCTCACCTCCTTTTCCCACCCTCGCTTTTATACTATACTGTGGCGCTGGTTGCATTACTTTGCTCCTTCCCCTGTTGCTCGCCGTCACTTCCGTACCTCCTTACTATACCACACTATACATGAGTATGCTAAGGTTCACACTCCCCTCCCCGTTTTCCCCTTTCTCACCCTCAATTTCCTTTGCCACCCTCGTGTTATACCGCACTATCCATTTCCCACCACCATTTTGTACCATAGCATTCATGGTTATGCCAGGGTCCCTCAATACTGGTAATGCTTTGCTCATCACCGCCTATAATGGGTATTTTTCCCAAAGCAGCGTCAGCCGCTGGCGTGGCTCTTTCGTGGGACGCCTGCCTGCCACGCAGACGGCCGCTGGATTCGATTCCCGCACGAACCCAGCCAGCGTTCTTGCGAGCACAAAGGACTCGAATGGATCGTAAAGTATGTTGCAGCTAAAGCGTCAATTATGTTCTAGTTGCGCGAAATGTTAACTGGGCGCGAAGAAGAATTGTTTCAGTTTAACGAGAGAGGGCACTGAGCCTTTTTTTTTTTCTGTACCCCTCAGGCGCATACCCGATATGTCAAATTTCCTGCAGACGACAGACATCGAGCTAGAACAGCTTCTGTGTTTAAAAAAAAAATTCTTACAAGTACTGCGGCGCACATTCTGTACTTCTATGTAATGATTATATCATCATCATCATCATTCCTCACTCTTTTTCTTCCCCTTTGCCCTTCCTCAGCGTAGAGTAGCAGGCCAGAGCAAATTGCAGCTCAGGCCGACCTCTCTGCCTTTCTGTAAAGAAACATCTCTCTCTTTCTCTACAATAAGAAGACGAGGCAAGCGGCAGAGAAAAAGAGAATAAAGGAAGAAATAACGGCTTTAATATATCTCAAAACTGGACGCCCCGCCACGGTGGTCTAGTGGGCACTGTGCTGTTGATCCGAAGATCGCGGGATCGAATCCCAGCCACGGCAGCTGCATTTCGATGGAGGCGAAATGCCGAGGCCTCCATCACGACGTCTCTCATAATCAGACCTGTTTTGGGACGTAAAACCCCACAAATGAATCAATCAAAACTGGAGAAATATGAATCGTTCCCTCGATACATGTTATCTCCGCATGCAACAAGGCTAAGGACATGCGCGAAACCTTAGACATTCCAACTACACGGCAGGCAAGAAGAGCAGGGGCACCCGCGTTACCTTATGCTGCTCTTCGAAAACCTCGCGAGGTGCATGTCTAGCACATAAACAACGAGGAAAAGCGGGTGGCTAGCGCATTCTCACTCGGGCTTCGTACTTCCTCGCACTCTCGCGCGCCCATCTCGATCAATTCAGTTTGGCGAAGGCATTGGCCCTGTTCCGAACTGCCTCTCGGACGGGAGGCATCGGTCGGCAACGGCATTCTCCCAGACAAGCAGCTCCCGGAGATGAAAAAAAAAAAAGGAAAAAAAAATAATAAAGGAAAGACGACAAGCAAGAAGCAGGGCAGCGGTACAAGCAGAGGCGGCGAGTAGTAAGGCACGATGATGGATGTGCGGCGGCGTCTCCGAGGAATGCGCCGCACATCCGCAGCGAGGACTCGGACCTGGTTTGCGCGCTCGTCGTGACACGGAGGCGGCCGCCGCCGCCGCTGCGGCATCGCTTCGCCGCACTCATCACTTGGTTCCGGCAATGCGACGCTCGCTCTCGGCTCGCGAGCGCAGGAGAGGCTTCGGCGGCTATTTCGGTGTGGGTGCCCCCCCTTCGCCATCCACCCCCCACCCTTCGCGCGGCCGCTAACTGGATGCTGCCGCTGTTGGCCATGCGGCTGAATGCGAGCTTCTTGTTCGGCGTCCCTGGAGGTTGCTCTTCGCATCCCCATCCTGCCGCGTGCTCCCAGCGGCGAGCTCTTGCCCCAGGTGTTGCCGCCCATAATTTTCGTCGCCAGAACCGTGCGCGCGCTATGTAGGCTTGCGCCAAACGAGGAACGACGTCCTGGGCGGCGCGGCGGCCAAGGAGCGCCCAGCTGACTCGTTCCATCTTGACGGCTGCGCCCGCGGCGACTCATCCTGGCGCGTTTCTTGTTTATTTTTCATTACTTGCGCAATTCCGCGCCCCGTGGTGTACACAGGAACGGCAGTTGTTGAAATAAAGAGGGACATCAGGGACTACGTCAGGAAACTAGCGCGTAGTGAGCCGAGATATACATAAATTGAGCGCAGGTGGCATTTCGGTAAATCGGGTACAAAAGAAAAAAATCAAACGATACAAAACAAAACAAAAGTAGAGTATCGAGCTCCGGCAACACTCTTCTTTTCGATGACCGCTCCCCTCAACAGGCTGTCTTCAAGACAAGAAGGATTCTTTCAAGACATTCTCACAGTATGTGCACGTAAACGAAAGATTCTGTCGGACGCATGCAGGGAGCGTAAGGAATCGTTCCTCAAGTTTCTTGCATTTTATAAGCCCGTGTTCAGGCTGTTCCGGTGCTTGACACTGTGTGTGTGGTCGAGATTTCCTTTTATCTTATCGATATGTGATGCGCAGGAAGGAATCCTAGGAGGCGTTCAGTCTCGTGCTATTACCAGGGGAAAGCGTTAGCACGTAGTACGCAGCGCCTAGGAGAGATCTGAGCAGTCACTATATATAAGCAAAAGTTATCAAAAAGGTTACGCGGTAGAAATAGTAGTTCACGCCCGTGAAAGGAAACCCCCGGAAGCCGTGTGTGCCTCAGCGCAGCTGCCTTCTCACGCATATACGTGCACAGCCGACCTGGGCGCGGCATCCGCTCTATCGAGACAAAAATACGCGCTTGCTTGCAGCTGGCCCACCGTTCGCACGTGCGTAAACAAACTCCGCATTGCCACACAAACCGTCCGCACGTGCGGGAGACAAAGACGGACGGGCACCGGTCGGTGACGATGTGCGCTCTTGTTTAGTCCAGTGCGGCTTGGACGGGCAAGCTTAAGCGAACGGGATTCGGTAACGTAATCTTCAAACGTTGTGGAAGCTTTCTGTACCGCGCGCTAGTTGTAACATTTGTAACACGATAGCGCGGTAAATGACGCAGTGTGGCATCACGTCCCTAGAGTGCATGCAAGACTGCCCGTGTGCGTTTGCGTTGAGCAAGCACCCCCGTTAGAGAGCTTTAATGTTGGGGCCAGCGAGTGCCAAGGGCCCCGCTTTCTTTTGTTGTCTCCCTACACCCAAGATGAATACAAAAGAACGCGAGAACATGTGTACTCAAAAGCCCCTTGCATGCCCATCGCTAAAGCTTTCTACTGTGGCAGAAATTGTCACGTGCTTGCTGATAATGAAATATCAACTTGCCAACACCGCATAGGTCCCATTTTATGGACTGGTGCACATAATAAAGAATTGTCAAGTTGCTATAATCCGCTGTGGATCCTACGGACACGAAAATAGTTAGTGTTTATGGTGGGAATATGACGACTGTCACTGTGTGAAGAAAGACTTGCGTCAGAAAACAGGACAACCAAAAACTCTTGAGATGTAGTCACATGCCTGTTACTTACATGGTAAACGAAGAAAGCTAAAACTGGGCTAACTTTATTTTCAACTCAAGTCATCCAGTGAAAATGCCCGTAACAACTTTCAAGGCAAAAGACAATAAACAAAAAGAACAATCAGTTTGTTCAGACTGGGCCAAGAAATGAGTCGAGCCATCTTATGAGCTCTTCTTTAGCTTCCCAAGTTATCTTTCGAACGAGGATAGCTTACAGCTGAATAACACAATTCAGCTAAACCTAACCTTACAACGATGATAGTTTGTGCGGGAAGAAGCGGGCAGGAGATGTTGTTGTATTCCCTCTTTTTAATAGATGAAACAGAATGCAAAAGGTTGTAAGCTAAAAGCAATATGAAAGTTTACGCTCTTAAGCATATATTGGAGTAAGCTATGGAGAAAATAGCCGTTATTTCAGCGCTTATCGCTATAAATATATGGTGTACTAAACAACACTTGGAAGGGAGGACATGAAGCATACAACGACAAGAGGCATCCTGAATTTATGCACGGAAGCATAACATACAATCGATGACGAGGCTGACAGCTAATGCACTACATCTATTGCATTTCATTCAAGAGAGCAATATATAGGTAACATACAGTTAGAACAAGTGTACAGAGCGTAAACCAACTCATCAAGCGCAAACCTATACCGGCCACGTTAGTCGCACCACTAATCAAACGCTTTAAGCAGCATGGCACACAAACAGCGAAGTCCATGCTGTGCAGGAAAACAAAAACAGCAGCCCAAAACACTGCTCTCGCGTCACCACTCACTTTCTGCGCTACCGCGTGCGCGGGAAAGAAAAAAAAAACACAACTGAAAAGGGCGGAAAACAGTACCGTGAAATGGGACCGGATTGGCGCGGTGGCCGCGACATCACCGGATATGAACGTCACGTGTTTCCGGCGCCTGCGTTCATCACCCATTCATCACGGTTCAATCACAGCGGGACCCTGCGCCTAATACCGCAGCGTGGGACACTGTAATGAATATAAACTGCCCTGGCCTGGAGCCCCTCCCCAAGTTACATGGGGCAGGCCGGCACCACCGAAGACGACAGCCACGACGACGACGAAGCAACGGCGGGTGTCGGAGATAGGGGGGAGGGGGGGGGGGGGGGGGCGCCGCTCAGCTGAGCCACGAGGCGCATGGAGGATGAAGAAAGCGAGCTCAGCCCAAGCCCGGACCGAGAGGAACAGCGGGAGGAACGGAGGCAGCAACACCTTGTCATATTAGGAGGCCCGCCAAGCACTGCTTGCACCTTGTTAGCCCCCGAGGTCTGATTTAATCGAATTTCGTCTTACACGCGCTGCCGTCCACACGACGAGGCACGGACAGGGAGCGCACGGAAAGGAAGAGGAAAGAGCTATAGCGCGCACTGCGAGAACGAGACAACGAAAGCGAAGGCTCCGGAAAAGAAAGAAGGATGTGACGACAACGAGCAGAAAGACGGCTCGCGAGGTAAAGTAAAGGAAGAAAGAAAGATCACGCGGAGAAAGGAGGCGGATGGTGCTATAGGGAGCGGCGCCTGTCGAATCCCTGTCTCCGCAGCTTGTTCGGTGTCGGTACAGCCCGTCTTTCATACGGTCCTGCAGGGGTGCACCCCCCTTCCCCTTCCCGACTCACAGAGGTTCTTTGTTTCTCCGGAAATTAGAGAATAATTTATGACTGAAGAAACCCGTTTTCTCCCGGATAACCCGCTTCCTCGCTCTTCCTTAGCGCTCGCCCAAAGCTCTTTCGCAATGTTCTTCGTGCTCCCCTGGCAGGCATTCTTCTCGTCACGCCTCCCCCTTCTCATCCTTTCCGCGATGCAAGCACCGTCGGTGGTGTTTGGGACACACGGAACAACCAAGAGACGCTGTCGTGAGAGATTCTGCCGCTTATTTTTCCACGTCTTTTTTTCTTTGCTTTGCGCTTGGCACATTGCATGCAGGGGGTTGTGCCAATGTCTCTTCCACCTTTGTACTGACGCGCGATCGCTCGCGATGCTCGCATTCGATTTCCTGTCGCGGTGTGCGCACGCTTGTGTTAGGCGCGGTGCCCGAGAGGGCATGCGGAGGATAATCGAGATCACCAGCTGGATCTCCCGCTCGTTTTGAGTACCGCGTTTATGCGGTGCTCTCTTACGCTGTGCAACACGATACAGCCTGTGAAAAGTGGAGCTATATACACACTGAATCCGCGTATTACCCATGAACACAGCTGTAATGACAATATAGCCTTTGGTGTTTTACGTGCCAAACCACAGTATGATCGGGAGAGGCACGTCCTAATACAGTGTTCCAGGAATTTTGATCCCATGAGGTTCTTAAATCGCACAGACCACGGGCCTCTTGCTTCCATCGAAATGCCACCGCCGCGGCTGGACTCAAACCTGCATCGTCGGGTCAGCAGCCCGGCACAGCATCCACTGTACCACGCGGCGGCCTATAGCACAGCTGCTGAGCAGTCGACCTTCAATCCCCTCAATTGAGAACGTGCCAGCACTTGCGTTTTCCCAAGTACGCTCGGAAGCCCGATACACATCCCGTGCTTGCCTTGTGACACAAACATCTGACCGAGTTAAGATGGGTTTTGTTGTTTTGTTTTTCTTACACCACTTGCTTCTCGCAATGCAACATATGTCCATGCTCTAGGTGGGCATTTTCGGAGTTTTGACGGTGTGTATATATTTTTTTGATGTTGTCGATTTGTGTACAACCCATACATGCCTTCTAGATCCTTCATTCTGCGCAGGCAGGGCGCATGCCATCGTTAATCCTCGTTCTACGCCAATCACGGCTGCAGGAAAAGCTTCGGGCTCCCTTCGACGGTCAGTATCGGTAATCCGGAGGCTAGGGGGGGAGAGGGATCACATTTACGGTCCAGACGGAAGGCGAGCCGAAATCCCTGCGCGTTTACGAGGTTTCAAAGGAGACGCGCGGAAAGAAACTTTGTAATCACCGAACCTCGGCTCCTGCGGGGCGGAAACGTCTGGCTCAGGCGCCGCAGTGGGAGCGAGCACTGAGAGGAGAAGTAGCAAGAGCAAGCTCCCGAATATCAAGACCGGCTAAAACCGTAAGCCTCGACTCTGGCGTCCTGTGCATTAGTGGAGGTTGCACTAGACGGCGATTAGCCCGAGACGCCGCGTTAAAATCGCACTGTGCACAACGTAGTAAAACCACTAAGACAAGCCTAGGTATCCACAGAAAGCGTTAATACTTGCAATTCATACCTTCATATGAAAAAAAAAAGTACGCAGGCTTCGCAGATGTGCTTGACATGAAGATTTGCGCTGGGTGTCATGCACTTCATATGTATGTGTGCTTCAAGAGTGGTAATGATCAGTCGCGAAATCTAAAAACTTTATCTGCGTTACCTATACGCTTTATCAGCAAAGTCAACGGGACAGTAGTCTCTGCAGATGTACGTTACCCCACCTTGAGCGTCAATTTAATGACCTGGAAGCCTGGCTACAGGTCATA